>JAQFVV010012537.1:971731-1339156 GCA_028023455.1 Epiperipatus broadwayi | reverse complement strand
AATAATAATAATAATAATAATAATAATAATAATAATAATAATAATAATAATAATAATAATAATAATAATAATAATAATAATAATAATAATAATTCAATTCAATTCAATTCAATTCAATTTATTTATCGTATAAACCACAGCATTAAGCCAATTACAGAATTGCACTATAATAACTATGTCAAAATAATATACATAAATAATATACATAAATGAGTAAAAATGATGAAAAATAATATAATTATATGCCATACTTTTTTCAAGAATAGTAACAAATTTTTAAAGTCTAAAGAAAAATATTTTCATTAATAAAATCATGATTATAGGTATTAGGCAATGCCGAAGCAAAGGTGAAAATTTTAATATGTTAGAGGCGACAAACCTTAATACAAAATAAAGTAAATGACGTGTTTTTCTATGTAAACAATTATTAAACGTAATATTGAAATTTTGTTAGTTAATATAATTTTTTGATTCACAAGATTACATAAAATTTTAAGATTCCCATTTTTCTTCTAATGGATAGATGATAATGGTCTTTTAATTTAATGGCCTGCAAAATTTGTCATAAACCAATTGAATTTTGATAATATCCCTCGCTGAACCGGGATTCCAACCACAGATCCATATTCTAAAAATTGGCAAAACCAAAGAGAGAAACAATTTATATTTTGTAAAACTACTAAATTGTCTACCATGCCTTAAAATTCAACCTATAATTTTAAAAAGCCTATTTACTACATTTTCAATATGATGATGAAATGAGATCCATTGCTTGCAAAAATAATTCCAAGGTCTTTTCTGAGTATCAACAAACTTTATATTATGATTCAATATAATAAGGACAAATTATCATTTCAGATTTTTTGGAATAAGAAACTGTTGAACACTTATCCATAATAATATCCATTATAATAATAATAATAATAATAATAATAATAATAATAATAATAATAATAATAATAATAATAATAATAATAATAATAATAATAATTCAATTCATTTATTTACTGTACTAAACTACAGCATAAAGCCAACTACGTATTGCACCATAACAAGTATATAAACAGAGCAAAACTCTCCATACAGTATTGCCACCTGTGCTAAACAGAGTAATCAATGGATGCCAGAAGGCTTGTGCATAAAATCCCTATCTAATGCCTACTCATCCAATATCCCCAGACTAGTTTCTGGCTTGTGGCCTTCGTCAGTGAGGAGCTTTGGATCTGAGAGCACTGCATCTAGATCTTAGGATCTAATGCAACCCTCTAGCAACCACCTTTTATCTCTACTTAACTACTAAACTATGAGAATGAAATTGAAAACACAAAAAATATTTTCAATCTAAGCTCAATAGCTTAAATAGTCATATGGGTCTGAACTCAGTTCAGTACCCATACATTTTGGTGTCTTTGGCTCTTTTACAACCATAGCCACCACTATCCTATTAGGCAGGATTGGTGTTAAACCATTAAGCATCACATGATCACATTTCCTATACTAGCACATTAATTGTTGATAAACAGAGCAAAACTCTCCATACAGTATTGCCACCTGTGCTAAACAGAGTAATCAATGGATGCCAGAAGGCTTGTGCATAAAATCCCTATCTAATGCCTACTCATCCAATATCCCCAGACTAGTTTCTGGCTTGTGGCCTTCGTCAGTGAGGAGCTGTGGATCTGAGAGCACTGCATCTAGATCTTAGGATCTAATGCAACCCTCTAGCAACCACCTTTTATCTCTACTTAACTACTAAACTATGAGAATGAAATTGAAAACACAAAAAATATTTTCAATCTAAGCTCAATAGCTTAAATAGTCATATGGGTCTGAACTCAGTTCAGTACCCATACATTTTGGTGTCTTTGGCTCTTTTACAACCATAGCCACCACTATCCTATTAGGCAGGATTGGTGTTAAACCATTAAGCATCACATGATCACATTTCCTATACTAGCACATTAATTGTTGATAAACAGAGCAAAACTCTCCATACAGTATTGCCACCTGTGCTAAACAGAGTAATCAATGGATGCCAGAAGGCTTGTGCATAAAATCCCTATCTAGTGCCTACTCATCCAATATCCCCAGACTAGTTTCTGGCTTGTGGCCTTCGTCAGTGAGGAGCTGTGGATCTGAGAGCACTGCATCTAGATCTTAGGATCTAATGCAACCCTCTAGCAACCACCTTTTATCTCTACTTAACTACTAAACTATGAGAATGAAATTGAAAACACAAAAAATATTTTCAATCTAAGCTCAATAGCTTAAATAGTCATATGGGTCTGAACTCAGTTCAGTACCCATACATTTTGGTGTCTTTGGCTCTTTTACAACCATAGCCACCACTATCCTATTAGGCAGGATTGGTGTTAAACCATTAAGCATCACATGATCACATTTCCTATACTAGCACATTAATTGTTGATAAACAGAGCAAAACTCTCCATACAGTATTGCCACCTGTGCTAAACAGAGTAATCAATGGATGCCAGAAGGCTTGTGCATAAAATCCCTATCTAATGCCTACTCATCCAATATCCCCAGACTAGTTTCTGGCTTGTGGCCTTCGTCAGTGAGGAGCTTTGGATCTGAGAGCACTGCATCTAGATCTTAGGATCTAATGCAACCCTCTAGCAACCACCTTTTATCTCTACTTAACTACTAAACTATGAGAATGAAATTGAAAACACAAAAAATATTTTCAATCTAAGCTCAATAGCTTAAATAGTCATATGGGTCTGAACTCAGTTCAGCACCCATACATTTTGGTGTCTTTGGCTCTTTTACAACCATAGCCACCACTATCCTATTAGGCAGGATTGGTGTTAAACCATTAAGCATCACATGATCACATTTCCTATACTAGCACATTAATTGTTGATAAACAGAGCAAAACTCTCCATACAGTATTGCCACCTGTGCTAAACAGAGTAATCAATGGATGCCAGAAGGCTTGTGCATAAAATCCCTATCTAGTGCCTACTCATCCAATATCCCCAGACTAGTTTCTGGCTTGTGGCCTTCGTCAGTGAGGAGCTTTGGATCTGAGAGCACTGCATCTAGATCTTAGGATCTAATGCAACCCTCTAGCAACCACCTTTTATCTCTACTTAACTACTAAACTATGAGAATGAAATTGAAAACACAAAAAATATTTTCAATCTAAGCTCAATAGCTTAAATAGTCATATGGGTCTGAACTCAGTTCAGCACCCATACATTTTGGTGTCTTTGGCTCTTTTACAACCATAGCCACCACTATCCTATTAGGCAGGATTGGTGTTAAACCATTAAGCATCACATGATCACATTTCCTATACTAGCACATTAATTGTTGATAAACAGAGCAAAACTCTCCATACAGTATTGCCACCTGTGCTAAACAGAGTAATCAATGGATGCCAGAAGGCTTGTGCATAAAATCCCTATCTAATGCCTACTCATCCAATATCCCCAGACTAGTTTCTGGCTTGTGGCCTTCGTCAGTGAGGAGCTTTGGATCTGAGAGCACTGCATCTAGATCTTAGGATCTAATGCAACCCTCTAGCAACCACCTTTTATCTCTACTTAACTACTAAACTATGAGAATGAAATTGAAAACACAAAAAATATTTTCAATCTAAGCTCAATAGCTTAAATAGTCATATGGGTCTGAACTCAGTTCAGCACCCATACATTTTGGTGTCTTTGGCTCTTTTACAACCATAGCCACCACTATCCTATTAGGCAGGATTGGTGTTAAACCATTAAGCATCACATGATCACATTTCCTATACTAGCACATTAATTGTTGATAAACAGAGCAAAACTCTCCATACAGTATTGCCACCTGTGCTAAACAGAGTAATCAATGGATGCCAGAAGGCTTGTGCATAAAATCCCTATCTAATGCCTACTCATCCAATATCCCCAGACTAGTTTCTGGCTTGTGGCCTTCGTCAGTGAGGAGCTTTGGATCTGAGAGCACTGCATCTAGATCTTAGGATCTAATGCAACCCTCTAGCAACCACCTTTTATCTCTACTTAACTACTAAACTATGAGAATGAAATTGAAAACACAAAAAATATTTTCAATCTAAGCTCAATAGCTTAAATAGTCATATGGGTCTGAACTCAGTTCAGCACCCATACATTTTGGTGTCTTTGGCTCTTTTACAACCATAGCCACCACTATCCTATTAGGCAGGATTGGTGTTAAACCATTAAGCATCACATGATCACATTTCCTATACTAGCACATTAATTGTTGATAAACAGAGCAAAACTCTCCATACAGTATTGCCACCTGTGCTAAACAGAGTAATCAATGGATGCCAGAAGGCTTGTGCATAAAATCCCTATCTAATGCCTACTCATCCAATATCCCCAGACTAGTTTCTGGCTTGTGGCCTTCGTCAGTGAGGAGCTTTGGATCTGAGAGCACTGCATCTAGATCTTAGGATCTAATGCAACCCTCTAGCAACCACCTTTTATCTCTACTTAACTACTAAACTATGAGAATGAAATTGAAAACACAAAAAATATTTTCAATCTAAGCTCAATAGCTTAAATAGTCATATGGGTCTGAACTCAGTTCAGCACCCATACATTTTGGTGTCTTTGGCTCTTTTACAACCATAGCCACCACTATCCTATTAGGCAGGATTGGTGTTAAACCATTAAGCATCACATGATCACATTTCCTATACTAGCACATTAATTGTTGATAAACAGAGCAAAACTCTCCATACAGTATTGCCACCTGTGCTAAACAGAGTAATCAATGGATGCCAGAAGGCTTGTGCATAAAATCCCTATCTAATGCCTACTCATCCAATATCCCCAGACTAGTTTCTGGCTTGTGGCCTTCGTCAGTGAGGAGCTTTGGATCTGAGAGCACTGCATCTAGATCTTAGGATCTAATGCAACCCTCTAGCAACCACCTTTTATCTCTACTTAACTACTAAACTATGAGAATGAAATTGAAAACACAAAAAATATTTTCAATCTAAGCTCAATAGCTTAAATAGTCATATGGGTCTGAACTCAGTTCAGCACCCATACATTTTGGTGTCTTTGGCTCTTTTACAACCATAGCCACCACTATCCTATTAGGCAGGATTGGTGTTAAACCATTAAGCATCACATGATCACATTTCCTATACTAGCACATTAATTGTTGATAAACAGAGCAAAACTCTCCATACAGTATTGCCACCTGTGCTAAACAGAGTAATCAATGGATGCCAGAAGGCTTGTGCATAAAATCCCTATCTAATGCCTACTCATCCAATATCCCCAGACTAGTTTCTGGCTTGTGGCCTTCGTCAGTGAGGAGCTTTGGATCTGAGAGCACTGCATCTAGATCTTAGGATCTAATGCAACCCTCTAGCAACCACCTTTTATCTCTACTTAACTACTAAACTATGAGAATGAAATTGAAAACACAAAAAATATTTTCAATCTAAGCTCAATAGCTTAAATAGTCATATGGGTCTGAACTCAGTTCAGCACCCATACATTTTGGTGTCTTTGGCTCTTTTACAACCATAGCCACCACTATCCTATTAGGCAGGATTGGTGTTAAACCATTAAGCATCACATGATCACATTTCCTATACTAGCACATTAATTGTTGATAAACAGAGCAAAACTCTCCATACAGTATTGCCACCTGTGCTAAACAGAGTAATCAATGGATGCCAGAAGGCTTGTGCATAAAATCCCTATCTAATGCCTACTCATCCAATATCCCCAGACTAGTTTCTGGCTTGTGGCCTTCGTCAGTGAGGAGCTTTGGATCTGAGAGCACTGCATCTAGATCTTAGGATCTAATGCAACCCTCTAGCAACCACCTTTTATCTCTACTTAACTACTAAACTATGAGAATGAAATTGAAAACACAAAAAATATTTTCAATCTAAGCTCAATAGCTTAAATAGTCATATGGGTCTGAACTCAGTTCAGCACCCATACATTTTGGTGTCTTTGGCTCTTTTACAACCATAGCCACCACTATCCTATTAGGCAGGATTGGTGTTAAACCATTAAGCATCACATGATCACATTTCCTATACTAGCACATTAATTGTTGATAAACAGAGCAAAACTCTCCATACAGTATTGCCACCTGTGCTAAACAGAGTAATCAATGGATGCCAGAAGGCTTGTGCATAAAATCCCTATCTAATGCCTACTCATCCAATATCCCCAGACTAGTTTCTGGCTTGTGGCCTTCGTCAGTGAGGAGCTTTGGATCTGAGAGCACTGCATCTAGATCTTAGGATCTAATGCAACCCTCTAGCAACCACCTTTTATCTCTACTTAACTACTAAACTATGAGAATGAAATTGAAAACACAAAAAATATTTTCAATCTAAGCTCAATAGCTTAAATAGTCATATGGGTCTGAACTCAGTTCAGCACCCATACATTTTGGTGTCTTTGGCTCTTTTACAACCATAGCCACCACTATCCTATTAGGCAGGATTGGTGTTAAACCATTAAGCATCACATGATCACATTTCCTATACTAGCACATTAATTGTTGATAAACAGAGCAAAACTCTCCATACAGTATTGCCACCTGTGCTAAACAGAGTAATCAATGGATGCCAGAAGGCTTGTGCATAAAATCCCTATCTAATGCCTACTCATCCAATATCCCCAGACTAGTTTCTGGCTTGTGGCCTTCGTCAGTGAGGAGCTTTGGATCTGAGAGCACTGCATCTAGATCTTAGGATCTAATGCAACCCTCTAGCAACCACCTTTTATCTCTACTTAACTACTAAACTATGAGAATGAAATTGAAAACACAAAAAATATTTTCAATCTAAGCTCAATAGCTTAAATAGTCATATGGGTCTGAACTCAGTTCAGCACCCATACATTTTGGTGTCTTTGGCTCTTTTACAACCATAGCCACCACTATCCTATTAGGCAGGATTGGTGTTAAACCATTAAGCATCACATGATCACATTTCCTATACTAGCACATTAATTGTTGATAAACAGAGCAAAACTCTCCATACAGTATTGCCACCTGTGCTAAACAGAGTAATCAATGGATGCCAGAAGGCTTGTGCATAAAATCCCTATCTAATGCCTACTCATCCAATATCCCCAGACTAGTTTCTGGCTTGTGGCCTTCGTCAGTGAGGAGCTTTGGATCTGAGAGCACTGCATCTAGATCTTAGGATCTAATGCAACCCTCTAGCAACCACCTTTTATCTCTACTTAACTACTAAACTATGAGAATGAAATTGAAAACACAAAAAATATTTTCAATCTAAGCTCAATAGCTTAAATAGTCATATGGGTCTGAACTCAGTTCAGCACCCATACATTTTGGTGTCTTTGGCTCTTTTACAACCATAGCCACCACTATCCTATTAGGCAGGATTGGTGTTAAACCATTAAGCATCACATGATCACATTTCCTATACTAGCACATTAATTGTTGATAAACAGAGCAAAACTCTCCATACAGTATTGCCACCTGTGCTAAACAGAGTAATCAATGGATGCCAGAAGGCTTGTGCATAAAATCCCTATCTAATGCCTACTCATCCAATATCCCCAGACTAGTTTCTGGCTTGTGGCCTTCGTCAGTGAGGAGCTTTGGATCTGAGAGCACTGCATCTAGATCTTAGGATCTAATGCAACCCTCTAGCAACCACCTTTTATCTCTACTTAACTACTAAACTATGAGAATGAAATTGAAAACACAAAAAATATTTTCAATCTAAGCTCAATAGCTTAAATAGTCATATGGGTCTGAACTCAGTTCAGCACCCATACATTTTGGTGTCTTTGGCTCTTTTACAACCATAGCCACCACTATCCTATTAGGCAGGATTGGTGTTAAACCATTAAGCATCACATGATCACATTTCCTATACTAGCACATTAATTGTTGATAAACAGAGCAAAACTCTCCATACAGTATTGCCACCTGTGCTAAACAGAGTAATCAATGGATGCCAGAAGGCTTGTGCATAAAATCCCTATCTAATGCCTACTCATCCAATATCCCCAGACTAGTTTCTGGCTTGTGGCCTTCGTCAGTGAGGAGCTTTGGATCTGAGAGCACTGCATCTAGATCTTAGGATGAGTAGGCATTAGATAGGGATTTTATGCACAAGCCTTCTGGCATCCATTGATTACTCTGTTTAGCACAGGTGGCAATACTGTATGGAGAGTTTTGCTCTGTTTATCAACAATTAATGTGCTAGTATAGGAAATGTGATCATGTGATGCTTAATGGTTTAACACCAATCCTGCCTAATAGGATAGTGGTGGCTATGGTTGTAAAAGAGCCAAAGACACCAAAATGTATGGGTGCTGAACTGAGTTCAGACCCATATGACTATTTAAGCTATTGAGCTTAGATTGAAAATATTTTTTGTGTTTTCAATTTCATTCTCATAGTTTAGTAGTTAAGTAGAGATAAAAGGTGGTTGCTAGAGGGTTGCATTAGATCCTAAGATCTAGATGCAGTGCTCTCAGATCCAAAGCTCCTCACTGACGAAGGCCACAAGCCAGAAACTAGTCTGGGGATATTGGATGAGTAGGCATTAGATAGGGATTTTATGCACAAGCCTTCTGGCATCCATTGATTACTCTGTTTAGCACAGGTGGCAATACTGTATGGAGAGTTTTGCTCTGTTTATCAACAATTAATGTGCTAGTATAGGAAATGTGATCATGTGATGCTTAATGGTTTAACACCAATCCTGCCTAATAGGATAGTGGTGGCTATGGTTGTAAAAGAGCCAAAGACACCAAAATGTATGGGTGCTGAACTGAGTTCAGACCCATATGACTATTTAAGCTATTGAGCTTAGATTGAAAATATTTTTTGTGTTTTCAATTTCATTCTCATAGTTTAGTAGTTAAGTAGAGATAAAAGGTGGTTGCTAGAGGGTTGCATTAGATCCTAAGATCTAGATGCAGTGCTCTCAGATCCAAAGCTCCTCACTGACGAAGGCCACAAGCCAGAAACTAGTCTGGGGATATTGGATGAGTAGGCATTAGATAGGGATTTTATGCACAAGCCTTCTGGCATCCATTGATTACTCTGTTTAGCACAGGTGGCAATACTGTATGGAGAGTTTTGCTCTGTTTATCAACAATTAATGTGCTAGTATAGGAAATGTGATCATGTGATGCTTAATGGTTTAACACCAATCCTGCCTAATAGGATAGTGGTGGCTATGGTTGTAAAAGAGCCAAAGACACCAAAATGTATGGGTGCTGAACTGAGTTCAGACCCATATGACTATTTAAGCTATTGAGCTTAGATTGAAAATATTTTTTGTGTTTTCAATTTCATTCTCATAGTTTAGTAGTTAAGTAGAGATAAAAGGTGGTTGCTAGAGGGTTGCATTAGATCCTAAGATCTAGATGCAGTGCTCTCAGATCCAAAGCTCCTCACTGACGAAGGCCACAAGCCAGAAACTAGTCTGGGGATATTGGATGAGTAGGCATTAGATAGGGATTTTATGCACAAGCCTTCTGGCATCCATTGATTACTCTGTTTAGCACAGGTGGCAATACTGTATGGAGAGTTTTGCTCTGTTTATCAACAATTAATGTGCTAGTATAGGAAATGTGATCATGTGATGCTTAATGGTTTAACACCAATCCTGCCTAATAGGATAGTGGTGGCTATGGTTGTAAAAGAGCCAAAGACACCAAAATGTATGGGTGCTGAACTGAGTTCAGACCCATATGACTATTTAAGCTATTGAGCTTAGATTGAAAATATTTTTTGTGTTTTCAATTTCATTCTCATAGTTTAGTAGTTAAGTAGAGATAAAAGGTGGTTGCTAGAGGGTTGCATTAGATCCTAAGATCTAGATGCAGTGCTCTCAGATCCAAAGCTCCTCACTGACGAAGGCCACAAGCCAGAAACTAGTCTGGGGATATTGGATGAGTAGGCATTAGATAGGGATTTTATGCACAAGCCTTCTGGCATCCATTGATTACTCTGTTTAGCACAGGTGGCAATACTGTATGGAGAGTTTTGCTCTGTTTATCAACAATTAATGTGCTAGTATAGGAAATGTGATCATGTGATGCTTAATGGTTTAACACCAATCCTGCCTAATAGGATAGTGGTGGCTATGGTTGTAAAAGAGCCAAAGACACCAAAATGTATGGGTGCTGAACTGAGTTCAGACCCATATGACTATTTAAGCTATTGAGCTTAGATTGAAAATATTTTTTGTGTTTTCAATTTCATTCTCATAGTTTAGTAGTTAAGTAGAGATAAAAGGTGGTTGCTAGAGGGTTGCATTAGATCCTAAGATCTAGATGCAGTGCTCTCAGATCCAAAGCTCCTCACTGACGAAGGCCACAAGCCAGAAACTAGTCTGGGGATATTGGATGAGTAGGCATTAGATAGGGATTTTATGCACAAGCCTTCTGGCATCCATTGATTACTCTGTTTAGCACAGGTGGCAATACTGTATGGAGAGTTTTGCTCTGTTTATCAACAATTAATGTGCTAGTATAGGAAATGTGATCATGTGATGCTTAATGGTTTAACACCAATCCTGCCTAATAGGATAGTGGTGGCTATGGTTGTAAAAGAGCCAAAGACACCAAAATGTATGGGTGCTGAACTGAGTTCAGACCCATATGACTATTTAAGCTATTGAGCTTAGATTGAAAATATTTTTTGTGTTTTCAATTTCATTCTCATAGTTTAGTAGTTAAGTAGAGATAAAAGGTGGTTGCTAGAGGGTTGCATTAGATCCTAAGATCTAGATGCAGTGCTCTCAGATCCAAAGCTCCTCACTGACGAAGGCCACAAGCCAGAAACTAGTCTGGGGATATTGGATGAGTAGGCATTAGATAGGGATTTTATGCACAAGCCTTCTGGCATCCATTGATTACTCTGTTTAGCACAGGTGGCAATACTGTATGGAGAGTTTTGCTCTGTTTATCAACAATTAATGTGCTAGTATAGGAAATGTGATCATGTGATGCTTAATGGTTTAACACCAATCCTGCCTAATAGGATAGTGGTGGCTATGGTTGTAAAAGAGCCAAAGACACCAAAATGTATGGGTGCTGAACTGAGTTCAGACCCATATGACTATTTAAGCTATTGAGCTTAGATTGAAAATATTTTTTGTGTTTTCAATTTCATTCTCATAGTTTAGTAGTTAAGTAGAGATAAAAGGTGGTTGCTAGAGGGTTGCATTAGATCCTAAGATCTAGATGCAGTGCTCTCAGATCCAAAGCTCCTCACTGACGAAGGCCACAAGCCAGAAACTAGTCTGGGGATATTGGATGAGTAGGCATTAGATAGGGATTTTATGCACAAGCCTTCTGGCATCCATTGATTACTCTGTTTAGCACAGGTGGCAATACTGTATGGAGAGTTTTGCTCTGTTTATCAACAATTAATGTGCTAGTATAGGAAATGTGATCATGTGATGCTTAATGGTTTAACACCAATCCTGCCTAATAGGATAGTGGTGGCTATGGTTGTAAAAGAGCCAAAGACACCAAAATGTATGGGTGCTGAACTGAGTTCAGACCCATATGACTATTTAAGCTATTGAGCTTAGATTGAAAATATTTTTTGTGTTTTCAATTTCATTCTCATAGTTTAGTAGTTAAGTAGAGATAAAAGGTGGTTGCTAGAGGGTTGCATTAGATCCTAAGATCTAGATGCAGTGCTCTCAGATCCAAAGCTCCTCACTGACGAAGGCCACAAGCCAGAAACTAGTCTGGGGATATTGGATGAGTAGGCATTAGATAGGGATTTTATGCACAAGCCTTCTGGCATCCATTGATTACTCTGTTTAGCACAGGTGGCAATACTGTATGGAGAGTTTTGCTCTGTTTATCAACAATTAATGTGCTAGTATAGGAAATGTGATCATGTGATGCTTAATGGTTTAACACCAATCCTGCCTAATAGGATAGTGGTGGCTATGGTTGTAAAAGAGCCAAAGACACCAAAATGTATGGGTGCTGAACTGAGTTCAGACCCATATGACTATTTAAGCTATTGAGCTTAGATTGAAAATATTTTTTGTGTTTTCAATTTCATTCTCATAGTTTAGTAGTTAAGTAGAGATAAAAGGTGGTTGCTAGAGGGTTGCATTAGATCCTAAGATCTAGATGCAGTGCTCTCAGATCCAAAGCTCCTCACTGACGAAGGCCACAAGCCAGAAACTAGTCTGGGGATATTGGATGAGTAGGCATTAGATAGGGATTTTATGCACAAGCCTTCTGGCATCCATTGATTACTCTGTTTAGCACAGGTGGCAATACTGTATGGAGAGTTTTGCTCTGTTTATCAACAATTAATGTGCTAGTATAGGAAATGTGATCATGTGATGCTTAATGGTTTAACACCAATCCTGCCTAATAGGATAGTGGTGGCTATGGTTGTAAAAGAGCCAAAGACACCAAAATGTATGGGTGCTGAACTGAGTTCAGACCCATATGACTATTTAAGCTATTGAGCTTAGATTGAAAATATTTTTTGTGTTTTCAATTTCATTCTCATAGTTTAGTAGTTAAGTAGAGATAAAAGGTGGTTGCTAGAGGGTTGCATTAGATCCTAAGATCTAGATGCAGTGCTCTCAGATCCAAAGCTCCTCACTGACGAAGGCCACAAGCCAGAAACTAGTCTGGGGATATTGGATGAGTAGGCATTAGATAGGGATTTTATGCACAAGCCTTCTGGCATCCATTGATTACTCTGTTTAGCACAGGTGGCAATACTGTATGGAGAGTTTTGCTCTGTTTATCAACAATTAATGTGCTAGTATAGGAAATGTGATCATGTGATGCTTAATGGTTTAACACCAATCCTGCCTAATAGGATAGTGGTGGCTATGGTTGTAAAAGAGCCAAAGACACCAAAATGTATGGGTGCTGAACTGAGTTCAGACCCATATGACTATTTAAGCTATTGAGCTTAGATTGAAAATATTTTTTGTGTTTTCAATTTCATTCTCATAGTTTAGTAGTTAAGTAGAGATAAAAGGTGGTTGCTAGAGGGTTGCATTAGATCCTAAGATCTAGATGCAGTGCTCTCAGATCCAAAGCTCCTCACTGACGAAGGCCACAAGCCAGAAACTAGTCTGGGGATATTGGATGAGTAGGCATTAGATAGGGATTTTATGCACAAGCCTTCTGGCATCCATTGATTACTCTGTTTAGCACAGGTGGCAATACTGTATGGAGAGTTTTGCTCTGTTTATCAACAATTAATGTGCTAGTATAGGAAATGTGATCATGTGATGCTTAATGGTTTAACACCAATCCTGCCTAATAGGATAGTGGTGGCTATGGTTGTAAAAGAGCCAAAGACACCAAAATGTATGGGTGCTGAACTGAGTTCAGACCCATATGACTATTTAAGCTATTGAGCTTAGATTGAAAATATTTTTTGTGTTTTCAATTTCATTCTCATAGTTTAGTAGTTAAGTAGAGATAAAAGGTGGTTGCTAGAGGGTTGCATTAGATCCTAAGATCTAGATGCAGTGCTCTCAGATCCAAAGCTCCTCACTGACGAAGGCCACAAGCCAGAAACTAGTCTGGGGATATTGGATGAGTAGGCATTAGATAGGGATTTTATGCACAAGCCTTCTGGCATCCATTGATTACTCTGTTTAGCACAGGTGGCAATACTGTATGGAGAGTTTTGCTCTGTTTATCAACAATTAATGTGCTAGTATAGGAAATGTGATCATGTGATGCTTAATGGTTTAACACCAATCCTGCCTAATAGGATAGTGGTGGCTATGGTTGTAAAAGAGCCAAAGACACCAAAATGTATGGGTGCTGAACTGAGTTCAGACCCATATGACTATTTAAGCTATTGAGCTTAGATTGAAAATATTTTTTGTGTTTTCAATTTCATTCTCATAGTTTAGTAGTTAAGTAGAGATAAAAGGTGGTTGCTAGAGGGTTGCATTAGATCCTAAGATCTAGATGCAGTGCTCTCAGATCCAAAGCTCCTCACTGACGAAGGCCACAAGCCAGAAACTAGTCTGGGGATATTGGATGAGTAGGCATTAGATAGGGATTTTATGCACAAGCCTTCTGGCATCCATTGATTACTCTGTTTAGCACAGGTGGCAATACTGTATGGAGAGTTTTGCTCTGTTTATCAACAATTAATGTGCTAGTATAGGAAATGTGATCATGTGATGCTTAATGGTTTAACACCAATCCTGCCTAATAGGATAGTGGTGGCTATGGTTGTAAAAGAGCCAAAGACACCAAAATGTATGGGTGCTGAACTGAGTTCAGACCCATATGACTATTTAAGCTATTGAGCTTAGATTGAAAATATTTTTTGTGTTTTCAATTTCATTCTCATAGTTTAGTAGTTAAGTAGAGATAAAAGGTGGTTGCTAGAGGGTTGCATTAGATCCTAAGATCTAGATGCAGTGCTCTCAGATCCAAAGCTCCTCACTGACGAAGGCCACAAGCCAGAAACTAGTCTGGGGATATTGGATGAGTAGGCATTAGATAGGGATTTTATGCACAAGCCTTCTGGCATCCATTGATTACTCTGTTTAGCACAGGTGGCAATACTGTATGGAGAGTTTTGCTCTGTTTATCAACAATTAATGTGCTAGTATAGGAAATGTGATCATGTGATGCTTAATGGTTTAACACCAATCCTGCCTAATAGGATAGTGGTGGCTATGGTTGTAAAAGAGCCAAAGACACCAAAATGTATGGGTGCTGAACTGAGTTCAGACCCATATGACTATTTAAGCTATTGAGCTTAGATTGAAAATATTTTTTGTGTTTTCAATTTCATTCTCATAGTTTAGTAGTTAAGTAGAGATAAAAGGTGGTTGCTAGAGGGTTGCATTAGATCCTAAGATCTAGATGCAGTGCTCTCAGATCCAAAGCTCCTCACTGACGAAGGCCACAAGCCAGAAACTAGTCTGGGGATATTGGATGAGTAGGCATTAGATAGGGATTTTATGCACAAGCCTTCTGGCATCCATTGATTACTCTGTTTAGCACAGGTGGCAATACTGTATGGAGAGTTTTGCTCTGTTTATCAACAATTAATGTGCTAGTATAGGAAATGTGATCATGTGATGCTTAATGGTTTAACACCAATCCTGCCTAATAGGATAGTGGTGGCTATGGTTGTAAAAGAGCCAAAGACACCAAAATGTATGGGTGCTGAACTGAGTTCAGACCCATATGACTATTTAAGCTATTGAGCTTAGATTGAAAATATTTTTTGTGTTTTCAATTTCATTCTCATAGTTTAGTAGTTAAGTAGAGATAAAAGGTGGTTGCTAGAGGGTTGCATTAGATCCTAAGATCTAGATGCAGTGCTCTCAGATCCAAAGCTCCTCACTGACGAAGGCCACAAGCCAGAAACTAGTCTGGGGATATTGGATGAGTAGGCATTAGATAGGGATTTTATGCACAAGCCTTCTGGCATCCATTGATTACTCTGTTTA
The DNA here is from genome assembly GCA_028023455.1 of Epiperipatus broadwayi. NCBI lineage: Eukaryota > Metazoa > Onychophora > Udeonychophora > Euonychophora > Peripatidae > Epiperipatus > Epiperipatus broadwayi. The sequence goes on along the minus strand of JAQFVV010012537.1, from coordinate 1,323,705 downwards.
GCACAGGTGGCAATACTGTATGGAGAGTTTTGCTCTGTTTATCAACAATTAATGTGCTAGTATAGGAAATGTGATCATGTGATGCTTAATGGTTTAACACCAATCCTGCCTAATAGGATAGTGGTGGCTATGGTTGTAAAAGAGCCAAAGACACCAAAATGTATGGGTGCTGAACTGAGTTCAGACCCATATGACTATTTAAGCTATTGAGCTTAGATTGAAAATATTTTTTGTGTTTTCAATTTCATTCTCATAGTTTAGTAGTTAAGTAGAGATAAAAGGTGGTTGCTAGAGGGTTGCATTAGATCCTAAGATCTAGATGCAGTGCTCTCAGATCCAAAGCTCCTCACTGACGAAGGCCACAAGCCAGAAACTAGTCTGGGGATATTGGATGAGTAGGCATTAGATAGGGATTTTATGCACAAGCCTTCTGGCATCCATTGATTACTCTGTTTAGCACAGGTGGCAATACTGTATGGAGAGTTTTGCTCTATTTATATATTTGTTATGGTGCAATACTGTAATTGGCTTTATGCTGTAGTTTTGTACAGTAAATAAATGAATTGAATTATTATTATTATTATTATTATTATTATTATTATTATTATTATTATTATTATTATTATTATTATTATTATTATTATTATTATAATGGATATTATTATGGATAAGTGTTCAACAGTTTCTTATTCCAAAAAATCTGAAATGATAATTTGTCCTTATTATATTGAAGATCATAATATAAAGTTTGTTGATACTCAGAAAGACCTTGGAATTATTTTTGCAAGCAATGGATCATTTCATCATCATATTGAAAATGTAGTAAATAAGGCTTTTAAAATTATGGGTGCAATTTTAAGGCATGGTAGACAATTTAGTAGTTTTACAAAATATAAATTGTTTCTCTCTTTGGTTTTGCCAATTTTAGAATATGGATCTGTCGTTTGGAATCCCAGTTCCAAACGAGATATTATCAAAATTCAATTGGTTTATGACAAATTTTCTAAGTACATTAAATTAAAAGACCATTATCTATCCCTATCCATTAGAAGAAAAATGAGAGATCTTAAAATTTTATATAATCTTGTGAATCAAAAAATTATATTAACTAACAAAATTTCAAATATTGCGTTTAATAATTGTTTACATAAAACACGTACATTTACTTTATTTTATATTAAGGTTTGTCGCTCTAACATATTAAAATTTTCACCTTTGCTTCGTTTGCCTAATACCTATAATCATGATTTTATTAATGAAAATATTTTTTCTTTAGACTTTAAAAAATTTGTTACTTATCTTGTAAAAAAGTATGGCATATAATTATATTATTTTCATCATTTTTACTCATTTATGTATATTATTTATGTATATTATTGTATAGTTATTATAGTGCAATTCTGTAATTGGCTTAATGCTGTAGTTTTGTACGATAAATAAATTGAATTGAATTGAATTGAATTGAATTATTATTATTATTATTATTATTATTATTATTATTATTATTATTATTATTATTATTATTATTATTATTATTATTATTATTATTATTATTATTTAGTTGATTGGAATAATATGTACTCAATTAATGATGTGAATTTTTGCTTGGATTATTTTTTGAAAATTTTTAATGGTTTTATTGATGTATATATTCCTAATAAATTATCGTTTAACAAAGGTTATCCTCTGTGGTTTTCATATACTCTTATTAAGATTATTAAAAGGAAATCTTACCATCATAGACTCTATTTTAAGACACAGAATATAATTTATTATAATAATTTTATCAATTTTAGAAGATTGGCTAAATATATCTATAAACGAGATTTACAAGAGTATATAAAACAAATTGAAATTAATATTTCTTCTAATCCTAGAGAATTCTGGAATTTTGTTAATAATTCAGGCTTGGGTAAGAAAAAGGTTCAAATGACTCACGGTTCTGCATTAAATGCAGATGATTTTTCTAAACATTTTGCAGAGTTATACTTTTCACAACATGGAATTGATTCTAAAATTACATTTCCTGGCAATTTGTCTAGTGCTAAATGTACAATTGATCATATCTCTAGGGAAGATGTTATTGTAGCTATTAGGAGGCTTAAGACTCACTCTAGTTTAGGATGTGATAATATTCTCTTCTTTTATTTATAAGGGGCTAGCCGAATTTATTGCAGTACCTCTTGCCTTTGTTTTTAATCTGTCTCTTAATTCCAGTACTTTTCCTAGTGTTTTGAAATGTGCTAAAATGGTTCCAATCTTCAAAAATGGTGATCGAGATTGTGTTTCTAATTATAGACCAATTTCTGTTTTGCATACCATTGCAAGAATTTTTGAGAGATGTATTTATAATAAAATTATTTCAGATGTGGGTAAGATAATTTCTTCTTCTCAACATGGTTTTAGTCCTAATAGATCAATTGATAGTAATCTACTGACAATTTATGATCATATAGCTCATGCTATTGAAGATCGTCAAAGACTAGATATTATTTATTTTGATTTGTCAAAAGCCTTTGATAAAGTTGATCACAGTGTTTTACTTCATAAATTACATAAAATAGGTTTCTCTAATAAACTTGTATATTGGTTTCAATCATTTCTATGTAGTCGTACAGCATATATTAAATTCAATAATAAAGTTTCATTTAATTTTGAATGCAATTTAGGTGTTCCACAGGGTAGTATTTTAGCACCCATGCTGTTTAATGTTTACATTAATGATCTTAATGATTGCTTGAGATATTCTTTTCTGTTAAGCTATGCTGATGACTGTAAGATTTTTAGAAGAATTGTATCAGTGAACAATTGTGTTCTCCTTCAGAAGGATATTGATAACTTTAGTGCTTGGTGTCAGTCAAATAATATGACAGTTAATTTTGATAAATGTTCCTTTATGTCTTATTCCAAAAAATCTGAAGTTTTACAGTTTTATTATTATATCAATTCTCATAAAATTATTTCAGTTAAATGCCAAAAAGATCTTGGAATTATGTTTTCTTGTAATGGATCTTTTATTCCTCATTTTGAAATGATTGTTGGTAAAGCTTTTAAGGTTATGGGTGCCATTCTTAGACATGGTTATCAGTTCAGTAATGATACTAAACGGAAATTGTTTTTTTCATTGGTTCTTCCTATTATTGAATATGGTTCAATAATTTGGAACCCTAGTTCTTTGCAAGGATGTAACTTGTTGCAGTCAATTTCAAAGAAGTTTTTCAAATATGTTTCTTGGGAGGGTAAAATGATTAATCTTTCATCTAGACGAAAGTATAGGGATTTGAAATATTTTTATAAAATTGTTAATAAACAGGTTATTTTATCAGATATAGTTTCAACTATCTCAGTTAGGTCTTTGAGTTATGATACTAGGTCTACTTGTGTATATCAGATTCAAACATGCCGTTCTAATATTCTTAAATTTTCTCCTTTATTTAGGTTACCCTCTTTATATAATCAAATTGGGAGTAACCTTAATCTGTGTGACATTGATTATAAGAAATTTTGTAAACTTGTTAAACTGAAATGTGAAGTTTGATTTTGTCTTTTAAATTTTACTTTATTATGTATACATTTATATTTTCATTTTATGTTATATGTTTTATTTTCACTTTTATTGTATGTGCAAGCTGTAATTGGCTTTATGCTGTTGTTTAGCACTTAAATAAATGAATTGAATTGAATTGAATTGAATTATTATTATCCTGCTGTCTCTTGTAGAAGAAAGACGTGTTTTTTTTCCTCTTAAGACTATTGGAATTTTTACTTTTGTTAAGAAGTCTCTCGTTATTTTTTTATCAGATTTGTTGGATATTGTACTTAATTCAATATTATGTTTATGTTAGACATAGTTTAATTTGGTACTATGTTTATAAGACTTATACATTTTATAAACCTTTAATCAAGAATTAATATGAGCATATTTTCTGTAACATTGAATTGGATCAAAATGTGTTTTTTTAACGATTTTTAGCATTTATATTGTTCTAATATAATTCATCATTGAAAACTGCTTTGACCTTAAAATTATTTAATGGAATACCTTCTTTTAATAGATTGTTTACTGAGATATAATTACGCCTTTGGAATTTTAGAAGTAAATGGATTTTTTAGTGTTTTTTTTTTAAAGTGATCTGCATTTGGAACTAAAACGCCTGGAGAATTTTATTACTGAAACTTATATTTTCTGTAACATTGAATTGGATCAGACTTATACATTTTATAAACCTTTAATCAAGAATTAATATGAGCATATTTTCTGTAACATTGAATTGGATCAAAATGTGTTTTTTTTTAACGATTTTTAGCATTTCTATTGTTCTAATATAATTCATCATTGTAAACTGCTTTGACCTTAAAATTATTTAATGGAATACCTTCTTTTAATAGATTGTTTTACTGAGATATAATTACGCCTTTGGAATTTTAGAAGTAAATGGATTTTTTAGTGTTTTTTTTTTTTTTTTTAAAGTGATCTGCTTTTGGAACTAAAACGCCTGGAGAATTTTATTACTGAAACTTATATTTTCTGTAACATTGAATTGGATCAAAATGTGTTTTAGCATTTCTATTGTTTTAATATAATTCATCATTGAAAACTGCTTTGACCTTAAAATTATTTAATGAAATACCTTAAAATTATTTAAAGGAATACCTTTGGAATTTTAGAAGTAAATGGATTTTTTAGTGTCATTTTTTTAAAGTGATCTGCATTTAGAACTAATACGCCTGGAGAATTTTATTACTGAAACTTATATTTTATTTTTGGAAATATTATCATGGTTTTTTTTTATATAGCATTTCTATTGTTCTAATATAATTCATCATTGAAAACTGCTTTGACCTTTATATTATTTAATGGAATAGCTTCTTTTAATAGCTTTTTTTAATAGATTGTTTACTGGGTTCTAATTACGCCTTGGGAATTTTAGAAGTAAATGGATTTTTTAGTGTTTTTTTTTAAAGTGATCTGCATTTAGAACTAATACACCTGGAGAATTTTATTACTGAAGCTTATTTTTATTTTTGGAAACTATTATCATGGTTTAATTTATATGACTCAAGTTTTTTTTTTTTTTAACATGGTTTTTTGTATGTGTTTTTATTTGAAACATAATCAATGGGATTTCTAATGTCTATTATTTTATTTTTAAATAACAGAAACATAAAATTTCATTTTATTAATAATTAGTACATAGTGACTTTGATATTTTCAACAATTTTTATTTTGGACATTGTTAATATATATTGGAGAATCTGAGAATAGTGAAGGAGAGAAAAGAAGAAGTTACTCTCTTTAATATATTACAGATTTTTACATGTTGGATGTGAATTTTTTTTTTTTTTTTTAAAGTTTTGTGTATATATATGATTTGTATAGGTTAATGGAAAATTTGTATATTTTATAGTTATATTTTTTTATTTTTGTATTATAATTAATGGCACCTTTTGCTGTCAGATGTCCTCTCTGCTTATGTAATATTTATGGCAGACAAAAATATTTAAAGTGCGCTGGTTTTTGTGGGCTAAAGTATCATTTGGATTGTTATAAATTAAGTGATTTTAAAATCTTTAATGATAATGGTCCGGAATTCATATGTGAATTTTGTAATCATTATTATAATACTGAGCACAAAATAGATAATTCAGATAATCTTAGTACACCATTTGCTGATATTAATATTGGTAATGATCCTGATGTTTTAGTAATGGATTCTTCTACATATGGTTTGGGTTTAAATGTAGTTGGGGTTAAATGTACTTATTGTAATGTAGAATTGTCAGATGCGGATAATGGAATTAAGTGCTCTGGTTTTTGTCAAGGGTATTTTCATATATCTTGTTTGAATTTGTCCAGGTCTGATGCAAAAATTTTTGATTCTGTTGGTTTGGGTTTTTTCCATTGTATAGAATGTAATCAATTGTCTGTGGATAAAATGAGGAATATTGGGAATGTTAGGTCAACAGATAATAATGATCTTATAGATGTGGAATCTGATATACATATTGAAAATATTTCTGAAAGAGATAGATATAATGGAGATAGTGTTGAAGGTAATAGTGATAATAATTTAGCTATTGATAGGAGTTTAAATTCTAGTTCTACTGTGGATATAGTTAATAATAATGATCTTATAGATGTGGAATCGGATATACATATTGATAATATTTCTGAAAGGGATAATTATAATAGAGATAGTGTTAAAGATAAAAGTGATAATAATTTAGGTATTGATAGGAGTTTAAATTCTAGTTCTAATGTGGATATAGTTAATTTGCTTCAAGATAAGGAAAGTAGAAAAGTAGACTTGGCTGGTTTTACTTTTGAATTATTAAAATCTATGTCTCTTCAGGAAGTTTATAGCATGATTATGAATATGGCAAAATTTGGTGTGAAGGAATCTAAAGCTATTGGTGATGGTGTTATTTCTGGTGATGTAGGTATACAATGTGATTTATTGGAAACACAAGTTTTGGGGGATATTGCTGAGGTTGATTGTGGTGGTGATGTTAATTCATCTTTTAAGGGTAATAATACCTTAGAAAAGTTGCCCAAGTCCTCATTCTTTATTAGAGATAAAGATAAAAACAGTGTTGGGAAAAAAGATAAAAATAAAAACAATAGCATTTATAATGTTGATTATAAAGGTAATAATAAGATATTAGATCAGGATTTTCATTCATGTGATGAATATATTGGATGTGGAATTGATAATCGTACAAGATACAATAAAGGAAAAGTTTATAAAACTAAAATTTATAGGCAGTCTGATAAATATCAAAAACAATTTTCTAGACTTAATGATGATGAAAAATTTAACAAGTTTTCTGGCTTTTCTGTTAATAATTCATCGCTGGGATATTATGATAATTTTCCTGATAAAAAATATATATTGAAGGATGGATATTCACATTCTGTTCCAAAAAAGTATAATAGTAATTTTTCTGGTGACTTTTCTAAATCTAATTTCAGGAAAAAAAATTGTCTAGCGAATGCTGATAGAGGTTTTTTTACTCATAGAGCAAATTATTCGCATTTCTCTAAATATAACAATTATATTGATAATGAGGTTAATGTGGGAAATGGTTTGGGATGCTCTTTTTCAACTTCTGGTAAAAAAGGTAGACTACCTGTGGAAAGGGGGTTTGGTATTTCTAAAATTCATAATAATATTATTAATAATATTAATACAAAATATAATTATATTTTGTTTCTAATATGCCAGTGAATCTTAATTCATATAATATTAAGGTCTTTCTTGAAAAACGTTTAAGAACTAGGATCATATGTCATGAAATTAATATGTATAACTTGAAATCTTCTTGCTTTTATATATCTGCTCCTGCTCATAAACATAATGATTTAATCTCTTCCAATTTATGGCCTCGTGGTGCTTCCATTTGTTTTTTTTATGGAACTTTGGCTAATTCTTTAAAACTTTAGTGGTATTTATTTAGTTATTTTCTGTTTTCTTTGATTTCTTATTTTCTTTATTTTCTTTTATTTCTTATTTTCTTTATTCACTATACTTACTTACATTTTTCTTTACTTGATATCATTTATTTATTTGTTTGGATTTATTTTTAATTTAATATGGTAGGGCTGTCTTGTTTTTATATGAATGTCAGAGGTATGAGAACTAAATGTGTTCAAATAAAGCAATTTTTTGAAACAGAACATTTTGATCTTATTTTACTTACAGAAACTTGGTTAAATCAACAATTTCCTGATTGTTCTTTTCTTGATGATAGATTTAGTATTTTGCGAACTGACAGATCTATGGATAATATTTCTCGAGGTGGTGGTACTCTGATTGCTCTTCATAAAGATGTTTTTTATAAAGAACTTTATTTTTCTTCTTCTTTTTGTGAATCTACATGGTGTGAAATTACTTTAAATCACAATTTTAAATTTATTTTGGGTAATGTTTACCTCAAACCCACTTTGTCGTTGTTGGAGTTTGATTATTTTTTGACATCACTTGAAGATTTTCTGATTGGCTATGATAATTTTATTATTACCGGAGATTTTAATATTCCGGATTTATATTCGGGTACTACTATCATAGATTCTGTCTCTTTTTCACCTAAAGCATTGAGAATGATTCGGTTTTGCAATTTGTTGAATTTAAAACAATTTAATCCATACACCAATTTTAATGATCACACATTGGATTATATTCTCAGTAATTTTCCTACAATTGAATGTTTAACTACTTCTTCTCTTCCTTTTTCCATTGACTTGCATCATCCTCCCTTAGAATTTTATATTAATATTAAATTTAATAGATTCTGTCCCTTTAAAACTATGAAAAGAAACTACAGAAAAGGAAATTATTTGGGTCTTTGTTTACAATTATCCAATTTTAACTGGAAAAATTTGTATTCTTCATCTGATGTAGATTTTTGTATGAGATTTTTTGAACAATCATTTTGTGAACTAATTGACAAATACATTCCTAAGAAAATTTTTTTAACTAAACGTTTTCCTCGCTGGTTTTCAGTTTCTCTTAAAGAAATTATTAAAAGGAAATCATTTCATCATCGTAAATATTGGAAAACTAAGAACTTAAATTATTATAACAATTTTATTAATTATAGAAGTTTGTCAAAGGTTATATATCATAGAGATTTTCAAAAATTTATACAAAATACTGAAAGTCATATTTCTGATAATCCCTTGCAATTTTGGTCTCTAGTTAAGGATTCAGGTATTACAAAAAAAAAATTACAGAATAATAATTCTAATCTAGTTGCTGATGATTTTTCTCATTATTTCTCAGAGCTTTTTAAACAATCTAATTCTTTTACTGATTTGACTGAAAATAATGATCTAGTTGAAGAAAGAATAACATTGGATTCATTTATTGAATCTGATGTTATTTTTGCTATTGGGCAGCTTAAATTACATTCTAGTGTGGGCCTTGACAATATTCCAGCTTTCATTTATAAAGGATGTGCTGAATACATTGCTTCTCCTCTTTTGCATATTTTTAATTGCTCTTTAGCAAATGGTACTTTTCCTACATCCCTTAAAATTGCTAAAGTTGTTCCTATTTTTAAGAAAGGATCTAGAGATTTGGTAAGTGACTATAGGCCTATTTCAATTCTTCACACTGTTGCTCGAATTTTTGAAAGATGTTTGTATAATAAAATTATCTTGGATGTCTCTAAGGTTTTGGCACCAGAGCAGCATGGATTTTTGCCTAATAGGTCCATTGAAACAAATTTGCTAACTATTTTTGATCACATTTCAAATTCAATTGAGAATCAATCTAGGTTAGATGTTGTTTATTTTGATATGTCCAAGGCTTTTGATAGAGTTAATCATAAAATTCTTCTTCAGAAGCTTTGTAGGTTAGGTTTTTCTAAATTATTAATTAATTGGTTTGACTCTTTTCTTAGGGATAGAATGTCTTGTGTGAGGTTTAATGGTAAATTGTCATTACCTTATTATTGCTTCACTGGGGTGCCTCAAGGCAGTGTTCTTGCACCTTTATTATTTAATGTATACATTGATGACCTAAAAACATGCATTAAATTTTCACATCTTCTATGTTATGCAGATGATTGCAAAATTTTTAGGCATATTTATTCTATTAATGACTGTTTTTTACTTCAAAGTGATGTAGATAATTTCTTGAATTGGTGTGAATATAATTATATAGATATAAATATGGATAAGTGCTCCATTGTCTCTTACTCTAGAAAATCTGAAGTCTTAAGGTTTTCCTATTATATTGGGGACTCTAAAATTATAACAAATGATCATCAAAGAGATCTCGGAATAATATTTTCCAATAATGGATCTTTTCGTAATCACATTAATTTTATGGTGAATAAATCTCTTAAAATTGTAGGAGCTATTTACAGATATGGAAAAGCATTTAATAAATTTACAAAGATTAAACTTTTTATATCCTTAGTTCTTCCCATCTTGGAGTATGGTTCAATTATATGGAATCCTCATAACAGGACAGATATCATAAGAATTCAGTCTGTTTTTGACAAATTTGCAAAATTAAATAGTTTAAGTAATGAACACTATATTGATTTACTACTGAGACGAAAAACAAGAGATCTCAAACTTCTTCATAAATTCATCTCCCAGAATATTTCTGTATCTAATTTGCTTTCTAACTTAGGTACTAAAAAAAAAATTATAATACTCGTACTCATAATGTTTTTGAACTGAAAAATTGTAAATCTGATGTATTAAGATTTTCCCCTTTATTTCGTTTACCTAGAACTTATAACAAAGATTTTGGTAATGATGATGTTTTTAATTTGGATTTTAAACAATTCACTAAAGTCCTCATAAAAAAATATTTTCCTTAATTTCATTTGATATATTGCCTTTTTATTTATTTGTGCATTTTATTGATTTTCTATTTTATTGGTATTATTTATTTTATTATTATTATTATTTTTTTTTAATGCTTATTTAGATTTGTATTATTGTGCAATCTATAATTGGCTAAATGTGTTGATATGTATTAAAAATATTTTTATGTGAATCTATAATTGGTTTATGCTGTAGTTTTGTACATTAAATAAATAAAGAATTGAATTATTATTATTATTATTATTATTATTATTATTATTATTATTATTATTATTATTATTATTATTATTATTATTATTATTATTATTATTATTATTATTATTATTATTATTATTATTATTATTATTATTATTATTATTATTATTATTATTATTATTATTATTATTATTATTATTATTATTATTATTATTATTATTATTATTATTATTATTATTATTATTATTATTATTATTATTATTATTATTATTATTATTATTATTATTATTATTATTATTATTATTATTATTATTATTATTATTATTATTATTATTATTATTATTATTATTATTATTATTATTATTATTATTATTATTATTATTATTATTATTATTATTATTATTATTATTAAATAATGATTTAATTGTTAATGAACAAATAAAGGATCAGGTAGTTGAGGATAATATTAGTAATGTATAATGGATTATTGCATTTATAAAGATTGTAAAAGAATATATAAAAATTCTTCACATAATAATGGTAATAAGAAGTTAATTAATAAAAGTAACATTTTCTGTTGTTATATGCAAAATGTTAGAGGGTTAAGAACTAAATGTCAATTATTGAAACATGCTGTTTTTGCAGAAGAATATGATTTAATAGCCTTGATGGAAACATGGTTGAATGATCAATTTGTTACTGATCAGATTGTGGATCATAGATATTTACTATATAGACATGATCGTGTAAACTCTAAGCTTTCAAGAGGTGGAGGTGTTTTATTGGCAGTTAAAAACAACATTGTAACAAAGCAAGTAAATATAGAACTGAATTTTGTTGATTCTATTTGGATTGAAATGATATTAGGATTTCAAATGTTTCTGGTTGGGAATATATATATTCCTCCTTATATTAATATAATTGAACTAAATAATGATTTGGAGAAATTGGAAAAATATTTACTTAATTACAAGCACAATATTTTGATTTGTGGTGACTTTAATGCACAATATGTAATGACAGCAGATGAAGTAACTGGGTTATGCAGTAATGAAATAAATAAAGGACAAAGAATTATAGAATTTATGAATATAACTGGTGTAGTACAAAGAAATCGGTTAAAAAATAATAATGGATGTGTTCTAGATTTTATATTAATTAACTTTAATGATGTAGATGTGAGGCATAGTGTACAGCTATTATTGAAGAAAGACTCTCATCATCCAGCAATTGAGTTTTTTGTTTATGTCAAACACATATCATTAAATAAGGGTAAAATTATAAACTTGGTGATTATTATAATTTATATTATGACATCAAGTATGCTGATTGGGACCAAATATATTGTTCCACAAATGTAAATGAGGCAGTACATCTGTTTCAAAAAATTATGCAAAACCTTTTAAATAATAGAATACCATTATGCTATGAATCATCTAAAAAATATCCTCCTTGGTTCTCTAAGAAATTGATTTGCATTTACAAAAGAAAACATAAGCATCATAAGTTGTTTAAGAAATCAGGATCAATAATATGTTATAATAACTTTATAAATTTTAGAAGATTATTTAAAACAATAGAAAAAATTGATTTCAAAAAATATATTGTGAAACTAGAGGACAATATAAAGTGCAATTCAAATTACTTTTGGTCATTTATTAAAAAGCATTCTGGTGTAAAAAATAAAATGTCAATTGACAATGGGAGTCTTACAGCTGATGTTTTTGCCAACTATTTCTCATCATGTACAGAGAAAAATGTGCCATCTAAATCATATATAGTTAAATTTGCTTTTAAAAGTAATGATTTGATAGTTATTGACTCATTAAATTGTAATGACATTTTATTAGCAATAAAACAGCTTAAAAATAAAAAAAGATGTGGATATGATATGCTACCTGTTTTTATTTATAAAGGATGTGCTGAACTGCTAGCTCCAGTGCTTTGTTATATTTTTAATATCTCTTTGCAGCAGGGTATTTTTTCTGATTCTTGGAAAGTTGCAAAAGTTATACCAATACCAAAAGTCAAATCAAATGATGTTAGTAATTATAGACCTATTTCATTATTATGTATATCTGGAAAAATCTTTGAAAAATGTGTGTATAACAAGATAATAGATAAAGTATGTAAATCTTTATCTAAAACACAACATGGTTTTATCCCAGGTAGATCTGTTGAGACTAATTTGATACATATTCAAGATGCTATTGCAAATGCAATTGATAACAAATTACAACTAGATGTGATTTATTTTGATTTAAGCAAAGCATTTGACCGAGTAGATCACTCTAGATTGATTAGTAAGTTGCACAAGATTGGTTTTAGTTGTGAACTTTTGCAGTGGTTTGTATCTTTTGTCTCAAATAGACCTAATTTTGTATCTTTTGAGTCTGTAAAATCATACACATATTTTAGTAATGCTGGAGTGCCTCAAGGAAGTATACTTGGACCACTGCTTTTTTCAGTTTATTCTTTGGATATAGAGCAGTGTGTAAGTGGTTCTGACATTCTCAGCTTTGCAGATGATATTAAACTATATAAAACTATTAAGAATTTTGATGATCTGATATCAAGAATTTTCAGGATTGGTGTGTGGAAAACTATATGGAAATTAACATTGAAAAATGTTGTGTCATATCATTTTCTAAAAAATCAACTACAAGTCTGTTTAATTATACACTAAACTCAAAAAGTATTTTAAGAAAAGAAGATCATAAAGATTTAGGTATTATTTTTAATAATAATGGAACATTTAATAATAATATTCAAAATATTATTACAAAAAGTTATAAAATAATGGGTTTAATTCTCAGAAACTGTAAAATGTTTAAGAGAAATACATGTGTGTATTTGTTTCATACATTGGTCTTACCTATTTTAAATTATGGATCTTTGATCTGGAACTCATATAAATTAAATAATAGATTAGCACTGGAAAAGGTTTATAAAAAAATTTTCAGATACATTAAATCAGAAATAATATGTGACAACAATGCACTCTACAAAAGATGAATCTATACTGATATGAAGTATTTAAAAAAAATTACATCAGGTATAATAGATGTGAGAAGTTGCCAAACAACATTATCATTTAAGCTAAAGATAAAGGATACGAGATCAAAAAATATGTATAATATTCCAAAATTTAAAAGTGAAACATTAAAAAATTCAGCATTAATAAGATTACCTAGATTGTACAATAAATTCTTTAATGCTGTTAATATATTTGAAACAGATGATAGAACATTTAGGACTACTGTGCAAAAAACTCTGCAAATGCTTTGTGAACTAGATTAGCTGTGCATTTTTTTGTTTGGATGTAAAATCTGTTAAATGTACTAAATTAAATTAAATTAAATTATTATTATTATTATTATTATTATTATTATTATTATTATTATTATTATTATTATTATTATTATTATTATTATTATTATTATTATTATTATTATTATTATTATTATTATTATTATTATTATTATTATTATTATTATTATTATTATTATTATTATTATTATTATTATTATTATTATTATTATTATTATTATTATTATTATTATTATTATTATTATTATTATTATTATTATTATTATTATTATTATTATTATTATTATTATTATTATTATTATTATTATTATTATTATTATTATTATTATTATTATTATTATTATTATTATTATTATTATTATTATTATTATTATTATTATTATTATTATTATTATTATTATTATTATTTAAACTATGAAGATAGTCTATCTTGATATATATCTGAGCACTTATACTATATATGTGTGTAAAGATGATAGTCTGGACCAACTGATGATTGCGGGTTTAGCATGAAATACGTATATTGGTGATTATTTATCCTTTTCAGCATATATGTGTTTAGGTGTATCAGTGTTATTAGATGGAGTGGAGAGAGGTGGGTGGTGTGTAAGTCTGTGCTCATATACCCTATATTACATATATATAGCCACAGGTATATAACAAGCCTGTGTTTCAGTTATTACATTATAGAGATGTCTGCCCATCTTTGCATATGTGTTAAATGGATTGTGTCCTGTACATGTGGGGTTCAGATTGACCTTAGGTCAACATGGGTGTGACAATAATCTTGGCCTCAGGGTGGCCTTTGAGCATTCCATCATCAGATTTTCAATTGGATGGACGGTTGAAGAGTTGGAGTGTGGAGTGGATTGAAGCCGGTCCATTAAACTATGAGGATAGTCTATCTTGATATATATCTGAGCACTTATACTATATATGTGTGTAAAGATGATAGTCTGGACCAACTGATGATTGCAGGTTTAGCATGAAATACGTATATTGGTGATTATTTATCTTTTCAGCATATATGTGTTTAGGTGTATCAGTGTTATTAGATGGAGTGGAGAGAGGTGGGTGGTGTGAAAGTCTGTGCTCATACACCCTATATTACATATATATAGCCACAGGTATATAACAAGCCTGTGTTTCAGTTATTATATTATTATTATTATTATTAGTGGGACTAAACTGTGTATAATTTTGCATTACAAACCGATATTTCGATGAACTAACATCTGCCATTGTCAAGGTTGATTTTTGAAAGAATAATTTATCTATATCTTATAACTATGAAAACATTAAATATATATATATATTGTGATAATATGATATATATATATACACACATTCACACAAATATACATAATATAAAAATAATCCATTAAAAAGAATTAAATATGTAGAGTTTTGTAAAATATTTGGAAAAAGAGTTTAATAATAATATAAGAAAATATAATTATAAAATGTTATGAAAAAGAGTTAATAACAATATTAGAAATTGTGAATTCATAAGGAAAGTTATCCATGAGTATAAACTATCTTGGTATTGCAATGAAGGTTATTTCTTCAATAAGAAGATGACTCGTGAAGTATGTGAAAGCTAAAGAATTATATAGTAATAAAGAACAACAAAAAAGTAATCTTCTACAGTTATTACATTTTCTGAATTATCCAGCATTTTAAATGAAGAAATGAGATGTAAATAAATCTGTGAAGAAAAAGAAAATCTCCAGGAAATGATGGATACAGTAATAATATTGATATTTAAGAAAATTGATAAAGAATAATGAAGATATTAAAAATTATCGACTTATCAGTTATATACAAAATCTTTACCAATATAATTACACTCATCTAAAGTGGACTTTGGATTTTTATCAATCAAACATACAAACTGGATTTTAAAGTGCATAAGTGATTCACATTTCCAAGTATTGAGAGAAGTTTTAGAAAACTCTAGTGATTATCAGTTGTTATTATGGTTTGGATTTGTAGATTATGAAAAGGCATTTGATTCCCTAAGCATTTCTACTATAATTAAAGCATTGGCTCATCAAGATATAGATCCAAGATATCATATTCTGAAGAATATTTATCAAAATGCAATACCAATGGTAAATATTGAGAAAGAAAGGTGTTCAACAGGGTGATTCTATATCCAAAACTGTTTATAGCAGTTTTACAAACAGTATTTTTTGGATTAAAATAAGCTAAAGAAGTAAAAGTAAATGGAAATTATTTTTGTTATTTAGTTTTTACCACTGACTTAACTCCTTTTGAAAATAGTGCTTCAGACTTTTCAGAAGTATTCCAAGAACTATGAGATCAAAGTAAGAAAGTAGAACTAACAATAAATATTAAAAAGACTAAAATAATATTCAATGGATTTTGTTAGAAAAATAGATTGATAATTATAAATTAGAAAAAATTAATAACTACAAATATCTTATATTCTTAACACAGATGGAAACATGATGGATGAAATTTATTAGCAATAACTTAATATTAAAAGAAAATATGGTTTTTGAAAAGAAAGATTTGAAATAGATATTTTTTACCCATTCTTTATGAATCTAAAACTTGGACACTTAACTGTAGAGCAATATAGAAGCTTCAGACCACTCAATGAAGAATGGAGAGATATAGTTAGGAATAACAAGAAGAGATCGAAAACGAAATACATGGATGATAAAACAAGCAGATATTACTAACATTATTGTAAGCATTAAGATTTTGAAATGTAGGTTGGGCAGATATATTGCTGGAAGCGATGATAGTGTATTGATAATTAATATTTTAAATTGCATCCCAGGAAAATGTAAAAGACTCAAATGAGATCACATGTGAGATGTATGGATGGAATAAGAGCATTTGTTCATATAATGTGGGAAAGAGAAGGTAGTGATTGGAGTAACTGGGAGTATACTTGGAGAGATCTTCATACTGCATTGAACTGATAATGGTTGAAAATGATTATGGTGATGAGATGCATATATCTAGTATGGGTTTAAATTAAAAAAAAAAATGAAGTGAAATAGAAAATGACTTTATTTGTGGATGTTAAAAACTAAATATTTTATAATCTTTTGTATTATATATAATATCTTGTTACTCTGTCATTATTAATAACAATATAAAAATACCAAGACAGAGATTAAAATTGTTAGTCCAACTTTATGTTGATTTTTAAAATTCTCAGTTCTGTTTGAAATTTTTATTTAAAAATTTTCTATATATTCCTTCGAAAGTATGATCACTGTAATGAATTTTATTTAATCTCTATTTTGGTTTTCTTATATTATTAATAATAATAATAGAATATGAAGACATCATGTATTATAATAATATTGACAGTAATAGTTAGAATTTTTAGACAATGCACAAAATAAAAGTAGAAATTATAACTCTATAGGCTAGGCAAGATTTTTTTAAAAGATACTTAAAGTATAGTATTTATCCAAATTGCTGTGACATAAGGATTAACAGATCTGTATGTAATTATAGTTATATTATTGAACACTTAAGAAAACAGTTAATGAAATGGATTATGAAAAAGATTAAAAGAAAATTAAATATCATTTGCAGCATATAACAAATACAGAGAAAAAAAAATTTCATTTTTTCTGAAAATTACCTTATTAGGTGTGATAAGTTAAAAAGAGAATTAGACACAAAATTTCACCAAATTTGAATTTTTAGCTTGCAGACAAAATGGTCTGAATTTTTCATTTGATGAATGTTTTGTTAATTTTTCAAATTTTAGCATAACATTTAGGCACACTTCAGCTTTTAATTTTAGATTGAGATATGTGGGAGGAGGATGCTTCGATCCTCATTTGGAAATGGTGGCTAAATTAGAAACTGTATACAAAAATGAATAAGAGAGAGATCAGTTGTTTGAGAAAGCAGAAACAAATTTGAAAGTGACTTTTATAAGGGTAAATTATTCATCCTGGTTTGAAAGCATGAAGGCATTTAAAAAAGTTCTTATCAAAACAAAATTATTTGTATAAAAGAAAGATACAGGATATCACTTCATCTTATTAAATGACACATGATGATAAAATGCTTACACACATTGCCTTAAAATTCAATAAGATTTCTAATTATAACATCAAATCCAAGAGAGAAAAATTCATAATGTGCCTACTTAGAAAAATATATATAAATTATATAGCAGAAAGCAATATTTAGAAATGTATCCATCATATATTATTTTGTCTAGATTATTTTTTAACATTAAAATGCACAAAGAGTACTACCCTCTAAGATTAATGATCAAATTTGGAGGTGCTTACTATTAAAATGAATCTAAATTCATCATGTAGATATTAAAAGAAGAATTGGGTTTTGATCAATTAGTGATCAAATCATCAAACTATTTGTTCATTTGAATTTGTTAATATTATCAAAAATACAGTTACTTCTAACAAATACAGAGTGGTTTATTTTAATGTTACTAAACTGTATGCATCAGTAAATAGAAAGGAATCAGTCAAAATTATTAATGATTTGTTTAAATAATAAGAAAATAAACATATACAAGAGAGAATTTATCATTGATTTTTTAACCTGAATTGACAGTGATATTGTAGTAACATATGAAATCATGGACAATGGGTTTACCCATCAGTGCAATCATATGTAGCATGGCTTTTGGTCTTCATAGAAGCTAACATAATTCTTTCGATATTAAATTCATGTAGGAACTTCATATATATCTATTATGTAGATGATATTTTTATATGTGTACTGCAAGATATTATCAACCACACATTTAATGAATTGAGCCCAAAATCTGATTTAAATTTGATTATTAAACCAGAAAAAGACAATGAAATCCACTATCTTGATTTGAAAATAAAGTAGAATCACAACTCATTATATTACGAAATGACTATCATGCATCTCAACATTAGAAGATGCATCAATGTGAAATCCCAAGTGCTTATATCACATAAAATCACAGATTTAAAAATCATCTTACATTGCAATAACTACTTACATCAGTTTCAGTCTTACAAGATCGAGAACCTAGAGACTTATGTTGCTGATTTTATAAAATCAGGTTACAGCACAATTGATACATATAAATATATAGAATACTTTAAAAGAAATATTTTAAACAAAATTGAGAATATAAGGAACAACAAAAATTGGATTGCACTACTACACTTATCATACATTGAAAATAAAATATTTGAGATCTGTACCAATAAATTTAACATTTTATTTAGAATGTCCATCAATTTAAATAGACTAATTAATAATACAAAGGCCAAAATGCACAAATTGAATTGGCCTAACATTGTGTATGCAGTAAGATGCAGCTACTACAGTGAAACAAAGGCTAATCTGAGAACAAGATTGTCATAACACATCTTGATGTACAAAAAGCTAAGCCCGATTCAACTAATTCATCTGTATTTTACAATTACAGTAAAGAATATGGAACACAGGTTTGATCCTAGTATTATTAAAATAATGTGCAGGGAAAGAAATGATAGAAAATATAAGATCAAAGAGACATGTTTTATTGCACAAAATGAATATGTAATGAACCAAATAGTTAATAGTATTCAAATTAGCAAAAATAGATCGATCAGTTTCTTAACAAAGCAGCCATGATTAAGACATACATGCATCGAAAGTATACTCGGTTTAATTAATTTCCTTTAACATGTTTAATCTCTGTTTTGGTATTTTTATATTGTGTATATATACATATATTGTTCTGAAATCCCTTTTGTATTGATAATAGTACTTATACTGACAACTCATATACCCTTAAACATATAAATATGCAGATAATGTTTCTGGTTCAAATATAATTTGTATTTTATCAGTATACCTGAAAGATTAATTGATATTTGATTAAAATTGGATTTTGATGATGATGATCAAATCTTCTGTTTCTTATATAAATAGTTATATAAGGTACTCTGCTATATTTTCTGTTCATCATACAACAAATTCTATCTCCATAGGATCTCATGTGACATTTATTCATGAAGTGTATTTGAAAGTATGGAGTTTCAACTTTGTTAGCCTCATTTCTCTAAGAAAGGTCACATATCATTGCAATTCTCATGGTAACAATCCCATTTTTTCCAGCTCAAAACATGAGTACTCAGTATCAGAGGAGAATTGATATGTAGTGAGACAATTGAGAAAATGTCACACTGACAACTAAATAAGGTAAATAGCACTGTTATTTATTCTAGATAATCTCAGTTGATTTCAAAATTACCTGTAGACATTATTCTTTGCTGATATAAATTAATAAACATCACAAAAAATATATCAAAAATTAATTATAAATATACAAAGACATTTAACTAACACACACACACACATATATATATATATATCATTTATGGTAAATAAATAAAATACAAAATTTATTAATGATATATTGAAATGAGAAATGTATTATTCATTTCAGTATAAGTCACATAGTTTTCCACATGAATGAGATTTAAAAAAAATCAATTTCATGCAATTAAAGTGTTATGCAAATTAATCAATCAAAAAACAAAAGCTGAAACAGGCTGTTAAAAACAGAAAGAAGTAAAAACTTATTTAAAAAATCAATTTTCTTATTCTATTTATTCTGGATTTTCATTTTATTAAAATGATATCAGACATTTATTATGCTTAGTGAGTAAAGAGAGGAAAACTCACCATCAGTTAATCTAATCTGGATATCTGAAAAACTTGACATGCTACTTTGAATAAATCTGGTTTAAAATCGAGAAACATCACTTATGTTCACATATGAACAGTTTAATATTTGCCAATGCAAAGAAAACAAATTATGGTTATCTTGCTTTGTAAGTCATGTTTAAAAGGGACTAGTTAGACTTTATCTTAACTCTTTATATTTAATACTTATATGATATATCTTATGAATTGTTTAAAATAGGAAGCAAAAGTTTAAAAAATGGATTGGGGGACTTAAGTTAGTTGCATTTTAATGCAGCTGAAGAAAAAAAAAGGTTTGCTATGTATTATGTATGTATATTATGTTAACTTTCTATAGAACTTTTCTTTTAATATATTATGATACTACTTTTTGTATCTAAAAGGTTGTAGGCCAAGAATCAAAGATTTTAATTACCACTGAAATCATATCATATGAGGGCGCCACCAGTAAATAACCTGGAGCCACGAAATTAGAAGAATCTTATATCGTGGCTGTTAATTTTTATACGTATGACAGATCCAGCTAACCTCCCCTTGCAATCCCATTTGCTTTTATATGTGTGTATACGCTACGGTCATATGTTTTATTATCACATACAAATGCTAAAGGAATCAACACGAACACTTACATATGTTTCAAATAATAATCAGCTTTATTATAAGTTTTACTTTACTTTTATTCAAGACCCCAGATAGAAATACATCCTTAGTAATCCCTCAACATGCCTAACATTATCGTTCTTTTTCTCTCTCTCTCTCTTTTTATATATATAAAAAAATCTACAAAGGTGAAGAGTAATATATATTTTTCGTTCTCGAAGGAACATGCGCTCTTACTTATATATATATATAAGCACCCCAGACCGATCTGAATCTTGATCAGTGCAGGGACTAAGCAACTTACTATTAGGAGATAGTTATTATACTAAACCCCTACCCTCTCTCTCTCAATATTTACTCCACCCTTAAACTTTTCGTTTGCCTTCTTAAATCATTTCTATTTTTAATCTCCACTATAGAATTTCATCAAAAGTTATTTGAAAAAAAAACAACCTCAAAACAAAAAAATTTTTTTTAACAAAACATATAAACAAATTGAACAATGTTATTATACACATTATAAATATATATATGACAAAACCCCTTCTATTGTCGTGGCCTATAGTTCGTGGCTGATTCGATACAATCCTAATCAGATATGTTTTTATGGATCAGCAATCAATAGTTCAATTACAAAACAAAGAAAATTTATATTACTCTGATCGATCAGTGTCCATATATATTCCTTGGGATCCTTTGGGAGTTGATTCACAGTAACGTGTTTTGTCCTCCAGCTTAACTTCGCTTTCTCTTCTGTGGTTTATCGGTGATGAAATCCAGAAAATCGGCTAGTTTCCCGGCTGGGGACGGGTTTTAGTTGTTTAGCCTTCTAACATTTTTATTTTTCAAATAGTTCTCTTCTGTTATAAAAAAATTAATAATTAATTAAACAATAGGTTTGTCTCTTATTTATAGTCCTTTTTCCATTTTCCTTTTATCTGATCACATTCCCAGCCAGTGATTGCATTTCTTTAATTTTTTTTTTTTTTTTTAACACCAGCTAACTAGAAGCCACAACAATAGAATTAATTACAACTCTTTCCCCCCTTTCTTCAGATTAGAAAATTTAATTAAAAATTGTTTTCAAAAACAACCAAAAAAATATATTTTTAATATCACATTCGATTTAATCTCTCAATCATATAAAAAAAATAATAATTAATCTACCATTTTGCCTTTTCTTTCTTTTTTTCAAATCCCAATAAAAAACTAATAAATAATACCAAAAACCTACTATAAAAAGACTAATAACTAATTCTAAAAAAAAACTTTCTATACACACAGCATTTATTTATTTATACCTAATATACATATGTGTATATACATAATTTACATGCACAGAAATTATAACATGAGCCAAACAAAATTATCAGCTCAATATGATAACCAAATGTTATTTTGTAGAAATTGTCAATTAAAAGAAAAGATAAATAAATAATCATAATAGTGGAAGATATAGTATGTGTTTTCAATGTAATGTATCTACCTATAATTTGTCCAAGTGTTAAATAATTAGAGTAAATAATTATTAATAGAGCTTTAAGTTAATAATTTAATTGTATCCATTAGATTCATTTGTCCATAGACAACTCTGTGTTTGATTGCTGAGAATTATATTTTGTGTAATTGAACTTATAATATGTATATGCTGTTATTTGGTCACTGTCAAATAGTTTAAATTTATCCTTATCCGTATGGGAGGATTCGTTACTATTTTATTTCAATAAATTAGAGATCAGACTCAAAACAAGCCATCCCTGTAAAAGTCATAGTTTTATTAAATTGGGATTAGGTCTTAAAAATGGCCATTCATTATAATTACTATTGTAGAAACACGTAGCAGTTACATATCCAATGTATACATTTGGCTCTTCTAGGAAACTTATGAGTCAGATAAATGTCATATTTATAGGTTTATCTGTATATAGAGTTATATGTTAAGTTTATTAAAGTCTAGGTTCACTGTATGGTAGATGTGCTTGATTATCTATAGCCAGTTTATAATGTAATTGAAGATTAAGATTAAATTTTGAAAAGAAACCTTGGACATTTTATAAGTTATTGTTTTGCCACATGTGTATGAAATAAAACAATAATATGTAAGAATAGAAGAAAAGGCTTTGTTAAAAGAAAAGTAATTATATGTCATCTTATAATTATATTTTGTCTTCAAACTATTATTATATGATGTGTTAACCTTTTTAATTGTAATATTGTACATTCTACATTTATTAATCAGGAGTAACTTGAGGCCTTCATGATCTGCCCAGGTATTGCAAATAGGGACTGTGTAGTGGTCATCTTTATCCTGTTAAATAAAAGATTGTTACATTATATGTGCCAATCTATTTTCTTATTTTTAAAGTCAGGTGACATCTACATAAAAACTTAAATCATTGAAACATGCTTAGTCTGACTGTTACTATATATATATATATATCATTAGAAACCATTCAACACTAAGACGATCCCAATATACAAACTGTTGTCAAGGCAATCTCCTTTTAATAATATATATATATATGATTAACTTTAAACTCATCACAGTTTTCAGACAGTTTAGTCATTTTATTTCTGATGGATAAGTTCAGGACTGAATTAAAATATTCTCTTTTGGTTGACACTGGTTCAATTTATTTACTTTATTATTATTAACTAGTGTTTAAATTTGTAGGTTAGATAAATATAGATGATTAGAAAACACTTCTCATGTAGGCAAAGTTTCTCTTCATACACAAACAAAACAAAATTTTGTTATGAACATTTTTTGGGAATTGTTTATAAGATTCTAATATTTATGATTTCAGAATTGTGAATAAAATAAAACTTTTAAACAGTAGCACAGCATCTAAATAAAAAAAAACTATTAATAATTACTTATTTAATAATAAATTTGATTTGGCCCAATTTGCATGTTAAATTTATGTTAAATGAAATTTAAAAAATCATAATCAGCATTTTTTTTTTTTTTGGAAAGAAAAAATGATAGAATTTAGTCATTACCTAAGATGTAGGGTACAAAGGTCCTAATCATCATCATTATCAATCCATTGCAGGATGAAGGTCTCTCTGTGGTCAGTCCATCTCTGATCTCTAGTCCCTTCTCCACATCACCCCTGCACTCTTTCTTATTTTGTCCATCCATGTCATAAGTGGTCTCTTTCTGGGTCTTTTAAATCTGTTGGAATATTTCAATTGTTAATCTATTATCTTTTTTAGCAATTTGTTCAGCCCAACTCCATTTCCATGTTTTAATTCTTTCAACAATGCCAGTAATACATGTTCTCTTACCCATGTATTGTGTCTTTGATCTCTTCTTGTTACTCCTAACATGCATCTCTCCATTCTTCTTTGGGTGATCTGAAATCTCTATCTTGCTCTTCTATTAGATGACCAAGTCTCAGATCCATAAATAAAAACTGGTAAAATATATTTATTAAAAACCTTCCTTTTCAAACATATTGGGATATTTTCTTTTACTGTTAAATTATTTCTAGCAAAAGCACTCCAACCAAGTTTAATTCTATGCTTAATTCCATCCATTATGTTTTTATCTGTAGTAATAATTTGAGTGAGATATTTGTAGTTGTTAACTTCTTCTAACTCGTCATAATAAGTATTTATTTTCATCTTTTGAGAAAATCTATTGAACATTAGTCTTTTTAACATTTACTTTTATTCCTACTTTCTTACTGTCATCTGATAACTCTTATGACATTTCCTAAATCTCTGAAGCATTATTTGAAAAACAACTACATCATCTGAAAAATCTAAATGATTTAAATAATCTCCATTTACTTTTACTTCTTTAGCTTTCCATTTTAACCCACAAAATACATCTTGAAACATTGCTCTAAATAGTTTTGGAAATATGGAGTCACCATGTTTTACTGCTTTCTCAATATTAACTTTCTTAGTATCATTATGTAATCTAATTGTCACTGTTGCATTTTTATAAATATTCTTCAGAATATGACTATCCTGATTCTATACTTTGATGTTCTAATGCTTTAATTACTGAAGAAATGCTTATAGAATCAAATGCCTTTTCATAATCTGCAAATCAAAAGCACAATGACAACTCATATTCATTGGTTCTTTCTATAACTTCTCTCAATACTTGTATTAAAATCACTTTTAAATCCAGCTTGTTTTTTGTTTTTTGGTTGATTGAAATCCAAAGTTGTCTGTAGATGTGTGGTAATTATCTTGGTAAAAATTTTGTAAAAAACTGATAAAATAGTGATAGGTCTATAACTTTTAATATCTTCTTTATCACCTTTTTTCAATATTAATATTAATATTGCATTCTTCCAATCATCTGGTACATCTTTATCATTTAGATATTTGGTATATAACTTTGCCAAAAAAAATGTCTATTTCTTCACCTGCTTCTTTTAATATATCAATTAATAATTCCATCATTCCCTGGTGCTTTTCTCTTCATAAATTTAATTTCATGTCTCACTTCTTCATTTAAAACCCTGGGAAATTCAGAAGATATTATAGTTGTAGAAGGTGCTTGTTCTTTATTACTATATAATTCTTGATAGAATTTTTTTACCCATTTCATGATATCTCTCTTTTTAATAATAGTTTCATTTTTTTATTGCTAATAGAAGTTTTCTACCAATACCAAAATGTTGTTTTATACTCCTGAGACTTTTATTCTTTTCTACAGCTTTCCAATATCATTAGCAATTCTTTTTTGTATCATGTCACAAAATTTGAGATATTCAACCTTCTTAAGACATCATTTTCATATATTTTCATATTCCTTATATTTTTCATAAATTCTCTAGTCTCATTAGAAATTTTATTGGCCAATTGTTGCATTTTTCTACTATTTATATTCGTTGCAGTTTTTAAAAATGTATCAGTTATTTTTGTATGAATTTTGAGTCAAATCTGTGTCATGTTCAAAATTTGCTAATATTTGAAAACGATTTGCAAGTTCTAATTAAATTCATTAGAATATTTCTGAAGATGAGGAATATCAAGTGGGAATATTGTTTTTCTTAATAATTTTTGACTAAGTTTTGTATTAACACATATCTTACATTTTATTAATCATTGATCACTTCTTGTGTTGAATTTATGAAGGATGTTATAATCTTGAAATAGTATATACAAGTGCTTTAAAACACTGGTTGAAGAAGCTGTTAATAGCAAAAATCAAAATGAGTTAATACAGGTTAAGTACTTTTGAGGTGTTACCCCTTATTATCATAGCCAAAATAGTAATAGTTGCTGTGATATTATTAAATAGTAATATATGCAAATGTATATGTAAATTAATCAGCTTGTTCATTTATTGGAGATAGTGAACCATGTGTTGCATCTATTAATTGTGTTATTGTCATTGATGATAACATACACATTATCTTCCTTTTGCAGTTGTTCATTTCAGGGTACACAATTTTGGGGTTGGAGGGTTTGAACCTATGACCGGCCTGCTTCTCGTCTTTGAGGAATATTGAAATGTTGTCATTGTTCTTTTGCACTCTCCTGTATGCATACATATGATGAGTGCTCTATTATTGACAATGGCCTTAGTTTCCCCATAATATGTGGCACTGCATCCAGCCTGAGGGCATACAACCAGGTTGTCTGGATTGGACAATCTTATCTTTCGCATAATTGATTAGTCTGTTTGTGTTGGGATGAGTTTGAAAACCAACTTTAATAAATTTGTTAGATAAAGTTTTAACAAGCTATTTAGCTACTTTGGGGATGTAAGGAAGGGTGATTTGAAGTTTGTCTTTAGTTGTGTTGTTCAATCTTCTTGGTAATGGATCTGTAGTTAAAGCCTACACTTAATAGATCTTTGATGTAGCTTGAGATATTAGCCTTTCTATCAGCTTTGAACTTGCATAAATGTAGATTTCTAAATAAAAATGCATTCAGACCTGTGAATTTATGTGAAGTAGGCAAATTAGAGTTTGGATGGGTGAATCCTCTGACCTCGAATGGTTTGATGTTCATACAATAATTCAGCAGTTCACCTTCTCTGTGTACTAGTAAATCCAAATATTTTACTTTCTGTACTTTGTTTTCCCAGGTGGTATTAACAATTAATTTAGTTTGTGGCTGTATCTCATTTTAAATGTTCATAATTGAACCTCTTGAGGCTTCAATGAACACATTATCAACATAATGAGAGTATACTAGTCCAGGGGTGCTAGGGTGGTATTTAGACATGATTTGCTTTTGGAGAAATTTAAAAATGTTTGAGATTACTCCGCTTAATGGAAGATGCATAGGCCAACTGTCTTTCATGCCATACCATTTACCCTCAAATGTTGTGAAAATGTCATTGTTTAACCATATCAGGAAGGCTAGGATGAAGTTCATGCGTTCAGCTGGACAATGATTACTTATTAATTCAGTGTGAACAACATTGATCGAACACTTTTTATTAATCGATCCATATAATTCTGTCACATCCATGGCTGCAATTTCGAAGTCATCTGATTCTAATTTTTCCAACAAATTCAAAGGAAGATTTAATTGTGTACTTGTCAAATCCTATACTATCAACTAAACACTGGTTAATCAATTTGGACAAGTAATGGACTCCTCTGAAATCTAGCATCAGCCTTGAAGGCTAATGAGGTTTATGTAGCTTTGCATTAGCAAACATCTTTGGTGGCCTGGTGGCAGATGGATATATGTAGTAATATTCCACCCTGAAAATATTCTTATCTTTGTGAAGACTGAGAATTGATGCAATAAATTTCTCTCTGTTGAGTTTAATATTTGAAATTTTCCACCAGATTAAGTTTCTAATTTGAGATATCAGTTTTTCTTGTTTTCCAGGAAATGTTTAGTCTTTTTAATGTTGGTATTCCAGCAATCAAATCTCACATACATTTATTTGTTTTGTATTGTCTTCACAATATTGGGAGATAATGTTATATCTTTGGGGATTATTAGCAGACCTGATTCTGTGTTTGCAAGTAATTCCAGCTTTGGTAGTCTCCATTGTCCTCCAACAAATTTAGGTTCTATTGACAGTACTGTTTTTACTTCTACTGGATGAATAGCTGTTGCTCTATTGACTTGGTTCTCTTTATCTGTATTGTAAATATTTATATTTTGTTTTCATGCTGAGAAATTTATTTTACGATCGAACCTAGCAGCAGTATTTTTCTTTATGATGTTAAGTTTTCTTATAACCCACAGGAGCAAAGTTTTATTTGCAGTCATCTTCCACCATCTTTATTTTCTTTCTTCAGTCTGCTGTTAGACCCTTTAATGATAAAGGTGAGGAGCTGCTTTTGTAATTGTTCTGTAATTTTATCATGGTTGTGTATTGATCTATCAATTTTTAGTTTGCAGCAATTTGGAAAAATATGGAACTTCCTGCATTTTAATAAGAACTCAAGTCTCTGTTAGAATAATTTAATAGATATTTTTAATTACAGAAAATATAGAATATATTTTTCTGATATATTATTCATGATTGTAAAAATAATTTAATTTCTCCAATAAACATAATAGTATATACAAGTGCTTTAAAATGCTGGCCGAAGAAGCTGTTAATAGCAAACAATCAAAATGAGTTAATCCAGGTGAAGTACTTTCGAGGTGTTGTCCCTCATAATGGATTTTCTGTTAGTCACAATATAATCCAATTCTGCTATATTTAAAACTTATTCTGCTATATTTAAAACTTAACTCATATTTTTTTTATTAATATATTGGAAAAATTACAATTTTACTATTAACTACTTATCAAGAAAGGAGGAAATAACTTTATAACAGGCAAAACTCTTCATGCAGTAGTGTGATGTTTTGTGGTTTAAATAATTTTATAATAAAAAAAGTTATGTTATTTAAAATTAAAAATATGATCATCTGTTTATGTTCACATCAATATGGTATGAGTATGCAATAAGACATCACATGTACAAGCTTGCATAATCCTGTGCAGTAGTAAGTTATTTGTTTCATAGTTATACCACATAATATTATTTTTCAATGTTCAGATTGAATTAGATAACTATGCAGATAAATAAGAATAGAGATGAAAAAAAAAAAGGTATTTGATATAAAATAAATTATTTTTCTTTCATGAGAGGAGTTTGATAAGTTCTGATCATCATAATCTATCTAAGTTTCCTCATTCATTCTATATATTATAAAAGACATATTTTGCAGGTTCATCCATGTTAAAAAAATGTAAATATTGATATACCGACATTTCAGCTTGATCACACAAGTCATCTACTGGGTGATAAAAGGTAGAAAGATGGATGTAGAGATGCTACAATCACTGATTTAAAAAACATGTTAAAGTTCCACTAATAGCAAAAATATTAAATTAAGAATGTTTTTTAAAAAAAATTTTCCAAATAAAAAGAAGTTTGCATGTATCATCTCGCTTACTGATACAATCTGGCCTTTTAAATATCTCAATAGCTTCTCTAATTTTGCACTGATAGAGATTATCACATCTGGATCATCATAATCTATCTAAGTTTCCTCATTCATTCTATTTATATATAAAAGACATATTTTGCAGGTTCATCCATGTTAAAAAATTTAAATATTGATATACCGATGTTTCAACTTGATCACACAAGTCATCTACTGGATGATAAAAGGTAGAAAGATGGTTGTTGAAATGCTACAATCACTGATTTAAAAACACGTTAAAGTTTCACCAATAGCAAAAATATTAAATTAAGAATGTTTTTTAAAAAAATCCAAATAAAAGGAAGTTTGTATGTATCATCTCGCTTATTGATACAATCTGGCCTTTTAAATATCTCAATGGCTTCTCTAATTTTGCACTGGTAGAGATTATCACATCTGGTTATGATCCTAATATTAGAAAAATCAATTTTATGACCTGAATCTATAGTATGAAGTGAGTGCTGATGATGATGAGTGTTGTTTAACTGCATTAGCATGCTCATCTTTCCCAACACTGATGCAATGATTACTCATACCTATGTAAGAAGCTTTACAATTTTCACATGAGATTTGATAAACACCATGAGATTCAAGAGCAGTTGAATTCTTAGGCTTGGTTATTATATTGCTGATCTTTTGATGAGTAGAAAATGCTATATTTATATTATAGCATTTTAATATACGTCCAATATGGTCTGTAGTTCCTTTTACATATGGAACACAAATCCTAATAGCTGATTTATCATCTTTTTGTTTCCTATTTTGTCCATTTTGGGCTTGAAATAAGGCTTTTTTAATAAATTTATAATAATAACACTATTAATATGATTTATTTTTTCTTTTGATGTGACTTACGTGAAAGGTTAATTGCTCTATTTAAAACCTCTCATTTGGCTCAGATACATAGATGCCACTTTTGTCATATGGTAACATGGAAAAAATAAATTAAATGATTTTTTCTTACATTTAAATAATATGCATTTTCATATTAAATTTACAATGGAGACAGAGTCTGGTAGAAAACTCTCTTTTCCTACATTTAAATAATATGCTCAGATACATAGATGTCACTTTTGTCATATGGCAACATGGAAAAAATAAATTAAATGATTTTTTCTTACATTTAAATAATATGCATCCTCATATTAAATTTACAATGGAGACAGAGTCTGATGGAAAACTCTCTTTTCCTGATGTTCTAATCACCAGAACACCAAATAATTTATTTATTTTTTATTTACAGAAAGAACACACACACGGACAGATATTTACATTCTCATCATTACCCAACCTTATTTCAATAAATCATATTAATAGTGTTTTATTAGTGAATAGTTATAATTATAAATTTTTTAAAAAAGCCTTATTTCAAGCCCAAAATAGACAAAATAGGAAACAAAAAGATGATAAATCAGCTATTAGGATTTGTGTTCCATATGTAAAAGGAACTACAGACAGTATTAGACATATATTAAAATGCTATAATATAAATGTAGCATTTTCTACTCATCAAAAGATCAGTAATATAATAACCAAGCCGAAGGATTCAATCCCTCTTGAATCTCATGGTGTTTATCAAATCTCATGTGAAAATTGTAAAGCTTCTTACATAGGTATGAGTAATCATCGCATCAGTGTTAGAAGAGATGAGCATGTTAGGAGAGATGAGCATGCTAATGCAGCTAACCAACACTCATCATCGTCAGCCCTCTCACTTCATACTATAGATTCAGGTCAAAACATTGATTTTTCTAGTACCAGGATCATATCCAGATGTGATAATCTCTACCAGTGCAAAATTAGAAAAGCCATTGAGATATCTAAAAGGCCACATTGTATCAATAAGCAAGATGATACATGCAAACTCTACCAGTGCAAAATTAGAGAAGCCATTGAGATACCTAAAAGGCCAGATTGTATCAATAAGCAAGATGATACATGCAAACTTCCTCCTATTTGGAAAGATTTTTCTTAGAAACATTCTTAATATTTTTGCTATTGGTGGAATTTTAACGTTTTTTTTTCAAATCAGTGATTGTAGCATCTCTATAATCATCTTTCTATCTTTTATCACTAGCATCTCTATAATCATCTTTCTATCTTTTATCACCCAGTAGATGACTTGTGTGATCAAGTCGAAACTTCAGTATATCAATGTTTAAATTTTTTAACACGGATAAATCCGCAAAATATGTCTTTTATATATGCAATCCATGAAAATCTTTGTATCAATATATACATATAATGAAAAATGAACATAATATAGAAATAATGAATGACAAAGTTATTCATGGAAATCTCAACTATCGACACTTTAATATATTTTAATTGACATTTAATGATGCAGGCTATTATGCATATAATTGACGATTGGTCACTTTATTTATACAAAATCTATTTTTAAGTCAATATGTGAACGTGTACAGTATGTCTTAACTTAATTAAATTGAGTTGACTTTGTGAGAAGTTAAAATCTAACCAGAAAAATTAACCTTAATAAAATTCTAGCATTAATGAATCAAACTAAACTTTACAAAAATTAAAAAGATTTGTATGTTTATGATAAAAATTAACAAAAATGTCATGAATTTAAAAAAAAAAAATTAGGATAAAACTAATGCAATTTCCTAACCTAAAATATTAGCAAATTCTTTAATAATGTTTTCATTATTCATATATTTGGAAAAATTAATGTTTCATAGACAGCAGCAACAAATCATTCAATTATTTTTGATTTATTATTAATTGTAATAAATTTTTATATAAGCAAGCTTACTCAATGTTTTTTTTTTTGCTTTAGGAAACTGATACAGGAGAAGTGCATAAAAATTATTTATTTAACATAGTATCTTACTGAGATATTTTTGTAGCAGCCATGCTAACATACTAGACTAGTGCATAATGGATATTAAAAGATAAAACAGGCAAAACTCACTATACGTATTGCCACACACAGCAAGCAAGAGTAATCAATGGATGCCAGAAGGCTTGTGCCTTAAAATCCCCATCTAGTGCCTACTCATCCAATATCCCCAGACTAGTTTCTGGCTTGTGGCCTTCATCAGTGAGGAGCCTTGGATCTGAGAGCACTGCACCTAGATCTTCGGATCTAATGCAACCCTCCACCAACCACCTTTTATCTCCATTTAACTACAAAACTATGAGCCTTAAACTGAAAACATCTTTCTTAAACTGAAAACAAGATGTTTTCAGTTTAAGGCTCATAGTTTTGTAGTTAAATGGAGATAAAAGGTGGTTGCTGGAGGGTTGCGTTATATCCGAAGATCTAGGTGCAGTGCTCTCAGATCCAAGGCTCCTCATTGATGAAGGCCACAAGCCAGAAACTAGTCTGGGGATATAGGCATTAGATAGGGATTTTATGCACAAGCCTTCTGGCATCCATTGATTACTCTTGCTTGCTGTGTGTGGCAATACGTATAGTGAGTTTTGCCTGTTTAACAACAGTTATACACAAGCCTAAGAGATGGTCGTCATGTGATGTTTATTGGCTTAAATATAAAAGTTGTTTTGTCCAACTTTCCAGAATTTAGATATGCCTATATAAATAGAATAGCAGAACAATGAAGTAATAATAATAATAATAATAATCTCCTGACTTGAAATAGTTTGTTCAAATCAGCATTAATTTGTTTGGACAGAGATACAGTTCAGTGGAAAATAAATTTAATATATTCATTCTAGGAGTTCAAATTATTAATTGTAACCATATGTTTCAAAAATACTTAATTCTATATATTTTATTTATCATTTATTCTTGATCTTATTCTAATTTTTATTCCAACTTGAGTAAACTAGGTCTTTCTAACATCTGAACTTCTAATAGTAATAGTTAGTTCAGATATCACTCATTCTCAATGGTTCTATAAACACAATATGTGTTTGTTTGTTATTGATTTAATTTATTTAAGTACCGGTTATGTTGAACTAGTTATTTGGGATTAATTTTTATAACAATTTTCATTATTAAATTATATATTTTTTAACAAAAATTATTAATTTGTCATATAAACTTTGTGTTAATGTGTTAATCTTAAGCATATTATTTTTATGGTATAATCTTGAAATATATTATCTATAAATAACTTCTAAAAATTTATTAGAATAGAAAATGTATATTTGTTTGTCTGTCTCTCTACCTACCCACTCTCCTACTTACCTATCTAACTTACCTACTCTATCTATCTACTGTCTGCCTACCTGTCTAACAGTGGTCTTCAACCACCGGTCCGCGGCCCGGTGTCGGGCCGTAGAAGTTCTTTGCTGGTCCACGATAGACTGGCAAGAAAGTTTTAATAACAAAATAATAAGATTTTAAACTTTTAATTAATATAAACAATTTTTATTTATTTTTTTCATCGCACTTTTACCTGATTAAAAAAAAAGAAACAGAACAAAATCTAATCAGTCATACATAAATTAATTTGTTTTCTAGTTATCGCAGACATTTATGGGGGGGGGGGGTAGAATTAAATTTTTTATTACTTTTCTAAAAAAATTCAAAATTAAAAAAAAAAAGTTTTTTATTATACAAACTTCTTAGGTATATAACTTCATCTAAGGCTAAGCTGTTTACATCTTTAAGAAAATTTATCTATAGACTTCTGCTGGTCCATGAAACCTTATCCTTATTTTTGCCGGTTCGCAAAACCTTATCCTTATTTTTACCGGTCCGCAGGTGTGAAAAGGTTGAAGACCACTGATCTATATTACACACATACAATTCAAAATTGTAGTGTAATATATACATTTATGAGTATACATTAGTATATAAATATGTAATCTTAATTAAATATAGTCTGCTTGCCAGTCTGTCTGCCTGCCTGTCTTTCTGTTTGTCTGTATCTATCTATCTATCCATCCATCCATCAAGCCAGCCATTCATTCATCCATCCATCCATCTATCTATCTATATTATACACATACAATACAAAGTGCGGTTTTAATGGAATATATACATCTATAAGTATACATTAGTGTAAATATGTAATCTTAATTAAATATGGCTCAAAACTTGTATTGTTAAAATATTGAATTTGTTTATTTAATGTTTTATTTTCAGATATTAACGAATGTTCTGTTACTCCTGGAATATGTAAAGGTGGACAGTGTATTAACAATCAAGGAAGCTTTCGATGTGAATGCCCACCTAGTTTTACCCTTGGACCTGATGGGAGAACTTGTTTAGGTAACAGTTTAGTTATATGTCTATAAAATAATATTTGTACTAAATGTTGATAAATGACATTATATATTTTTTATTACCAATTATAACTTTATTAACAGTTTAATTATATGTCTATAAAATAATATTTGTACTAAATGTTGATAAATATATTTTTTATTACCAATTATAACTTTATTTAAAATTACATTACTTTTGTAAAAAAAAATGTAATTAAATTTTGTTATAACTATTTTAAGTTTAATTTTTTTTTTAAAAGAGCTTTAAGTGTATTAAGTGTATTAGCTACTGTAACTACCATACATAGTTTAAAAGATGAAATGATAATGTCATTGCGGTAAATAATTTTTAAAATTAAAAAGAAAACAAATGCGCCGATATATTTATCAATCTTTCGAATTGTTAATTACAGCGCCAAGATACATAACTGTAAACAAAGGCATTGGTTCAAACAGATGGTTACAAGCATTGTCTACCATGGGTCTTCAGGGTTACAGTATGAAGATCCATGGGAACATCATTGTTACAAGGTCATAAATTGTCTACCATGGGTCTTCAGGGTTACAGTATGAAGATCCATGGGAACATCATTGTTACAAGATCATAAATTGAAAAAGCAAACCTCTATCAATTAACATTTAGATAATAGCAAATATTAGATAATCATCATCATTGAAAAACTAAAATTACATACATGTAATCAATAATATTCATTAAGGCTATAGCCTCAAGCACATGTGTATAAAATGCGATAGTAGGGACCTCTACAGGTCTTAAAACCACAAGCTTACTCATTGGAAGAAAAGAGGGGAACCTTCTTTACTTCAACCTACTTTCTATTTAAATAAGTGAAGCTGAAGCGGTTCGATCTGAGAGTGTGAAGCTATTCAATACTTCTCTAATTAAGTCCACATATTACACATTAATACTCGTGAAATCTTTCGATTTACAATGAGTCAATGGAAAGATTTTATAGTGAGAAATCTATTACGATAATTTAAAGTTGTAATTATAAATTTATTTAAACGCACATTGATTACGTAAATAATATTCATTAAGGCTGTAGCCTCAAGCACATGCGTATAAAATGCAATAATAGGGACCTCTACAGGTCTTAAAACCACAAGCTTACTCATTGGAAGAAAAGAGGGGAACCTTCTTTACTTCAACCTACTTTCTATTTAAATAGGTGAAGCTGAAGTGGTTCGATCTGAGAGTGTGAAGCTATTCAATACTTCACTAATTAAGTCCGCATTTCTTATTACACATTAATACTCGTGGAATTTTTCGATTTACAACGAGTCAATGGAAAGATTTTATAGTGAGAAATCGATTACGATAATTTAGAGTTGTAATTATAAATTTATTTAAACGCACATTGATTATGTAAATAATATTCATTAAGGCTATAGCCTCAAGCACATGCATATAAAATGCGATAGTAGGGATCTCTACAGGTCTTAAAACCACAAGCTTACTCATTGGAAGAAAAGAGGGGAACCTTCTTTTCTTCAACCTACTTTCTATTTAAATAGGTGAAGCTGAAGCGGTTCGATCTGAGAGTGTGAAGCTATTCAATACTTCACTAATTAAGTCCACATTTCTTATTACACATTAATACTCATGAAATCTTTTGATTTACAATGAGTCAATGGAAAGATTTTATAGTGAGAAATCTATTACGATAATTTAAAGTTGTAATTATAAATTTATTTAAATGCACATTGATTACGTAAATAATATTCATTAAGGCTGTAGTCTCAAGCACATGCATATAAAATGCGATAGTAGGGACCTCTACAGGTCTTAAAACCACAAGCTTACTCATTGGAAGAAAAGAGGGGAACCCTTCTTTACTTCAACCTACTTTCTATTTAAATAGGTGAAGCTGAAGTGGTTCGATCTGAGAGTGTGAAGCTATTCAATACTTCACTAATTAAGTCCACATTTCTTATTACACATTAATACTCGTGAAATCTTTCGATTTACAACGAGTCAATGGAAAGATTTTATAGTGAGAAATCTATTACGATAATTTAAAGTTGTAATTATAAATTTATTTAAACGCACATTGATTACGTAAATAATATTCATTAAGGCTGTAGCCTCAAGCACATGCGTATAAAATGCGATAGTAGGGACCTCTACAGGTCTTAAAACCACAAGCTTACTCATTGGAAGAAAAGAGGGGAACCTTCTTTACTTCAACCTACTTCCATTGACTCGTTGTAAATCGAAAGATTTCACGAGTATTAATGTGTAATAAGAAATGTGGACTTAATTAGTGAAGTATTGAATAGCTTCACATTCTCAGATCGAACCGCTTCAGCTTCATCTATTTAAATAGAAAGTAGGTTGAAGTAAAGAAGGTTCCCCTCTTTTCTTCCAATGAGTAAGCTTGTGGTTTTAAGACCTGTAGAGGTCCCTACTATCACATTTTATACGCATGTGCTTGAGGCTACAGCCTTAATGAATATTATTTACGTAATCAATGTGCGTTTAAATAAATTTATAAATACATGTAATCAATATAATTTGAATATCGGATACAAATCACCCCTATGGACTAAGAACAATTCAACATAATATGATCCATTTAATTTGGATATCACTATAAAGCAGTTTAAGGGTAAATCACTGCTATGGACTAGGGACATATTGACATAATGACTTGAGACCATGATTGGGTCACAGAGTCTACAATAAAGCCCAATCAGGAACTCAAAGCTCTATGATTAGCATTCCATAACAGATCATTATCCTGATGTTATAAGTTGAGAAAACACGCAAAATAATAACTAGTTACAAAATTAGAGGAAAATCAGTTGAATTGATAAACATAAATGTAATTGTGGATAATCACCATTGGTATTAGGCTGGAAATTTACAATTTGTGTTTCCAATAAAGTCCAAACCATGCATTATATGGAGTTATACAGGCTATGCAACTTAGGTGTACAAACCATCAAATGATTATAACCATTTTAGTTTAGATAACACAAAATTTTAACAATTAACAATACCTATAACATTAAGATTAAATCAAGACAAGAGTCCATGCAATGGAAGATTGTGAGTCCATAATCTGTCCTTAACCCCACTGCCATACAGGGTAAGTGAGTTAGGAGGTAGGTCATCCCATACCCCTCATAAAAGCAATAGGGGGAGGGATCAGACCTTATTAAGCTTGGGAAACCATTATTTTGTATGAAAAAAAATGTCTTAAAACTTGCTGTATTTTTAATCTATTCCAGGTCTGAATAGCCAACTGGTCTGGGCATGTTCTGTTGTCAATCTTCTGAATGAAACTTGTTAGTAGATCTTCACGAGAGTGATCAATCCTACTCTCAAACTATACAACAAATAGTCCAAATCCTGATGTTGACAAATGAAGCTGGTCTTATGTTGGCAAAAAGTCCCTTATCGAAGGCTAGAGGAATCATTACACCAGCAAGGTTGGGGGCAGACATTCTCAGAACCAAGCCGCAGAGATGAGACCACAATTCACAATGGAATAGAATGTGGTCCAAGGACTCTTCCTGCTTA
The DNA here is from genome assembly GCA_028023455.1 of Epiperipatus broadwayi. Classification (NCBI taxonomy): domain Eukaryota; kingdom Metazoa; phylum Onychophora; class Udeonychophora; order Euonychophora; family Peripatidae; genus Epiperipatus; species Epiperipatus broadwayi. Next base: position 1,285,360 of record JAQFVV010012537.1, on the reverse strand, counting down.
CCACACATAGGGGAAAGGTATCGATGTTATAACCCTATGATGGTATAAGAAGGACCTTGTGGGAAGGGCCTTAAAGTTGACCTTGAGCAGGAAATTCACATATTTGGTCTCAATCCTGAGGAATTGCCTCCATTTGGATGTCTGGAGATAGAAATTGAGAGCAAGATAGCGGTGCAAGTTTTTCCCTTAAACTTGAGATGATATGTGTCATCCCAGTAGGTAAATTTTGACTCAAATAAGGAGCTGGAGTTCTTAATCCATGTGTTGAATCAAAAGTCTTCTCAGTCTGAGTGGTATGTCCATAGGTTTAATCCTTTCTATAGGAACAGGACACTCAATGTCAGAATGAGAATTCAGAAACCTAACCAGGATATTGTGCATCCTTTGAATTTGGAAAAACTTTAATGGCATATAAGGCCAGACCATTCAGAGGTTTAGGCTTCTGTAAGACATTCAAGCTGATAGCATGGACTCCCTCTCCGGAACACAGCTTCCTACAAAGAGTTTCAACCATTTTAATGAAGGTTCTAGTGGATGTAAAGCTGGCCAAATAATATGTGATTTTTGGAAGTACTACAGAATTAAGTAGGGCAACTTTGCCCAATAAGGAGGGATAAATTTTAGATAATGAGGTGACTTCTCAATTTTGGAAAGTAGCTTCTTCTCCATATCTCCTCGTGACTGGGGGGGGGGACAAGATGGAATCCAATGAAGTTCTGGATGGCTGCTTTAAATCTGCCCAGGATTTTCTTTCCTGTCAGGATGGACAACATTGCCAATTTGCCTTCTTACAGACTGAATTTGCAAGCAAACTGGTCTAGGAGCTCGTCAAGTCTTGTAAGCTCCCTGCCAGAGGAGAGAAACATCACCACATCATGATGTAGTGTATGCTCTTTCCATCCCCAGGAGAGCATTCTCAATACTTAGCATCAGTGAGTTCACATAGGCCACGAAGAGGAGAGCACTCAGTGGTGAGCCCTGTGGGAAGGAAACACAGGGCCTAAATCCTGGAGAGCCTCAACTGTTTAATGAGAGAAAAACTGCCCAATTGTTCAGTTTTTCTATGAGCTGAAAGTATGCCCTGGACACTTTGAGCCCCTCCAAAACACTAAGCAGTATGACGATTCTGACCCAGTCAAAGGCTCCCATAAAGCCAAGCTGAACTGTGACCATCTGGGATTTCCTCCTGCATACATGGTCAATGATGAGGCAAAATCATCTGACAGCATTGGCAGTCGAGCAACCTTTCTTTGTGAATTGATAGGCATCTAATGATGTTATCTTGTATATCCTCTTTTATGAAGCCCACAATCACCTTAATCATAAGTAGCACCATGGAAATAGGATGACGGTTTTCCAGAACTAATGGACTCTCAGGTTTCTTGATAAGAGGTATCATAGTGATTGGACAAATCTCCAGGGCTTTCCAGGTGTCATCAGCAAGGAAATTTTATGATGTTTAATATAATTGGCACCATAAATTTGCACAGGTGGTATAAGAAAAATTTCAGAATTCCATGCAGGCCAGGATGGGTCTTGTCCAGGAGGGATCTTATTATAATTTTTATTTTTATATACATAGTTATGATTTATATACATATATTAAATGCAGCTCTTATAAAATCTTACCCATTTTCTGGGAATATAATTAGCATTAATGGCCTGTATTTCCAATTCAAAATTGTATAAGATAGTGATTGAGATGTCAAACGGCATCAAGATGCATTAAATTTTAAGAAATAAAACACTAACTATTCTGATTAATGTATTGGCTGTCCCTACTTTGATTTAATTTTATAAAAGATATTTTTTTTAAAAAAAAAAAGTTAAATGTCAATTGTTTCCATTGGAAAATTATGCCAGTGATTATAATGCATTGAAAAGCTGCAATTAGCATAGTGTCAAAGTATTTTAGAAAGATAGTTTTCTGTTGAAGAAATTAAAAGTGCACCCAGGTCTCGTTTTATGCGGATTTATTTAATGCCATTCATGTTTCTTGTTAATAACTTTGTATGCGGTTTTCTTTTATACGATAAAAAATTATTAGATCAGAAGTTGAGCTCCGATAATGCGCTATTACTTTAAATATTATAATTATCGCGCACTCACATGATATTTAAAGTAATAGCACATTATCAGAGTTCAACTTCCATCTAATAATTTCAATATTTTCAGCACTTTATAATAGTACTATAATAAATTTTATGCAATAAAGAAGTTTATAATTCACTTTAAATCAGAATTTTCTCATTTTATACCACACATTAAATTTTACAAGACTATAAAGTAAATATCTGTTCAAACATTATAGATGAAAAATAATATGTATGTTGTTGTTTTTGCATTTTAAATCACATTCTATTTTTGCTTTTTATAAAAAGAGTACGTAATCAATTAATCATTTAGTGTCCGCAAGTTTATTTTTAAAAGATGAGTAACAGTGGTGGGCACAATTAAATTTGACAATTAAAATCTGATTTTTAATTATAATTAACAATTTAAAAATTACGTAATGTGATCAGAAGTTAAGTGATGTGAAATGATGAAATTTGATTTTTAAATGGAATTGAAAATTAAAAAATAAGAATTTAATTTTTAATTGTTAGTTTTAATTAAATTTTGCCCAACAGTGGTGAGTTATCGTAAGTCTACGTTCTTATTTTTATTTTAAACTTATAGTTTACTCTAATGGAGAGAAAAAAAAACACCCAAGAAAATGAATTTCTTTGGAAACAAAAATTTCAATTTTAGATCACTTAGGAGAAGCCCCAGTACCTCACATCACATCACATTATGATGAATCTGATGTCTCATATAGCGATAATGATTAAAATACCATACATGCAGGGGAAAAAATGTAAATTACGCATAAAAATATATTGTTTTGAATAAAATTAAATACTGTAGTTAATGAAAAAAGTAAAAAAAGTTTGTCTTGTATCAATTTTTTTCAAATTTGAAAATTTTTATTAGTCATATTTTATTTTCTTATTTTTTTTAATGCGAATTTTAAAGTAATTTTACATTGTTGCTTTGCTTTTATGCAATTTTTAGAAAATTACAGCACATATCCCCCATTTTTCAAGATAAGTTAAGTCTATTTCTGTGCGCGTTTTCTGAGGAACCTATCTAGTGCACAAAATGAGACCCAGGTGTATATAAAACATCAAATAATCAGAAAATGAACCAGATTATTTTTATATGGAAATATTTTTGTTTCATAGATTGATTTGTATTATCATCACAAAACTCTTTTCTAAATCCATTTTTCCATCTCTCCTTTTTTTTCTGTCCTTTTTTTATAGTTAGAATGGTCATTCTCATTTATGAGTCACTGTTTATTACTACTACTATTATTATTGTTATCATCATCATTATTATTATTATTATCATCATCTTCATCCAAATAATATCTTAATAATTTTTAATAATTTTAATACTGAAGTGATACTTGAATTGTCAATTAATGAACTATATTTGCTATTGTTAATATTATTCTTTATTCCTTCTTTTAAAATGTAACCCATTAATAATTTTAATAATTTCTGTATTCTTTTAAAATGTAACCCATTAATCAGAATATCTGTACATTTTAGTTTTATTTTGTTGATGGTATTTCAGTGCTATCATTAAACTACTCTTTTCAAAATTTTTACTATTTGGTTCCCATCTCTCAGGAACAAAGATGATCTATAAATGTAGCACTATCTTATTTTGTTTGTTTTTAGTTGAAACTATATTTGCTCATCTACCACAGTTTTTGTTGTTATATGTAATTTTAAATAAAAGCCTGTGGCATCTATAAATTAATTAAATCAAGCAGTAATAAAGTATTGGATTTGTTCATGAAGTGTATTACTTGAATTAATTCATTTATGAACACCTGTGCTTTTATTTAAATTACATACAACAATCAAAAATTTGGTCTAAGAAATTTTTGTTTTGCTTTTTGGTGCATTAATTCTAAAATTAAATAAAAGCATTTCTTTAATAGGATTTTATATATGTACTGTAACTAGAAAAGTCATATAAAGGCTAAAAAATAATAATAGAAAAAATAAAAGTTCTATTGTTATTATGTAAGAGACTTATATAAAATACAGTTAACAAAGGGTTATAATTTGCATTTACTATGGATAAACAACCTGATTAATATATATATATAGTGTGTGTGTATGATAATAAATAAATAAGTACATAAAAATTACACATCAATATTTAAATATTATAAAAGCAATGTGCTTGTTTTTGGTTGTTAATAATTATTATTACAATGTATAAAATATTTTTCTTTGTATTTTTATTCATGTAAATATGTTTATTTTTAAAAGAATAGTAGATAAAATGTAGGGAAATAATTAAAAGTTTCTTCAAATGATTGTCTGATTTGTAAAAAGAATGTGATTTTTGAATAAAATAACTGAGGAAGCAGACATTAAACAGAATGATTCAACTAGAGAGAGTAACTTCAAATTCCATGGGTAAAAAACAACTGTGGATTAATTATATATTTGAATAGCTCAGAAATCAAAAATTTGGATTGCTAAGATAATAAGATTGGAATGAGCTGTCTGAACTAAGAATAATGGGGTGGCCCTTGAAACCAAAGTCCATTTTTATAAGAATATAATAGCAAGATATATACTGCAGCTGTGTGCTTTATAAAAACACATTCGTAATGCTTTCTAAAATATAAACATTAAAATTAATCAAGCGCGAAATCTATAGTTTTGATCTACGAAACTACTATACGCCCGTTTGTAAATTAACATACTTAAATCATGCTAAAAGAGGTAATTATAAGTGACCTAGTTTACCTAGTAATCCATATAGTTTATGATAATAAACAAAGGGGGAGTAAAGCATATTTGGGACTTAAAAAATTAACTAATTACTTATAATATGCTTTAAAATATCACTCTCACTATTACTTAACCAACTAGACATTTTATAAACAAACCTGAATTAAACAATGTCAAAACATAGTAGCTTAACTATATATATGAGTAGGTTTTCAGATCAGAAAGTTATAAGGTGTGCTGTTCAGCAACATAAATTAGCTATGTGAGAGCATCTAATCAACTTTTCAAAATTATTATTATTATTATTAATCTCTGCTCTGAATGGCATAACATAAATAGATCAATTAACAAATATATTAAATAGAAAATAGGCATGACCACAGATCAGAAAGATAGATAAATAATAATAATAACTGACTACAGTTATTATCTTAAAAAAGTTATCAATTACAGATATTTATTGAGCAGGCAAGATTCTTACAAAAATTATTCTTGAAATAAAGTTACAAAATTTACTTTTAAAAAGTTATTACAAATTATTAATTTTGAATGTTCAACATTTAGCTAGCTTTAGAATTATGAATTAATTTAAAAATTTAGTTTAATATTTTATAGAGCTCTGCAAAAGAAATTTACCGATCCTCTAGCTGAGGCATCTGATGCTGGTTCTCCATTAGGCTGGCTTGTCCAATGTCTTTTTGGCAGGCTGTGAGTCTTGAACTCCATTTCCATTCTGGACCAATTCTCCAAGAAGGAGAGGCAGTTGTTGCTTAATCCCATGGTTCTCATTATAGAAAAGTGTACAAGTGAACCAAGATATCTGAATTTTGGGGTTTTTTATTAACTCTTTCTCACCCCCCCCCTCACAAGCCATTAAAAGTTGTTTATGACTTTTAATTTTCAATTTTTAATAGCCAGCATAAATTTTACTAAGAACAAAAGACTCTGGCTTGGCTATTGGCAAGTGGTGCTGGGTTAATGATTTTGTCTTCAGCCTTTTGAACTTTATTTTAAATCTTTAAAAATCTTTGGCTCTCAGTTTACCATTTAATTACAGGTATTTCTGAGAAACCAGTGACTTTGATTCTCTCATTTTTTAAGAGATTTAAGCTATCAACATTCTGTTATACACCCCTGAATTTAAGATTTATATGCGAATACCAATGATTCTGTAAATTAAATAACTTGAAAGATAATTTAGAAAGAATTTAGAAAATCTGTAATGTTTACTAAATCTATTACATTACAGTTTCCTTTGCATATATATTTAGATGTACTCCCACATACAGCAATGTTCACAACTTATTTTAATTTTAAAATTATAAATGCATATACATTATACGCATACAAACATTAACATTACTATTAGATGTGCGTACAGATACAAATATATGCACATATACATAAATACATGCTCTTACACATTAAAACAAATTATTGTTAGATTATATACGTGGACTGGAATGGGGTTTGAACTAGGAAAAAGATACTACTACAAAACATAGTAGGTGAAACAGGATGATGGACAAAGAATACTGTTTCAATATATATGTTTATCACAAGTGGGGAGATTTAAGTATTAGTTAATACTTTGATAGATATACTTCTGCTTTGTTTCTTGTTTCTAATATCTAAATAAAAATATTTTGAATCATAAAGGGTAAAGAAATATCTGTCATTATTATAATTGTTGTATAATAATAAACTATAATAAAAATAGTTTAAAATAATATTATTTTGTAATATTACATGTTTATATTTTACCATAAGTGAAATTTTTTTTTTAAGGTTATAACATTTTCTTTATTAAAAATAAAGAAATCGTTTATAAGTATTAATTTATTGTTTTTATTATTATTTCTTTGATATTTTGACTCATATTCATGTTATATATTATGTATAATAAAGTTAGTATTGTTATCAATTATCATTGTGATCCTTGATCTCAAAATTTTATTTAGGCTTCTACTTTACTTTGAAGTTAATGCAAAATCTGTCAATGATGGATGTTGCATTAGTTTTGTTGCATCTATTCATTATGTTATTCTTATTTTAAGATTATAACATAAAACTTTAAACATTCATATAATGTGCTTGCACATTTACTACAGGCTGTAAGGTCATTGTAACAGGTCTGAGAAGTGGCATCCATAAATTATAAATAAACCACTAGCTTGCATGGTGCTGATCGTTATTAATATATAAATTTTGCAGGTTAGAATATGCTTTTGATGCAACATTCTATGCATATTTCTATCATTACAATAATGTTCTAGGCTAGATAGATAAATAATGTAAATACACGAAAGCAATCAACACTTAAACAATACCAATATCTATAACCATCAACAATCTCAATCTGTTATCAAGGCAACCTCTTTTAAACAATAAAAGTAGAAGGTCAATAAATTTATATAGACATTAAAAATTGTAGCTTGACTACAAAGAATGAAATTAATAATTCAGTGAAGTTTAAACAAACCTCATTAAACAGATAAATATAATCTGTTTTGAAAACAGACTAATGAATAGTCGATTATAATTTTCACTAATTGCAGTTTGAAAAGTTATAATTGACTATTTGTTAATCTGCTCTCAGAACAGATTATATTTACCTGTTTAATGAAGTTTATTTAAATTTCTTTGAATTAACAGTTTCATTCTTCGTAGTCAATTTGCAATTTTTAATGTCGATATAAACATATTGGACCATATATAAAGGTGAATTCACCTTTACTGTTTAAAAAGGAGACTGTTGATTGTTATTGATATTGGTTAATTGCATTACTTTCATATATTTATATATGGGTTGTAAGCTTTGACTTTGGCCAAATCTAGCTGAATTCATGGCAGATGCAGTTTTTAATAAAGAAAAAACAATTTTTTCCCACAGAAATCTAGTAAATTAAAGAATTCACAAATAGCAGTAGTTTAGACCAGTGGTCTTCAACCCTTGGTCTGCAGACCAGAGCCGGTCTGTGCTAGACTGGCAGGAAAATTTGTAATAACAAAATAATAAGATTTTAAACTTTTAATTAATATAAACAATTTTTATTTATTTTTTCATCACATTTTTGCCTAATTAAAAAAAAGAAGCAGAACGAAAACAGAATCTAATCAATCATACATAAATTAATTTGTTTTTCTATTTTATCACAGATGTTAATGGGGGGGGGGTTAAATTTTTTATTATTTTTCTAAAAAAATTCAAAATTAAAAAAAAGTTTTTTATTATACAAACTCCATATATATATATATAACTTCATCTTGTATATTTAACATTACATAATCATAATCATTGTCATGCAATTACACTAGCTGTGATATTTTCCAACATTCGGGTAAATAACATTTTATTCTTGTATGTTTTAACAATGAAATAATAAACATAGCAATGCAGGCACATTAATGAGAATGATTATTATTGTACTGTTTTCTGTAGCAGTATGACTGCACAACTCGAGAAAAAGTGTTCAGCATGTGAAGGTAAGCAACACCATTACAATACACAGTAACTAATGTGTTGTTTTGGTCAGTTATAACTATTATGCTTATCTAAGGCTAAGCAGTTTAAATCTTTAAGAAAATTTATCTGCAGACTTCTGCTGGTCTGCGAAATCTTATCCTTATTTTTGCCGGAACAGCAGGTGTGAAAAGGTTGAAGACCACTGGTTTAGACTAATCAGAGGGATCAGAAAGCTTATGGTAGATATATAATCTATAAAGAAATCATAGCTGTAGAGTATTTAAAGAAAAATTAATGTATAAGTTGGGTTTAGATATGTAAAGGTAGTTTAGAGTCTAACACACAGTAAATTTAAATGTGTTTTAACTGTTGAGATTGAATGTAGTACCTGAATAGTAGAGGGGGGCTAAGATTGATAAGTAATATTTATTTGGTAAAATAATGTAGATAATTAAAAGAGATTGATGTCAGTTTATATCATAAATTTTAGCTTGCTAATAGTCATATACAATTCAGTAATCAATTTATATCTTGCATGCTTCTTGTGGCTTGTTGATGGTACTGCAGTGTCGCCCAGCAGCCACATATGGCATAAGTTACAACTACCAAAATTTTATTTATCAGGACAATTATAAATTTTCTTGTCTCATGTAAGGTGTCATTTGAAAACAAATTGAAAGGACTACAATTTCATATTCAAATAAATATCTGATAATATTCAGCCATAAATTTTAAGTGAAATTAAATCCATTATTCTAAATTATAAAAATCTATTTCAGTTTACTACAATTGTATCCTGAATTTTTTTAATACAATTTAAAAACAGGAAATTCTCAAGTAAACTACATGATCATTTAATAGTGTGAATAATTAATATCAAAATTGGGTGTAATAACCTATTAAAATTTAATACTAAGGGTGAATGGTCAATGAGGTGATTTGAGGATGTGTGACAACTGAAGATTATAAAAGGGCCACACACAATTTTAGAAGGGTTCTGGTATTCTGTTCAATTTTTTTTAGTTCTGATAGTTCTTGGTATTCTTCAGCTTGTTTTCAGCTTTTGATCTAATATTTTGTTAAAACTGGCAGTAAAAGTAAAATTGTACCAAGTTTTATAAGCATGTCAATGTAAATCTCTAAATCAGGTACATGTTTCATTCCCAAAATCAATTATGAATTGGATCCTAATGTAATGGGATGGGGGATCAGGAAATGGAAGTAAAAGATTTGAATTTCATGATGGAACGTCATCATCAACCCCAGTAAATTTAAATTATAAGAGTATGAGATTAGAGAATCTCTGTGATCATTGAGAGATCAGCAGAGCAACTATAAATCCACCAGAACTATAATTTAAAAAATAAATACAAGTAAATGCTCAAGAGAAATAATCATTCATCATCATCACTGATAGGAATAAACAAATCAGTACAATAAATCAGAGTAAAATCAGCAGTCCATCTTGTGGCTGGATTTGAACCATAAAAATATAAACCAATAGTCAACCTTGTGACTGGATTAGAAATGGGTCTTTTGTAGACCAGGCTAACTATTAAGCCTTTGCCAGCTTGGGCAATTATTTAACCATTAATTTGGAGACATAAACTAAGTGCTCATCCATCGGAATACATAAGAATCAGAAATCAAACCAATAATGCTGGGACATTTAAAACATACTGATCATCATCAATGCTCTGGCCACTTAAGTACCATTAATGAACTGGCCAACTATAAACTTAAATTTTTAATAAGATTAAAATAAAATATAGTGCATGGGCTTTAAATAATAATCTTATGCACCAACTAGGATGATGATGATTGATCATCGCTGGATGCCCCATTTATATATTTCATTTCATGCATGAATCTAGCTTAGAGAACCTAAGCTCTATTACTGTATGTGATCAAGAGATGATGCAATACAATTTTAACAATTAAATACAAGTTTATTATTAACAAAAAAAAATTTAAGGTCTTATAAAAAGAAAATTACACACATATAAGCTTTCTGATTTTGATTACAATACAAAATTTCAAATAATCAAACTGTGATTTACATGATTGCTATTCAAAGTTCAAATTGTTACATTGGTTTACATATATATATATATGCACATAGACGCACAATTTATAATATACAATTAATATTCACTAACAAAAAAAAATGATTATAATTTTACATATATGAATGTGCATGTATATATGCACATTGACTTTTACCTATTTAAACTTGTTACAATAATATATTTTTCATAATTAATTCAATATTGAAAGTTTATAGAATCATGTTGCTTAATTCTTTAATAAAGTTTAACTTTTTTTTTTTTGATTTTAATTCAAACAAAATTATGCTTGCATTTAAGTTATATATTCTTTTAATGTCATTTTTTTTTATAAGGATTTACCAAAACAATTTCTTTAAATATATATCAAATCGTCTTTCTTTTAGACATTTGACTCAAGCAAATTATTTACTTGTTTTGCTTTAAGTTATTAATTTATAATTTTAAAAGTCGTTTTAAGAAATATTAAAATAAAATAACTCACTATACACACGTGACGTATTTATCTGTGGTTCCCTGCATGTATTGATAAACAGCAGCATAAGTACATCAATTTTTCAAGCTTTCTCTTGGTAAGCTTGGTTTTTGGTCCATCAGAAAATGTAATCCAGGTATGGTGTCATCATCAGGTAAAAGTACATAATTCGGGTATGGTTGGCTTTCTCCCTTCTTTAGTCAGTTCCACTTATACTTGGATTTTGCAAGCTTCAGGTCAGCAAGCTGTTTTCCAGAACATTTTTAAGGCTATGAATTACAAAGAATCTTGACACTTTTTCTCCATGTAAATTCAAATTCCACCAGTGAACTGTAGAGCAGCCACTTCCTTGCATTCTTAAATTCTCATGGCAGTTCTCTTGATAATTATTCTAGCCATATTTGAGCTAGCTTTACTATGGCCATTTTCTGCTACAGTTACCAACTCTTCACAAAATATTTTATCCAACTTTACAGCTAGCTCTTCTGCTAACTCTTACAAAACTGCAAGCCAAACTAACTGATATTTTTATCAGTCTTTTATAACCTTGGGTAGGTCAGGTGACAACAATACAATGGCTGTTTTCAATCTGTCTAATCCATTTGAAAACAAGCTGGAAGTTTCTATCAAAGTGTGATTTTCATGTTTTTACTTTAATCTTTGGAATTTGACCAAAGGTGTGACAATCCTTTAGAATTTTTAATATACAAAGATTTTTAACTAGGTAGTAGAAATGCAAATAAGCATTAATTAAAAAAAGATATTTTATACAAGTATTAAAAGATTTTAAAAAATAAATTATGCTTTTTTTTTGTTAATTTCAAAATCAGAATTACAAACATTATTTATCAGACCTTTTTAAAAATACTTATTTCACAATGAAATTTTACTTTAAACCCAGAGTTATTTAACCCTTTATTTATTATTATTTTATTTTAGGAAATATTAAACCCAGAGTTATATAACCCTTTACTTATTATTATTTTATTTTAGGAAATATATAAAAATATCTACACAAATTTACGTCTGTGTTTATTTCTACTTTTCCTTTCAACTTTTATATATATATATATGAGTGCACACTATATTAGTGTGTGCTATGTAATGGTTACACTAATGATGGCAAATTTCTGTACAATTGGTCAATGGTTGGTGCATCTGAAATGGACTCTCCAATCTTCCCAACATGAATCATAGGTATTAACTTTCTTTGATATTTATTTTGTTAGAACTGTTATGGCATATAAAATATTTGAATGGCTTTATTTAAGAAAGCAAAAGTGAAAAAGGTAATAGAAGGGGTGATAACTAGTGCTTTACTTGATTCTGGAAGCCAGGTGTCAAGTGTTTAATAGAATAAACCTTATTAACCCTCAGGTCAAAATTTTTCCATTAAAGATCATATACATCCCATGATGGTAATAGTAAAAGGGTGAGATTGATCTCAAAAGAAGTATGGCTAAATATGTGCATAGTGGGGAAAGAATATAGCCATATACTGCTTATCTTGGAAGGTCTGATCCATGAGGTTATACTAAGGTCGCTTTATGCATAACACTGGCTATATGCTGGATTATGAACAAGTCAGATAAAACTGACCAATGAAACAATTACATTCCCAGCAGACCAAGCAGACAGATATGTTAGGGAACATTGTGTGCAAAGTGCAGGAATAAAAATAGAAATAGAGGAAAAGGTGAAGGAATCTAAGTTTATAGACAGAGATCAGAGGGAGAAATTGGAGAAAGTGCTAAATAAATATGATAGTGTTTCTTCTAAACTTCCCAAAGTTATTCAAGGGTATGAACACAATAAAACTCATGAGAGATCAACCATATCAGACCTGTGAGTACCCTATCCCTCATCAATATCAGGGTGAAGTGGAAGAACAAATAGAGAAAATGCTTAAATGGAGAATCACCTTTAAATACTCATCTCCTTTCAACAACCCTATTGTAACCATAAAAAAGGGCAGATCTATTTGGCTTTGCCTAGACACTCAACATTTAAATAAGATAAGTGTTCTTGACACAAATGTTCCTTCACCCATGAACAAAATTCTGTTATAAGAAAATATTTTCAAACATTTGGTTTGATTGCCAATTACTAGCAAATCAAGTTGCACCCCAATGATTGGAAATATACCACATTTCAGTATAATGGGCATGCATATAACTTTAATCAGATACCATTTGATTTAAAAAAATTCAGGGCAGGATTAATATAGTGTCTAGATAAGGTGCTATCAGACAGACAGTATTAAGAATTTAGCAGTAATGTATGTAGATGACATTGTATTGGCATCTGAAAGTATAAAAGAGCATTTCATGCACTTAGAGCAGCTATTGTGTGAATGCAGACAAAAGGGAATCAGAATTAAATTTAAAAATTAAGTAACTTAATGACCACTGAAGTAAAATTTTTAGGCCATATAATCAGCAAAAAAGGGATCCGACCCAGTCCTGAAAAAATTCCAGCAATTCAAAGATTTTTCTAGGCCTCAAAACAAAAAAACATGTCAAGTCCTTCTTCAGGTTATGCAATTTCTATAACTGCTTTTATAAAAAAAAATTTTTTTTGATATGGAACCCTTACTGCAATTGCTCAAAAAAGAGAAACAGTGGGCATGGATTGAACAGCATGAACATAGATTTCAAAACATGAAGGCAGGATTCCTAGAAAAAAGTATTGTCTCATACCTTGACTTTCATAAGTCGTTCTTTGTGCAAACATAACATTGGGTTCGGATTGTGGGCTACCCTGTCTCAAATACAAGAAGGAGTTCAGCATGGAGTTCTTTTTTATTAGCTGACTATTAAAAGATCCGGAAATAAACTACACTGTAACCGAGAAGGAGACGTTAGCAATTGTATCGGCATTCAAAAAGTTTCTTGAATTACTGATCACAAGAAGCTTGAATTTCTAAACCATAGCTTTCTTACGAACAGCCAGTTAATAAGGTGGAGTTTATTTCTTTAAGAATTCAATTATAGCATGAGATACTGTAAAGATAAAGAAAATGTTGTGATGGACATGTTAAGCCTATATCCTACAGTACAGGAGCAACATCATTTGAGTTGTGATGGCACATTTAGTCAATGAAAGCAATGAGGTAGAAAAGACCTTTGATGATTAAAAGAGTGACAAAGTGAGGATGGTTACTACGAGCATATAATAAAGTATTTACATCACCAACTTATGACAAAAACTGGAAATAACCCATTGTGGAGAGACAGTAAGAGCTGTTGCCTAAAAGGGGTGCTCTTACAGTGTAAAATTAAAACAAATCTGTGTCATTATTCCAGTAGCATGAGGAAACATATAGTTAATCATATACATCAAAAATATGGACATTACAGGGCAGGTAAAGTTGAGGGATGGTTGTGCCATTGGTTCTACCAGTCATGAATATATGCCAGTATTTTAGATTTCATAAACAAGTGTACCATATGCTCAAAAACTAAACCTCTTAATGCATCTGGGGTGGGGCCACTGAAGCCTGTAAATGCTCAAAAACTTAGTACTTTATTAGCAATAGACTTTTACGGATCTTTGCCTCCATTTAATAAAATACCTTGTGACTTACGATATATTTTCAAAGTTAGTGGCTGCATATCCTGTGACCCAGGCAAATGCAAAACAAACAATATGGGCATTGGAGCAACAGCACTTTGGAACTGTGGGAGTCCCAAATAAAATCTTGTCTGATCATGGGACACCATTTGTATCCAATGAGTGGAAAAAATGGACAAAGAGATGCGGAATAAAACATATACTTATATCAATCCACAACCCACAGTCCAATCCATGTGAGTCATAAGGGAATTGGGGCATTTATTTTATTTATATTTACATGATCACTGCAGGTGGGTAAAGGAATTCCCATGTTGGTCAAAAAATGAGTCTACAGGGTTTAAACCTTTGGAAAGGATATACCATACCCATTTAAGACCAGTCTACAGTGGAAGCAGGCCTGATAGATAAAAAGAACAATGCTGAACAAGCAGATGGGTGAAGTAAAGCAGAAGAGGCAAGGAAAGACCAAGGATGGATTTATGGTAGGAGACAATGTCATGATAAGAATTAACCCTGTTAGTCACCCCAAAAAATACATTTATAAGAAGTTCCAACCAATTTACAATGGTCTGGGTATAATAATATGAAAATACAATAACAACATGTTTGAAATGGAACATATAATGCCTGGTCATTAAGATTAATAAAAAAAGAAAAAAAACCACCAGACAGACAGTGAACAAAATATAATAGTGGGCTGTAACTGTAGGTCAAGAAAAATTGGAAATAAATCTTTGGAATACATGAAAGGATAGAAACCTAAATAAAAACAAATTATCATTAGTAATTAAAGAAGAAAGTATAAGTTATTATTAGATATAATTTGGTCAAAAAGACACATTTTACTCTCAAACAGAGGGTGGTATGATGTACCACTAATGAACAGCATTACATGTTCATGAGTTTTACAAAAGTACAATGTTAATATAAAAGAAGTTATAAGTGGTTGAAGGATTTTAAACAAAAATACTATAGAATTATTATAAAGAAATGATTGAAGTAAAAATCTCATGTAAGAAATAATTTAGTAGAATTTAAGAAAAGTTTAATTTAAAAAGTTTAAAGTATTTTTTTTTATAATCACAGATCGCCAAAAGGCAAAATGATGCATCATTTATTAGTATAAGTTTACTAGTTTAAAAAAAAAAGCAATTAGAGGGGGAGGGACTTAACTAAATAAAAAGTCAAAATTAAAGTTCTCTCTTTTCATGAATTTTACATAAATGTGTGTGTGTGTGTAAAAGTGAAATTGGGTATAATATAAACTTAAAATTTTTTCAAAGATTGTTCAACTGATAAATAAATGAATGAGAACAATAACTATAAAATGCAGCAAATAAAAACAATCGGACGTAATTAAAATGATATCCTATCTAAAGCTAGATTAATCTACGCAAATATGTAGATCAAAATACAATAGGGATATAATTAATAAAATAGATGGCAGTGATAATTGGAAGAACAATAAGGACTCACATAAAAGATCTGAAAATCTGTTATTCGATCATTCTGCCTCTTGTGACTCTTAATTGATAGCAATTGTGAGATTAAAATTGTGATTGTATTGTTAACATGGAGTGCTAAACAGTTACCAGAATATATGGCTAGCCTCCATTCCTGACATTCCAGAGCACCAGAAACCCACCATCTAAGAGCTATGTTCATATAATGATCTGAGAAGTAGGAAATGTCTATCTTCATGAATGTAAGAATCCGCCAGAAGCTACAATCATTAAACAAATCCAAAATCCAATCAGTTGGTAATCCAAATTCATACAGTAGGAGAGAGCAAGAAGGCATATTTCTCGCAGTACAGAGTGACCAAAATTCTAGGAAATTATCAATTTCATATCCCATTCATACACTGATAATAAAGACTCTGTTAAACTTTGACAGCAATGTTTGAGTGTTTCCTCTAATTTGTTTTAAGTGTTTTCTATAAGTAAGTGGTCCCTATAAGTACCATAAACTCTAGTATGTGCGTGCATATTTAATCTTTCATAAAATATTTAATTGATATGTGCAAAGCTTTCCTGTAGGTAACAAGTGTGTGTGTGTGTATGCAGACTATAATATGTAGTTTAAACAATCTTTATTATTACATATTTTATTGTGTATGATTAAAATAAATGTATAATGTTTTTGTTATAATGTTTTATAGTATTATGGTTTTTTTAAAAAAAATATCTTAGTAGAAATTATCTGTCTGCTAATTACTTTGGTAATTTCTTATACCACTAATAGCCCAGTCTTTAGATAAGTGTAGATGTTAAGCATCTATTATATTTTCTTTCCACAATTAAATAAAGAACTAGCTGGATGAATCAAGTGCTAAATTTGTTTACCTGTCATCCAGGCATGCTAATTATATCTTGTGATTAGCTGGTGACTGAGATCTTTTTCCTCAATACAAATAGAAATGCTTTAGATGGCAGGGGTTTAAATTTAGCAGTCGAAAAGTTCTGTAGACTGGAAATGTGGCTGCAAGTTATGCCTTGTATAGCCAGTGTGCTGCGTTGAAAAAGTGCAGCTGGAGTGGATCGTGATTTAATATAACCACAGTAATCCTGCCCCATTTAATGCCCTTCTGTCAATAATCTTTTCTTTTGCTTAAAATATTTCCCATTAAACTCAAATGTTATCTCTTTATGACATATCTCCATAATCTGTATTAATTTTATTATTGGTGTTTCTATTTCTTTTTTCTTATCCTCTTCATATTTATTAATTGCTATTTCTATCAATTTTCTCCAACCATATTTGTATACAATATTTATAAATGTTTATAAATAATTAAATCTTTTGAGTGTTTTATATCTATATTTAATTTATATTTATATGATTATACTTTATATTATAGAATTATGTTGTAATTTATGAACCTGAATATTAAAACACTTTCTCTATATTTAATTTATATTTATATTATTGTACTTTATATTATAGAATTATGTTGTAATATATGAACCTGAATATTAAAACACTTTCTACTGAGTTTATTACAAAACAGAATATTGAATTATATGTACAATAACCAAATTACCAGTTATAAATTATATATACTTATAGTAAAATTTATAAGAAATGACTGATTATAATTTTTGCATTACCAGAATATAATTAATTATATGTGTGCTTAGTAAATTTAAAGTGCGTCTTATTTAAGTAATATATGTAGTTAATATTTCACACTTTCAAATAAAGCAAATAAAATATATTATTAAAAAAAGTAAGATTTTACCTATTCTTATTTGCAAGTAACTATGTTTATGGGCTTGACACAGATAATTAAGAGGATTGTTATAAAACTTCTTTTGCCACAACTTATAATTTAGAAGTTGATTATTATATTTATTATCTAATATTTAATTTAATGAGATCACTAGACCAAGAAACTTTATATATTTTATATTCATGTTATTTGTTAGATTCATTTTTATTTTTTAATAATTTAGTATTATAGAAGGTTAATAATGTTAATAAAAATATGTGCAGTGTTATAATTTTTATAATTGACTCCATAAATAGTCTTTTAATCTATGCTTATATTATCATTATACTCTTGTTAAATCTAATTTAAAGATAAAACTTATATATGTGTATGTGCAATATGCATAATTAAAGTTATTTCAATATATTTTTCATTTTAATTTTAAAAAATAAAATTTATTTAGATACTAAAAAAGGATTCTGTTATACACAATTTAAAAGTGGTCAGTGTTTAAATCCCTCTAATCTGGTAGTGACAAAATCTGCTTGTTGCTGTTCTTTCAATAGCCACACTGCAGTAGGACTTGGCTGGGGTAGTCCTTGTGAACTTTGCCCGACTCTGAATACTCCAGAGTATGATCAGTTATGTCCTCATGGTAATGGAAAAGATCATGGAGGAGAAGGTATTTAAAAACATCATTATATATACAGTATACATAAAATAGTTTTGCATATAGAATTTTAGTTAATTTATTTTTATGTTTAACATTAAAGAATTGAAATAATGTATTGAAATTTTATTTTACTTATGTTTTTTTAATAAGCTTGTTTTAATAAACAGCTGCAAAAATTATTTGTATTTAAATATGAATGAAACTGCTCAAAATCATTAAGTATTGGGTATCAACAGAATAAAGTTTATATAAGAAAAAATAATGACATGATTTTACATATTTTATTAAAGATTTCACAGCTCTTTTTAACATACAAATAATATTGCCATGTAAATTATTATAAGTATTCAAGATAAAATTATAAGTGTTATATTATTGATGAATTAATAGGTATCTGATATCTTGTCACAATCTAAAATGCATCATAAGCTCATAAGAAGTTGAGTTGAATTTTGAATTTTTTTTTATTATATACCTTATGTAGAGCAACAAAATAGCATAAGATAAGGATTTATTGAACTCTATTATCTGGCATTTATTAGTTACTAAAGCTTACAGTTAGGTGGCATAGAGGTAGTGAAAAAAAGTATTATTTGAAGATTCTTTTATAATTTAATTCAAGCAGCTCATAAACTGAATTAATGAATAAATTATTTCATATCAATGATGTCTACCATAAGTCTTTAGTCTCAATGATGTCTACCACAAGTCTTTAGTCATAATATTAAAATAGCAGGTCCTCAAATTTGTTAAATTGTAGTTGCTCCCCAGCCATTTAGTTCCAAGGTTTCATACTGATGATTGAAATAAGTAAATAATATTGAACCTATATATTCATATATATTGTCTTCTTATCATATGTCCACATATCTATGATGTAATTTACTTTAAAATGTATCCATGCTAAAATATATAAAAAAAAAAAACATTAAAAATAGAAAAATGTAATTATGAAAAAAAAAAAAAGTATTAATTAAAAGAGAAAGAAAACACATTCACACATTTATTACAGATTATATAGGTAAGCGAATACTTATACAAGCATGTTCTCTCACCATACAATGCTTTTCCTTCAATAATTAAATCATTTTTGTTAATTTTATTATAGTTAATTGTCATCATTCATAACTTGGGGTCATTTCAAAAGAAATTTTTAATTAATAATTCACCACAGTGATACCTTGATTATAAAATACTGTAAAATTTTTACTGTGATTCCAAAAGGTTCAAACATTCACCAGAACTAGTCACAGAATTGTTTTGATAAGTTTTCTGGTTAATTTTAAAGGAGTCTAAGATTTCATTACTAAATGTTTATTGACAGAAAGTATTTGATCTCTTACATAGTATAACTGTCTAGAAAAGAGGGGTTTATCATTCTCATACTCTCATTTAGGAAACAAATATTTGATGTCTGTTATATGTGACAAGAATGAAAATATAATTTAATATGCTTTATAAAATTATACTAATGGTAACACTAGGTAGACCATTAACTAACCTCTTATTTAAGTAAAAAAGAAATCCTCCATGAATAGTGCCACCCTGAATGCAGGAATATTCATGGAAGGGATTTGAAATCCCTTCAGTACTACTATCGTTAATGACAACTAGCTCTAGAATAAAAAAAAAATCAGTCTCATTGGCTATTATAATTTTACTGTTTTAAAATAAATATTATACCAACAGTATATTCATGCTACAGTAAATAGTTTGCTAATATGAATGGTTAGAATTTAAGAGAATACAACAGGGAAGCCAGATTAATAAATAACAAAACAAATGCTTATTATACATTAATAATATTCATTGTTTAATTATAGCTCCTTAAACTTTTAAACATGCTGTTTAGTTGACTTATTTACTTATTAAAATAAATATGAAAAAGTACAATAACTGTTTGAATTTAGGTGACTATGATATGCAATGAAAAAAAATAGGCAAGTATTTAATATTCTTATCACTAACTTTGGTGATCACCTTTATAAAACTTCTTTTTATTGAAAGTCTTTTGTTGAATTCAACTTTTTTTTCCAGTCTTCTTTTGATTCTTTATTTTGTCAATTTGGCATTATAGAGTTCATTTCTGTAGACTTAGCTTCTCTTTTTTTTTAAATCTTTAACTTGCTTCACTCTGTAGATTGTAATTTAATTCAAGATCCATCCATACATCTATGATGCTCTTTTTAACAAAAGAAAGCCTTTATTGGATAGATCATTGGCAAACTCAAATGTATAGTGCAGGTCAAACAAACACTTCTTGGCAATGGCAGGTTAAGTTTGATCATACATTTCCATTTTGGGTCGATGCTGTCTGGATAATTAACTAGGAGCACATTGTGTCAGGACTAATGAACTCACACCCTACATCTCCATGCAGGATGCTTTTCTTTGTACTAAACTGCTGTCAAAGCAGAGTTTGGCTCTTCTGAAGCTTGAAGTTCATCAAACAATGGTCACAGAAATTTTTTTTTAGACATACTACAACCCTGAATCAAGAAAATGAATAAAGATAAAATATTTTCTGACTCTTTTATAAGAAAAAACCTGAATCTTTGTTTAAAGCCCATCTGTCTCCTCTTAACCTTATCTTATTTCTTTAATTAGTATTATTAATTTAAAAAGCACATAAACTATCTAATCTGACTAAATTTCAATCTATAAATGATTTAATCTGATAAGATTTCTTTCAATAAAAATTTTGAACAAAATTTTACTTGATGCTTTAATTACTTTCAAATAAGCCAATAAACACCACATGATTATCATATCTTATGCTTGCTTATAACTGTTATTAAAACAGGCAAAACTCACTATACATATTGCCATACCCAGCAAGCTAGAGTAATCAATGAATGCCAGAAGGCTTGTGCATAAAATCCCCATCTAGTGCCTACTCATTCAATATCCCCTGACTATTTCTGACTTGTGGCCTTCACTAGTGAGGAGCCTTAGATCTGAAGAGCACTGCATCTAGATCTTAGGATCTAATGCATCTCTCTAGCAGCCACATTTTATTTTCACTTAACTACAAGATTATGAGTCTTAAATTGAAAACACCTTAATATTTTCAATCCAAACTTATTAGCTTATATAGTCATACAGATCTGAACTCAGTTCAGTACCTATACATTTTGGTGTCTTTTGGTTCTTTAATAATCATAGCCACCACTATCCTAAGATCTAGGTGCAGTGCTCTCAGATCCAAAGCTCCTCACTGATGAAGGCCACAAGCCAGAAACTAGTCTAGGGATATTGGATGAGTAGGCACTAGATGGGGATTTTATGCACAAGCCTTCTGGCATCCATTACTCTAGCTTACTGTGTGTGGCAATATGTATAGTGAGTTTTGCCTGTTTTTCCTTTCAAATAATTATATAATATTCAATAAAATTAACAAAAATTAATTACATCTTTTTTTTTCTGTTTAATTATTAATTTAACCAGAGAAAATATAAAAAATCATTGTTTTAATTACTTTAACCAAAAAAATTTCCTCTTGTTACCTTTCTTTTTCCAAATAAAACTTTTTTTTTTTTTTTTTTTTAAAGAAAAAAATATAATAGATTTTAATTATCTTTGTTTTAAAAAATCTCCAAAATAAATAAAAATTTTCTTTGCATGTAATTTGTCTAATTTGTTTTTTTTTCTTTATTTTAAAACTTCTTTAAAAAAATCTAATAACTCCTCTCTTTTTTTTTTTTTTGTTCTTAAAAAGAAATTATTTTAAACTAATTAACTATTTTTAGCCACTGTTCATTTTATTCATATAACTAGCACACTTTAGTGAAGGCTACAATAGTAATTCTAAATTAGTGAGGGCTATTAGGTTGTTACTGTCTTTCTCTTTTTGAGCTAACTCTAGA
Source organism: Epiperipatus broadwayi (assembly GCA_028023455.1). NCBI lineage: Eukaryota > Metazoa > Onychophora > Udeonychophora > Euonychophora > Peripatidae > Epiperipatus > Epiperipatus broadwayi. The sequence continues at coordinate 1,263,225 of JAQFVV010012537.1, read as the reverse complement.
CTTTTTTTTGATGGCAACTTTTCTTGCATTTACATAAATATGTTTTATGTTGAGATCAATGTCAACTTGAATATGAATTTAATTTGGTTTAATAATTTTAATTAATGCTTTATATGTATATATTTAGAACTCAAAGAAATAATGTAATTACAGATCAAATAAATGATAAGCATTACCAGATTGGAAAGTGATTAATTAAAAAATAAAGAACAATTATAATTAGTTATATTCTAGAATATTCCACATTATGAGGAAATATATAAAACTCAAAGGTAAGGAAAATTGAGGTCTTTTATACCCACTTTTACCCAATGAACTCCACCACTGAAGGTACCAAAGTGGACTTAGGGACTATACAGGCGACTATACAGGCCACATCAGTCATTATAATTTATGTATGCCTCAGTATTTTGTAAGTGATATTAGTCATGAATATAAATTATAAATATATTAAGTGTGTTAGTAAAACCTTACTATTAGTGACTTGTGGCAAATAAAGTCATTATTTAGTTAATAAACATTTTTTCAGTATTGCTTTTATTTCTGTTGGTCTGACCATGTTTACCCCCAATAATAGTATTCGTGGTGGCTGTACCACCACAGAAATCAGCCCTTGCTAGTCCATTCTATTAACAAGTTGTATTGAGGCTCAGCATTTGTCCATCTTGCTACTTTTTTGCTGTCTATTACTACTTATTCTACTTGTCTATGTAATTAATGGTTGGATCCATTTCTTGCAAAGCCAATTTAATTGAGACTCTCATCAGTGCATCTACATGCTTAATGACATTTCCTTTTTAAAATTTAGCTCAAAATCATAACATACTAATAAATTTAACCAACGTAATATTCTAGGGCTCAAGTGATCCGATTGCGGTTTTATTTTTAGCTAATATTCCTAATAGCAGCTTATGATGAGCAAAGATCTTGAATGGCAACCCATATAAGTATTGGTGAAATTTTTCATTGCAAAGGTAATAGCCAATGTCTCTTTATCCAACTGATTGTAGTTTTGCTTTCCTTTGTTTAATATTCTCAAAGCAAAAACTATTGGTCACTCACCCTCAGACACTGAATTACTTAATACCACTCCAACCCCAAAATCTGATGCATCTGTTGTTGGTATCAATTCAGGGTTGCTGTCATAGTGTACTAATAAACTATCTGGCATAAGCAATTCCTTTGTAGCACTAAATGCTTTTTTTTTTTAGTTTGATCGCAATGCCATTTTTGGCTTTTTCTTAACAAATTATACAGTGGTCATGCTATATGCACTTTTCCCTTCAGAAATGTTTCAAAATAATTAAGTAGGCTCAGAAAAGCCTGTAGTTCTCATACATTTCTGGATCTTGGGGCTTCTTTTATGACTGCAATCTTTTGAGAGTTGGGCTTTCTTGATATGACATGCTCCAAGAACTTTATTTTGGTCATCATCCAGATACATTTTTTCTGGGTTTATTTTAGCTCCAAAACTAGATAATTTATCACAAACTTTAAAAAATCGCTTGTGTAATTTCTCTTTTAAATTAGCAACTATTAAAATATCATTAAAATATAGTATTATACCCTCCATTTTTTGGAACAGTATGTCCATCTTGGCTTGGAAGATATTTGGTGTGACAGTAATTCCAAAAGGCAGCCCATTATAGTTAAACAATCCCTTGTGGGTAGTAATAGTTAACAATTATGAGGTACATTTAGAAACAGGAATCTGATGAAATGCAGATCTCAAATCAATTTCAATGAAACAACTTGATGTTTCCATATTAGCTAATGTTTCTCTGATGTTAGGCACTGGATACTCACTCTTTGTAAGGTTCTTATTTACTGTAGTATGAAAATCTCCACAAATGTGGATTTATCCATTTTGTTTAGATATCACTACAATTGGAGTGGCCCAATCAGCCTTCTCGACTGACATCAACACTCCTTTCCTAACTAAATCATTTAATTCTTGTTCCATTTTAGCTTGTAATGCAAAAAGAACTTTCTAGGCCTGAAAATCATGGAAGTTGCTCCATCTTGCAAGATTATATTGACTGGCTTAATACTGAATTGGCTTTCCATATTACTAAATAAACTTGTATTGCATTCAAATATCAGCCTTTCAAGCTAATTGTGCATACGCTTTTGCGAGTGTTAATAATAATAAATGAATACTTTCTCTCCAATACAAGATATAGTATTTATGCAGGAATAAAATGAATCCACTTATCCCTATGCCTCAAATGCTTATATATGAGCAAATCTGAAGTACTGGCAAGGAAAACATGAGGATGGAACGCTCACTTTAAATTATTATATATGATGTCTGAATGAATGACGTCTGTGAAATTGTCTAGAATTTACTAAACGCTTTCCTTGCCAGTACTTCAGATTTGCTCATATATAAGCATTTGAGTCATAGGGATAAGTGGATTCATTTTATTCCTGCATAAATACTATATCTTGTATTGGAGAGAAAGTATTCATTTATTATTATTAACACTCGCAAAAGCGTATGCACAATTAGCTTGAAAGGCTGATATTTGAATGTAATACAATTGTAAACATACGCTATATAAAATAAATGCTTATTTAAATAAACTTGTATATTTATTTTTTATTTCTTCTTCAATATCGGTCTTGTTCACAATACATATTTCTATTCCCAGGTCATCAAACAATTATCTACCTATAATAGAGTTGAGACTACCTTGTACTGGCTTTTTTTTAATTCCTACACTTCTACTTTTCCTAATATTCTCATAATATTACTACTAGCATCTTTTGCTCTTAAACTAGTTTTCATTAATGTAGGGGGTTTGCACAATTTTTTGTTACCATTTCCCAGTCTTTGACTGCCATCATTAATATGCCTGATCTGCTGTCAATTTCTATTTTCAAATTCATATTGAATAATTTTACTGAAATCATATATTGGTTGAAATGAGCACTCTGGGTATTATAGATCTCACATTTCTGTTTGTTTCCCTTTGGAAAAGAGGGCAATACATTATGATTTTTTTCCCTGCTCGATCTACATACTTTCACTAAATAGCCTACTTTGCCACAGGCTCCATAACACTCTTTGTTAAATCTACACATGTGCCATGTGACCTTTTTTTGCATAACAGTAGCAAACAATTTCCTTTAGTTTACTCTTAGCAGACTGATATTTATTTCCAGTTTTGTGTATAAACGCACTCCATTCATTGTTATTAGTAAAATTTCGAAATTCCTTGATTAGTCGAGCACTATCTCATGAGATACTCCAATTTTGCTTGCTTTTTCATATGACAAGTCTCTTGAGGCCAGTAATTGTTGTCTCAGCCTATCGGCACCCATCCACCAAAGTAATTATTCCAGTAGAGCATCTTCTAATGCATCACCATAACTACAGCTCTTAGCTAATTCTCTCAATGATTGATCATAATCTATATACTTTCCCCTTTATTTTGCCATCTATTTCTAAAATGTAGCTGTGCTATGTGCTTAGAGGGCTTTGGATTAAAATAATTGTTTAGTTTTTCAACTAGTACCTCATACAACAATTTCTCTGGTTCTTCGTAATCACATAACTGATTTGTGATTTCTATCACTTCTTGCCTGGCATAACATAACAATGTGGCAACTTTAATGGGGTCACTGACAGCCCCAGTAATAAAAAAAAAATTCTCAATCCTTTTGAGACAAATTGGCCAATCAACAGGACTATTAACATTAAACTCATTTATTATCACTTGCAGCCCAGTCATCATATTAACTCTTAATCTGAATAATTAATAAGTAGAAAAAATTTCCCTCACAATTTCTAACTACACAATAAATTGTATTCCGATACAAATTTACAAGTTAAATTCTATCCTGTCAAGACTGTTCCAGTTTTCTGCAGAGTACAGTCACAATAAATACTACAATCAGGGGTAAAGGTGGTCAGACCAACAGAAATAAAAACAATTTGGAAGCCAGGTTTATTAACTAAATACTGATTTTATTTGCTTCAAGTTACTAATAGTAAGATTTTACTAACATGCTTAATGTATTTACAATTCATACATATGACTAATATTACTTACAAAATACTGTACCGGTCAAAATAGTCTGATCACTTAACAAGATTCAAATCCTAAGCAAAAGTACCTCTAATCCGATCATGCTCGAGATACACAGGTCTGGAACAAACCTGAATTCTAACCTATTTGCCTATTCTTCGAGTCTTTGACCCAATGAACAACAATCCTGATGATACACCACAATTATTTTAATTCCGGGTCCAGAAGCAAAGTGGTAGAGCATAAGATCAGAATGATGATGATGATGATTGAGATAAGAATAGCCCAGGAATTACATTTATTAAAGTTATATTTATTAATGCTAAGTTATTAGCTAAAGAAAATAATTCTAAATATTAATTAAAAAATAATAATTCAAAACAAACCAGGATTTACATGAAATATATATTTAATAAAATATTGAGAAAAAACACATATATATATATGTTACAAAAGATTTCATGCTTGGAATGATATTGTCTATTTACAAAACTTGGGATTTGTTTTTTTAAAATCCCCTTTACATTAATTATTTAATGAATATAATTTTATGGAGTGTATTATAACTTGTGCGGAGTTAATATGCCAATTTAATAAAATTTTACTAACAGAACATTGTGGATGCCTAAAATAAATATAAAAGATTGTGACAGGTTTAGTAGTAAATGATTTGATAAACAGGCAAAAATATACAATCTTAATCATTTATCTACCTTATGAACCTCATTATATATACTTTTATTGACCGTGTTTGGAAAAGATGTCTTTCGAACTTAAACATAAGAAACAAACAATGCGCTACATTTATGAGAATACCTGATACAATCATTAATATAAATTGATTTACGTCTATGGGAATCGATTAGTATTTTAAAAGAAAGCAGTTTTAAAATCAACATTCTAACTAATTAGCATGTTGGCGCATTTCACAAATGAATCATTATTTCCGACATCTAACAAAAGATCAAACAGGCATAAATCAATTAAATAAAGAAATACGGATCTTATGGTAATTTGAATGCTTCATCATTTTAAGACATTTGATAATGAATGAGAGTTGATATGTCTGCCATTTTGATGGTATGGTATCGAATGGAGGTTTGGTTTGGATGCCCAGAGCCAGCTGTATGGAACTTCCACAGCACAATCAAAACCCTATAAACCTTGCATTCCACAGGGAGTAGCACATACCCCTGATTATGAATGATTTTGGAAAAGTATGTGTAACTACCATAAGAGAAAGGAAAGATATGCCAGCAGCATTTTACATGTTCGATAAACTTAATATATTCTAGAGCCTATAAATGGTTTGACTCCTACACAATGATATATTTAAATAATGAATCATTCAGCAAATTATAATGGAGAATAACTCTTTTAACTATGACATTAAACTAACAAAATTTATATTTAATTTTGGTTCCCATATACGTATTACTGATAAAATTAGCCCTCCAGGCAATAGCAAGAAAAGGTGGAATAATTATATTAAGGTTCATGATCTTTTAAAATGAAAATTTAAAGACAAATTCAAATAAAGTAAAATATACATCCACAATAAAATATATTAGATAAAACTACATGAATAACAGATTTAAATATAAAACCAATCTAGCAGCGATTTCTGTTAACAAATGAATAAAACTTTACTAATAAATTTAACTGAAGCCCCTGCTTCTTTCCCCATTAAACAAAGAAAATAAACCCTTATTAGACTCACAAGGTTGAATGATATTGGCATATTAATTCAAGAACATAAATTGTTTACATATATGACATGAATAAGTTAGGAATATCTAATTGAGCCACACAAAGTTATATATATGAGTTCAAGTGTAAAAGGTAAGTTAAAAATATATTACATTAGTAAGGGATTACAGAGAGAGAGTTTAAGAGCATAATTAATAGAAACTTATAAATTAATACCCGAATAAAATGTAAGATTTTCATTATATCTTGGATAAATAGATTAACTAAGGACTTTATATTAAAAGGCAACTCCACATAGAATGAGGTTATCTCAGAATAGCAGGTAGGCAGTCAGGGTCAGCAATTAGATGGCCATCTTGTATGGCCTGTCAGATGAGAAAAGAAGAAAAGCACTGGATTTCCTCTACTCAAATATCATGACCCGAAACTTTTCCTGACTTCTTAAAGTGGAATGATGAATTAATTTTTTTGGAAAATTACTAACTCAAACGTTCTGAAATAATTTACAAACTAATTCAAAGTTTAATTACCAACTCAAAATAACTGAAAGTAACTGACTGAAAAGTAAAGTTTTTTGTTCTATGGGCCCTTTTTATATACCTTTTAATTCCCCAAGAATGCAATTTCAGTTGCCCACAGCTATCTCTGTAATCTCTTGATTAAAAAAAACAAACATTTAATTAGTAAAATATTTAATTAGAAAATTTTTTAAAACAGATAAGGCTCAAAATACCATTTTAGATGTTTTTAAAGATTTGCAAACGAACTAACAAAAGAATTGCTTATGATTTTAATTAAGATTTATAATTTCCCATTTTATTTTGTTTTTACATTCCAACACTTTAATTAAAATACATATATATATATATAGAAAGATTTACAATTATATAAAGAAAATGTCTAATTTTCAGCAATAAATATTAATAGAATTATTGCTTCGTTCATATATATATATATGCATCACGCAAACTACTGTTTACTTTACTAGCTATCTTTAATTTTATTGATTTCTTGGATCAGTATCTATGCAGTGTGTGGGTGAATGGCATATATCTATGGCGAGGTCTGAATTGCAGGCTCTGCAGGAGGTTAGTGTAGATGGTGAAGCATGAAGCTCGATGATGATTAGACATTGACTGCTTCAATACCGAGGTGTACATAAATTATAATAAGGCTGATGTGGGGCCTGTATAGTCCCTAGGTCCACTTTGGTACCTTCAGTGGTGGAGTTTACTGGTTCTATCCATAGTACTCATTACACTCGGTTAATTTTATCTTCTCTAGCATGAGCAGATCCCACGATGTGAGTGTGTGTAAAAAGACTTTGATTTTCATTATCTTCAAGTTTTTATACATTTCCTCATAATGTGGAATGTTATAGAATGTAACTAATTATAATTGTTCTTTAACTTTTAATTAATCACTTTCTAATCCAGTAATGCTTATCATTTATTTTATCTCTAATTACACTTTCTTGAGTTCTAAATGTGCACATATAAATCTGGTAATGCTTATCATTTATTTTATCTCATATTATTTCTTTGAGTTCTAAATGTATACCTATAAAGCAGTTAGCATAATAACCACCTTGTCAGGTTACTGTATTCCAAAAAAAATATTCTCATGGGAACTGTTCCTAAGATTTTGAAAGATAGAAACTTGTTTTTTTTTTTTTCAGAGATATACCATTGTCGTTTTATTTATCACTTCAACTGTGTGATTTTTTTATTGAGTACCTTGAAGAATAAATGCCAATATATCTTTAATCATTGGTTAGTGATTTTTATCTTTATAACAAAGTGAATGAGGGCTGAATATGTTTTGTGATAATGTGATTTTATGTTTTATTGTGTTTTTTATCATGGAATTTAACATTAGTACATAACTGAAATGCTTAGAAATTTTGTGGGTAACTGGAAAGTATAGAATTACAAGATTTATCAGATTACACTTGTTAATCAGAAAACTTGCTAAAAGAGCAAATAATTAGCGATAATTTTTTAATGATTGGTTTTATCAACTTAAATTTAGAATATTTTGGATAATAATTATGACATCACCAATATATGACAAAACACACTCATTTTTATTACCAAGTGATACTAATTACAGTAAATAATTCCTGGACTCCTTTTAACATTGGATAAATACATTATTGCAAATAAAAATGATAATAAAAGTAACCCTTACATAAATTTTTTAATAATTTGACATATTAGAAAAAGTCTTTGAAAGTTTTTTTTGTTGATAAAAAAATTGTCTTTTATATAATTAATTATTACACATGTTAAATTAGATTCATGATCTAAAAGTGTGTCAAGATTAGTTGAGCAAGTGTTAGGAAGTTTGTATTAGTTAATGCAGCTTGGAAATTCAGTTGATAATTTCTATTCTTTTGCATTCAAATGACCATATAATATGGGCATAACTTACTGCATCCATTGGCATATTAAAGTGGAGCATCTAGAGTTGGATGAATCTTTTAAAGGATTGCATGTGCGAATATGATTATTTTATATTGAGATAGATTGGAAATTCAGAGATATTTTGGTTATGGTTATCACTTTAATTTGTGATCATAAATATCTCTTTATTTAAATTTGGCATGTTTAATTGATGTATTGACAGGTACTTATTATAACACCAAGTGCCATATGACCTTCGTAGCTTATATTTAATAATCTCCATTATAGATTGGATTATTTTTATTTATTAAGAGCATATTCGATCATCTGGAATTTATTTTTATTGTTTACATTTCAAAGCATTTGTATTATATTGACAATTTTTTTTGTGAGAACTATTCTCTATTTGTAGACAATCTTATTTCGCTTTGAAACTAATCCTCTAAGATGAAGAAATTTTCCAATCTGAATAATTTTTTGCTTTTATAGTATTAACTTTAAAATAGATGTTGATTTTAAAAAAATTTAGTTTTAAAAATTTAAGAAATAATACCATTATTATCATTATTAAGAAATAATTAATAATAAAAGTCCTTAAACCACCAAACATCACATGATCACCATCTCTTATGCTAGCTTATAACTGTTATTAAACAGGCAAAACTCTCCATATAGTAGTGCCATCCATTGATTACTCTGGTTGGCACAGGGTGGCACTACTGAATGGAGAGTTTTGCCTGTTTAATAAAAGTTCACACACACCCCGTTTTATGGAAGTGGCAGAATTTATTGATAATATAAATGACAATTTTTTTTTTTTTTGAATATATATTTCTTCCTATTAAAAATTAAAGAAAAACTAAAATTTAGTATAATATAATTTAATATTGAAATACAAGTATAAATAATGTATATACTTAACCTAGATGTAATTAAAGGGGATTTGAACCTAGACTTTCAAACTCTTAAAATCATCTACTCTATCCAATGTAACCAATACATATGACCAATTCGTATTTCATACTGAACCAGCACTCATAGTTGGTCTGGATTATCATCTCCCACACATATATAATCAGTGCTTGATTTATATTAAGATAGCAAATCTACACACTTTAATTGTCAGTAAAATGTGTAGATTTGCTATCCTAATAAAAACCAAGTATTGATTATATATATATGTGTGCGAGATTATATCTGGACGAACTGATGAGTGCTGGTTCAGCATAATATATATATTGGAGATCATTAATCTTTTTCACATGTATGTGGTTATGTGTATCGGTTACACTGGATAGAGTAGATAACTATAGAGAGAAATTCTGAGTTCAAATCCCCTATAATTTAATTTATAAATATAAATAAACTTTTTTAAGAAGACTTACAATGCATCAAAAGATATAATTTACATTTATAAGCTATACTAATATGCCCCTGAAATATTTGTTTATTACTATTGATAGTAATTGTAAGAAAATATTAATTATTCATAAAATAAATCCAAGAGGAATATTTTTATTATAATTTGTTGTCATTTAATCATAACAGGCCATTTTATCAATATCTAGAGTTTTTTGTGATTATAAATTAAAAAATTGGAATTTCTAAGAATGATGTTGAGATAGAAAGATAAAAGTAAATTCAGCTTCAATCAATCAATAATGTTCTATTTTATGAACAGGTTTAGAGAGTGGCTACACAGTTAATTTATCCATTTTTCCTTTCTGTTCTCTCATTCTCAAAATTTTAATTTCTCATATTTCTTTCCATCATTTATATTATCCAGCAAGATCTTTTTTCTTCATCATTTCTTTTTATTCGTATTTATCATTTTCTCCAAGATATCCCTTATTAAACTCATTTCTTCTTAATATATGCCCAATCTAGCTTCTTTTTCTATCTGTAATTTTCTCATTCTATTTTTTTTTCCGTTTCCTCTTTCCAAAACTTCCCCATTTGTCATTTTATTATTTCAGCTAATTTTCTTCATTTGTTTCCATGACTAAATCTCAAAGACCTCTAATTTTTTTTTTTACTTATTGTCCATGTTTCACAACCATCTATAATACACTGTATACATAGTACTTGTTTTTTTAAATCTGTCTTCAAAGGCCCATATATATATACGTTAATGAATTCCTCCTTTGCTAATACTATTTTTTTAATGTCACTTCTTCCATTCTTATTCAACCAACTTCACAAATACTTAAATCCATTCCCATATTGAACTTTATTATCATGAACATTAATTATTTTTTTTTTTGCATTTCTTTCTATCCATCAACACTTGATCTTCTCAAGATTATTCTTAATTTTATATTTTACATACATTCTTCCTTCAATTTATTCAACATATTCTGGAAATTCTTTCCATACTCAGTTATAAGAGCCATATCATCTGAAAATCTTATAAATTTTATTATTCTATCTCCAATATTAGTTCCTTCACAGTCTAAATATTTATCTAGCATGTCTTCTAAAAAACACATACACAAGTGTCATATAATATCTTTGTTTAACTTCTGTTTCTGTATTTACTTCTTCATTCTTATAATCTAATTATTTTTTGTTCAGTATACATATTTCAAATTAATCTTTTCTTTCCAAAATATTTATTGAGGACTATAATGATTCTAATTGCTAAAAAGAAGAAAGCTGTTAGTTGTGAAGAGTTCAACACAATAAGTTTGTTATCTCATGCTTCAAAAATATTATTGAGAATTTTAATTCAAAAAATGTAAAGGAAGATGGAATATTATATTGGAGAAGAATTATTTGGTTTCAGAGAGGGAAAATATAAGTGATACTATTGCTGTTATTAGAACAATTGCAGAAAGATATATTGAAAAAAATAAAGAATTTGTATATGTTTTGTAGATTTAGAAAAAGCATTTGATAGAAGTAATCTGGAATAAACTTATGATCATTTGAAAGATAAATTTACTTAATTAATATAAATGTAAAAAATAAAATGTTTTATCAGTAAAATTAATATAAATACAATCAACACTTTTTATAAATATAAATTTTAAATTGCAATTTGATTAAATTGTTGAAAAGTAGGCAATAAAATGAATGCGTGAATGAAGATAAGTTAATATATAGCAGTACAATTCCAAATAGTAAAATAAAAATGGTGTTATCAAAAGATATTTGAAAATAATTATTTCAAAAATATACATTCACACATGACTCTAGTTTATGCATTTATTGTTTCAACAGCAATTGTTTTATTTCAGGATCTAAAACTCCGCACTGATAAAATCCTATGACTTGAAACTAGTCTGGGAATATTAGATAGGACCACACTGGATAAAAATTTATTAAGCACTATCATCTGAGATCTATTAATTGTTAAAGCTTGCAGTAAATGGTGTAACTTTGGTGAAAGAAAATTAATAGATATTGTAGAATGTATATTTATGGAGATGTCTTAATCTGCTATGGAGAAACAGTAGAAGCATATCAATTTATTAATTAAGTTAGTGTCAGGAAGTAATAGGATATTTTAAAATAATGAATAAGGATAAATGAAGCATACAAATATTAGAAACAATCAATTTTAAGATGAATGAAAAATGGAGAGGAATGGATGAATTTGGGAATTTAAAGTTAGTAAAATTATGTTGGACAGATTATGAAAAGTTTATGAGAGACATAGTCAAAAAGAAAAGCTATTTGCAATACAATATGTGAAATGTAGTTAGTTAAGCCTCTTTTTTAAAAAAAGATGAAAAAAATTAGATTGTAAATTATCAAAAATATTGCTTATTAAGCTTGAAAAATCATCCTAATATAAATAATAATAATAATGAATAATTATAATTTCCTATGTAAGTTGTCTACTTAATTATTTTGTTAAAAGTATCTTACTATTTATTTTAGATATTAATGAATGTGCTATAAATTCAAACATTTGTGTTAATGGTGCCTGTGAAAATTTGATTCAAGGATACAGATGTATTTGTAATCCTGGTTTTAAAGCTGATCCTACTGGAAGAATCTGCAGTGGTAATTATTTTATATATAAATGCTGTGCATGTAAGTTGGAGTATATGTGTTTCAATAACAAATATCATGTAATGATATTTATAAAGGTTTTATTTTACCAAACCATGTATCTACATAAAAATATAATAAAAAATAAATATCCTAGTCCTGCATTATATATTCATGAGAGAGCTACATGCTATAAGAATGCACATTGGAAATATGAGAAGATAGTGTAGTATATATTGCTTTGTCTGAATTTGCATGTAAAAGTATGACAAGTCCTAATACATTACTAAAATAGTTGTTCCATGAATAAGTTTATATTCTCGGCTTTACATATTTGATAAACTATAAAATTACTTTCAGGCTCATTAAAAATCATTATAATTTTATCTAAATTAATATTTGAAACTCTAAGTTGATTTGATTAATATAAAACAAAAATTATCATTAATAAAAAGTTTCTGCCTTTTCAAGCAACATTGGTTAATTTATTACTATATAGCAAACTGAATGTCACATAAAAGATGATCACTTTTATTTGATAAAGTACTTTGGCATTGATATAACAAATGATAGATATTATTTGTAAGTGCATTTAAATGATTCTTTGGAAATCTAGCTTGTGAATTATCTTAGTAATGTATTCAGACATATTTGCTTCATGAATAGGTTTTGGAGTATTATATATATATATAAATGTTTTTCTCAAACATATTCTAAATCATAAAATTGTATGGAAAGAAATTTAAACATTTACATTTCATAGATTTTCAATATGATTATCATAGTGATTCAGTATTAGAAATTTGTTAGTCCTTTTTTCCCAGAATTTTCTGGGTATAACTTTATCAAGAGTGGCAACTGCTAAATTTATCTGCTCAGTTTATTCATGTTACATAAAAAAAGCAGAATAAACATCTTTGATATATCCTCACAACAAAGTGCAAAGTATCATAACTGAAAAATGTGTCTTCTATATAGCATTACTACAGTAAATTTTAGCTGATAAGAAAAAATTTAGTGTTTAATAATGGAATTTTTATTTATTATATTTTCTATCAAATGTATACAAGACAATTGTGAGGTATAAAATGAAATAAAAATTTTCCTTGCTCTGCTGTATACTGTAATGGTTGGAATGAGCTGACAACAGCAAAACCACCATTAGAGTAATTTATATCACCACAATTCATTCCAAACCCATGTAATTCTTTATTTTATTTGGCTTGGTGATCAGTGAGAGATTCTTAAAACTAGTTTATAACTATATGATTTTCCTGGTGACAAAAAAGATACCCAATGCAATGTATATATAAGATACAAACACTTTATTAGCAATACATTATAAGAAAAGAAATTAATACTGCTTAATTTGTTGCTAGACTCATTGGAGAAATGAGAATGCCATTAATTAGTGATTATGTGTTAAGAGTTTCCATGTATAACATATATATAAGAGACCTTGGATGATATATACATTTGATCTTTGGGGCAGATGTCGCTCAAGCAGGTACATGATAATAAATGAAGAAGGGTAAGTTTAATTAACTATAAAATATGTTTAAAATAGATGATCACATAGCTCTCATGATCATGACCCAGAAATGCTGAAATATCAGGCTTGACTATACACAAGAATAAAGAAGGCGATACTGAATTGCTAATGTAATAACAAATCCAACAAGAAGACAATGATGGGAATATATTCACTTTTGCAAGTTAGATTCAAATGTCATAGAATAAATGGGTCATGGAATCAAGGAATGAGCATCTTCAAATAACCCTTAATAACTCTCATTAACAGGCAGGAATGATCCACTGCACTGGTAACAAAAAAGAGCAAGACCCTCTGGGTTTGAAAAATGAAAAGAATGTTTCCGCATTTGCATGGAACTGATTCAGAAGGAACCTGTCAAATTAAATTTTCTGAAGCAGGGATATATGCCTGTTGAAGAAATGCAATGAAATAAACATGAAATTAGACAACCCTGTAATGCTAAATTTATATGAATAATAAATATTTGCCTTAAATTTAAATCTATATACATATAATAAAATGTGAATGGTCATGTCATAAGTTTAATATCTGAACCTTTATTATATAGACTTAATCAAGACCTGTGCAGTTATACTATATATATATATTTTTAAAAAAAATGGTAAAGAAAATTACTCCTTGCTTAATTGGAGATCCACCTCATAATTATGTCTTATATATAGAAGGGAATATTGATACAACAGCCTAACGATTATAATATTTATATATTAAATGGTACTACAAGTTCTATAGAATAAACTCTCTTATCATCAATTTCATTATTTATGTCATAAGTTTTATAGAATTGAAAATAGCTTATGTGCAGTATACATATATATTTGTCCCTTTTTAAAACAGAAACAAAGTTTTAACTTTTAACTTTGAGCATAGTATAATATATACTTATCCATTCCCAAAACAGAAAATAAAGTTTGTTTTTAACTTTTTATACTTGAATCTTAATTTCTAAATTTGAAAGTTTTATATAAACCATTGTAATTATGTTAATGGCTAAATGTCATTTTTGAAAGAATTGATTTTAAATAGACAAGTGTAAAATCGCAAATAAAATTAAAAAAAAAAAAATACAAATTAGAATCAGTGAGAGGAGGGATTTAAATGTCTTGATTTGATAAATTATGGGACTACTAAATATTTTATTCATTGTAATATATTTACTAATTTTATTTCCATCTGATTCTTAAATAATAATTCTAGCAGATTAAAGAAGAATGAGTATATTACAATAGTTGATCTTCCTTAATATGTACAATTAATTAAGTGTGCATAATAATACAGTAAGAATATTTTATATAATACTAAGGAAAACAGATTTTAAAAGAATGAATTAATAAATAAATTATTTAAGCAAAGAAAGCAGAATATAGTTTACCAGTAAACTGAAATTTATAAAGTTAAAATAAATCACTATTTTAACAGACCTTTGCGAAGGATTTTAACAAACAGTAGAATTGGCTGTCTGGTCACTTGCATATGGGGGTTTCCTTTTGATGGTAATGGCATAGCATGTCAGCAACTTGGATAATCAATTGTAAGCAGGGACTTTAGTGGAAATACATTTTATAAGTACTATGGGGATTCCATACTCATGCTTCTCCAGAGATGGCCAGAGAAATTCACATGCTTTGCTCACTGGTCATAGCATGACATAATCTACAACAGCTTAGAAAACTTTACAAGAAGTTTACAAGAACTAAAATTCTTTCTTCACTGCCATATATATCTCAATAAAAAAAACCCAAGGCATCTGGATGTTTTTCAAATTGATTAGAAATTTTTTTTTAGTATATAAAGAAAATCTTACTGATTGCAATCTTGATCCAGTTTAATTTTAAAATTTTACTAATTGCATTTTTCTTAATTAATCCCTCCAGTAATTACATATTTCTTATCACCTTTTACTGTAATGACAATGATATACTGTAACAGGATGGGGGTATCAAAAAAGATGCAAACCTGGGGTGATGGAAAATCATCATCAACCCCAAGTCAATACAAAATGAAATATCAATAGTTTACAAAGTATATATAAGTAATATAGTATTTTATAAGAGCATGAGATTAGAGAATCTGTGAGATCATTGAGAGATCAGAACAACTAAAAGCATAATTAACCATCAACCAGCAGTATAAAGTAAAAGTAATTATAAGTAAGTATGAGTACTACTCAAAATACCATTCATTGTCATGAATAATCCACAATATAATAAATCAGTACAATAAATCAGAATAAAATAAACAGTCCATCTTGTGGCTGAATTTGAACCATAAAAATATAAATCAACAGTCAACCTTATGACTGAATTGGAAATGGGTCTTCTGTAGACCAGGCTAACTATTGAGCCTTTGCCATCTTGCGCAATTATTTAAACATAAGTTAGATGCACCACTTAAGTGCTTATCCATCAGAATACATAAGAATCAAACAATAATGCTGGGACATTAAAACATGCTGATCATCATCAATGCTCAGGCCACTTGTACTGTCCAACTATAAACTTAACTTTTAAGTAAGACAAATAAAACATAGTGCATGGGCTTTAAAGACTATTTTCTTTTGCACCAACCAGGATAATGATTGATTATTTCTAAATGCCCAAAGCACTAATATACATCCCCATTTATATATTCATCCTGTGCATGAATCTAGCTCAGAGAACACAAGCTTTATTACTGTATGTGACAAAGAGATGATGCAATACAATTTTAACAATTAAATACAAGTTTATTATTAACAAAAAAAATGATATTAAGATCTTAGAATATGACTTCAATTTTTGATTAACATACAAAATTCAAGTTATTATGTGGTGGTTTACATATATATGCGCACAGATGTGCGAGTTATAATATATAATTAATATTCAATAACAAAAAATGATTAAAATTTGCATATATGTTCTATTTGACAAGCATTGACATATATGCGCACACATAAATATGCAGTGAAATTGACATATTACAATCGTAATATAAGATAATATATAAAAAAATACTATAAATGTCTAAAACTTTACATGTGTGCGTGTGTATATTCGCACACTGACAAAAAGTTATATTTTTAAGTTGTCACAATAATAAAACTATATTTTCCTAATTGAACCCATTTGGAAAACATAAATAAATTTCACACATATACCAGTTTGTAAACAAAATATAAATATAATTTAAAATTATTTATCAGTTTATAAGTTCCTTTTTTTTTTAAAAAAAAAAAAGTATAGTCAATTTTTGACAGGTATTTGTTGATTAATTAATTATCAAGGTCTCTAAATATAAAATGTCTCTTTTTTCTTTCTTTAATAAACAAAAAATAAAATCGTTTTATATATCTGTCATTTCAGGCCAAAGAAATAATTTAAAATTTCGTTATTATATATAACGCTGTTAGATTTCAACTCAAGCAAAAGCTATTCTGTTTTAACTTTAGGTTATTATTTATAACTTTAAAAGTCATTTTAAGGAATATTAAAACATAATAATTCACTGTATATACATTAATCTGTGCTTCTCTGCATATAGACACAGCAGCATACGTATAACTACTTCTTTATTCATCTAGAGTTCCTCTTGGGCTTACTGGTTTTTTGGTTCATCAGAAAAATATAATCCAGGTAAAATGTTGGTCTGTAGTTGGTCTCTTTATCTAGGATTGTTCCAGGTAAGAGCTGTGTTGGTTTAATAGATTTCAGGCAAGCAACTGTCCTCTTCAAGTTTAAGGCTATGAATTTTAGCACAAAAAAGTAAGTCATTTTCTCCATGTAAATTCAAACTCCTGTGAAGAAAAATAGTAGCAATTCCTGAATCTACTGTCCTGCCTTTAGCTACATCAGTTCATGGTAGCTATTCTGCCAATTCTATGGTAAGCTAAAACCAACTGATGCAAACTTCAATAAGCTGCAACAAAATATCATAACCAACTCTACAGCTGACCAGCTCTTACAAAATTACTATCAGACTACAGCTGATATTTTTATCAGCTTTTTTATACATCTGAGGTGATATCAACACCTTGATTGAAAACATAATTTTATTGTCAACTCTCTAATCCCTTTTGAATACAAGCTTGAAATTTTTGTCATAAAGTGTGATATGCATGTTTTCACTTAGGGGATTTCTAATAGATAGAAATTTTGTTTAATTAATTAAAAAATTTAAACATGGTATTTTTAAATTTCAAAATCAGAATAAAAATAATACAATATTTATATTTATTCAGACCTTTTAAAAGTTTAATTTATAAAACAATTTTTATTTTAAATCAGATTTATTATTTATTATTATTTTTTATTTCAGTGAATGTAGAAAATATCTACTACAATTTTTGTCTGTATTTATTTCTACTTTTCCTTTCAACTTTATATATATTTATGCACACACGATATATTATTGTGTTATGTAATCCAACTGGTTACAATACTAAAATTAGATTTTTATTCATACATTCTTTTGATAATCAGTTGATTTTAATTAATTAGTTAAATTTTCTTTGCTGATTTGAACCCCCCCCTTACTATAACATTAAATTTTGTAATAAAATTCAATTTCATAAATAAAACTAAATTTCTTTTATACATTTTTTTAAAATGCCTTAATATTATAACTTTATGGCAACAATATATACATGAAACACTTATATATACGTATGTATATATATATGACTGCTTCAGTACTTTCCACATTCTGTATGAAACATTCAGAGATTTATAACAGTTAGGAAACAGTGTATAATTGGAGGTTAATTTCCTTCTGTACAATTACATAATTAAATATATATTGTACCGGTCAAAACATGTTTATCCATCTAACATGAGCTGGAACTCACAAAATGTACTTTAAACCCAGTCAAGCCTGAGATTTAGGTCAGAGACCAGCCTGGATTCGAACCCATTCTCCAAGCCCCAGATCAACACACCTAATGAATAACATAATAGTGATGGCACATGAGAATTAATTTTAATCTGGCCCACTAGCAAAGCAGAGAAGACAATGAGACATTTATTAACTATGACTAAACCAAAATATATATATATAAGCATGTCTGTACTTTTGGAAGTGGAGAAAAGAGAAATTCAAACTACTCAGACAAGCTGGATAATAAAAATTAGTTTAATATAGTGACAAATTGTTTACATACATTTATAAATTAATTGCAAACATTAGTATGTGCGTGAATGAGCAAGCGGTAGATGATTACATAGTGTCATTCACGCTATTATTTCTCATATGCTCTTTATTAGCTAAATAATATATTATAAATAAGCACACATCTTTGGTGGGTCCAATATTAAGATGCCAATCGATTATTAGAAAAAATTCACATAAAATTGCTATTAACGCTTTGGATTATGGTTCTGAAACATGGTGACTAACATTATTTCGGGAAGCATTCCGAGATTCATTACAGATATAATACAAACTATTTTTACACCAGTACGGTCGTGAAAATAAATAAAATACATTTGAAAACATATTTGATTATATGATAAAATATTTAATGAAAATTCTTTTAATTAGCACTAGTAAGAAGAACGCTTATTTTCCCCAAGGCATATAGATACTCTTAAATACAGAAATAAGTTATGATGTGGGATTGTATAAGACTGAAATAAATTTAATTAATAAAACTAGAAGTAGTTGGCATTTATATATATTTTTGAGCAGAGCGCAATTTTAATATTAGAGCATTAAAACTGGGTTATGAAGCAAAAGAAATAAATCTACGAAGAAGTTTGCGGTGCTGTCATAATAACCAAGAAATAACAGGAAAGGTCATGCTTCTGGATGAAAGATGAAGTGGATAGGCATGTCATGGACATCGCCGATGTGCAGGCTTTTTATATGAAAACAGTGGATAGGCATAGCTTGTGCCAGACTTAGGGAATCACCGCCAGAGGCCTTTTTATATGAAATAAATGGTTCTGGGAAAGTCAACTATCCTCAGAACAAGGCTTGAGAAATAAATCTATGGGTTCGAACTTGTCGCAACCTCCAGATTAGAAGATTAGAAGCACATAATATATATATGAAGATAGGCCAAATGTCAGTAACGCAGTAATGATAAATGTCACTAACAACATTGAATAAGTTTTACTGCTTTAAAATGAATGACCCTTATTTGAATGTCATAATTTAGACAAATAATATGCTATGCAGTTATAATATATATAGACACAAGATTTTACTTAATAACTAAAATAGTAAAATATTAAAATTTACCCCCTTTCCTTTTCTGATATTTAAAATAATTCAATCCCACCTTCATGGTTTTTATAACAACTGAGAATATTTAAATACTGTATTTGATATTTTAAGAGTATGGAAAATAAAAGAAGACTGGCAGTTATAGAAAATAATTAATGGGTCACTCTTTCAGAATTTAAAAAAAACATTTTAAAAGATTTCAAAGCATTAATTAGCTCGAATGGTGGATTTACCCCAGGTAGAATTACTTTATTCTATTCGGAGTTGAACAAATAATTTTATTATAAACCAACATAAAATGTTGATTCATAAAAACAAACTGGCAAACATATATCATATAATATATTTTGAGAGAATGTTAAAACCTTAATTAATGGAGATTTAATTGAAAGACAAAATGGATTTTAGAAATTACATTCACCAGGTTGCTGGAAATTGGCATATTAATAATAAGCAAGCAGATATATAAATCAAATAATAAATACATATAAATAAATGACCGCACCAAAGTTAAGGAAAGTTAAGAGCATATGAGAGAATTAAATTTATAGAAATTACTTAAGAGCAAATTGCATATTAAAACAAAAACAAAGTTAAACAATATATTAGAAGAAATCTTGATAGATGAGTTAGGCCAGATTTAGTTTGAGGTGGCGGCTTGAAAAGTTACCTTGCAATTTTAAGAGTCCAATTTAAAGTATGGCATGTGTATGGCAATTGAAATGCAAGTTCTTCGGTGGCAGCAAACTTCTATTAGCATTCTAAAGTTCTTAGGTTGGGCTTTTACTTCACTCTTGGGCTGCAGAATGGTACGGCCACGGAAGATGATGACCTCACAGGGCTGAGAAGGGTGGTGAACTTACTACTACATCATTTTAAGTTTCATAATGACAAGTATAGTATGTTAACAATACAGTTCTCTCAATAGTAGCTTACCTATTCTGATTTAAAATTCGGCCATTTTATACTCTGCTCAAGTATTTCTGAAATGCTTTTAATTACTTAGTTCAGCCTTAAAATCTAATCTCTGATCTAACAGAAATTTTACATTTCTTTGTTCATTGTTTTTGAAAGATGCAACTGTTAGATAATGTCCAAAATAAATTCAAATCTATTTCCAAATTAGAAATAGATTTGACAAAATGTTTATAACAAAAGAAAATCTTTAATCTTAATCCCATTTTAAGTAAAAACTTTAATTAAAAATACCTTCCCCAGATTAAAACAATAGTGTTTCCAACCTTTTAATTATTTTTAGACAATTAACAGTTGCATTGTTCCATCTTGGATTTTATAAAATACAGTTTAATAGAGAGAAAAAAAAAGTACTTTAAAAGAAAAAGTTGTATAAATGACATATAATAAAATATTTAAAAAAATCAATATTTTGTTAGTAAGTTGTTGTTTTTTTTTTGCTCCTATATATATATATTTGAGCCGCACCTATAATACTTTAATAAAAAAAGAACTAATAATTAATAAAAAAGAATTAATAATAATAAAAAAATGTTATAAAACATTAAAATTTTATAACTTAGGCGTGCATCTCAAATATATACATAAAATATATATACACAACAAAAGGAGTGGGATGGGATATAGGGTTTGAATACAGGTTAGTAGGTGGAAACATGAAGCTCAATCTTAAGCTAAGATTGACTGCTTCAATTTAAATAATTTAATCTGCTTTTCAAATTATTAAATAATAATATTCTATTTTTTAAAGTACTTTGGTTGCAATTCATTCATAAATTATGATTTGAATGCATTTGATGAGGTGAGTTTTGCTGAAATCTCAAATTTTTAATAAGACTTGATTGTACATCTTAAGCAAATGGCATATTATAGAAAGCATATGATTAAGTTTTATGTTACATCTGTATATATATAGTTAGTTATTGAGGTTAGGATATTGATAAATTTAACATTTGATAAATAGTGTAAAGACTCTTAGATAGGAAGATTAACTGAGAAAACTTATTATAAAAGAATATCCTGCTACCTTTTAGGACATGATATTGATTCATTACAAGTTGGATCTTGTTTCTAATATCAACATAATGTGTGATGCCTTGTAATATGATATTTATTCATCAAAATAATGTTCTGTTTATAGTAAAAGAAATGATGTATTTTCACCATACTCATTTTCACACTATTTCCTTTCTATTTTATTGTGTCTTTATTTATACAGATGACCTATCATTATAAACTTATTATTTCACTAATCATTTCTTTTATGGTAATGGTGGAATACAGTTAGTGCATAGATGTCATTTACATCCTTATTAATTCACAGAAATTGTGTATGTCTGTATAAATTTATCAAGTATGTAAATCATGCATAGCCTTCAATTTTTGATCACCAGAGGCTGTTGTAGTATGCTATTTACATTTAGTTATAATCTCTGTTGCCTGGTAGATTTATTTTTTAAATAATCTTATTGTTGATATATTTTTGATAATAAAGGAAAATCGTTCAGACTTTTTAAAAAATATATATACCTATAATACGAAAAATTCTGATTGATATGGCCTCTTCAATATTTAAACATAAAAGTATATTTGTAAGCTAAGAATTATCAAAGTTCAAGATTAATAAAGCTGTGTTAGTAAAATATGTTTTACAAAGAAATATATTTAACTGATTATATAAATGAATAAAGTTTTTTTGAAAAGGAAATTTGTCCGCTAAAAAAAGTGTGTCAGCTTTTGAAGTCTAATTTGATATGTTTCATTCTTACAATTTTAGCTGTATCATTGAAAAGTTTTATGCAATGATATCTATTTCACTTTTATTAGTATTTAAGTTTTAATGCTTGACTCAGAAAATTCCGAGAAAAAAAGCTTTTATTTTTTATTGGATACTGTTATTGAAACAGCATAAAAGTATATATATATATATTTTGGCTATTGCAATGCATATTAGTGAGTACAATAAGCTATCACCTAAAAGCTTTTGAGTAATGACATTGGCTTTGTAAAAATTCAAATAGTTCACTATTATTGAAGTTTTGTACAACATAGAGATTGATTATCAAGAAAATTTTGTTAAGCAAAAAATTGCTTTAAAGAAATTTAAATTTAGAGGAATCAAAAATAAAAGGAGACAATATTACACAAGTAGTTGTAAGTGCTTGCCAAAGTTAAATTTATGAGACTTGAATCTCTATATTCTAAAAGCAATTGTTACTTATGCTAAATTTCAACATTGGTTAAACACTAAAATGGACAATTTAGATTTTCAAATCCATCATATTACTAAAACATGGAATTCTTTTAAAAAGTATATGTATTATCAATGCAAATATATCTGTTCTTAGATATATTAAAAGTCATGACTAGTTCTTGTTACAATGATTATGTTACTATTGACATTATTAAAAAGATTATGGCATTTTGTGCTGGGCTGAATAATAAAATCAATATGGAATATTATAATTAATAACAAAATTCAAAAATGGAAACTTAATAAAAGATAAAGAAACTTAGGAATATCTAGTAAATAAAAAAAAAACCTGCAAAAAAAATTACTTATTTTCTAATCATTTTTTGGTCCAAAATTTAAAAACTATTAAAAAACAAATAAAGTTAGTTTTAATTTTGATTTAATGTTTTTATTTAACATATTCTTCTTTATAGTTCTATGTAATATTTAGTATATGAATATTTACCATGTTTACTTATCACTGATAAACTTAAAAGTGCATAATATTTATTTGAGTCAATAAAAATCTAAATTATAGATGTTCGAAAAGATTTAAGCTTTTGAATAATCTTCACTATTGTGCAAAATCATAATTAATTTCTGTTTCTGAAAAACCTTTGAATCAAAAATCTGAAAATAAATATAATAATATTAAATAAAATATTTTTTTAAATAATGCTTTTATGTAAATAATCCACTAAAAAGTAGAAAATAAAGTAATAATCCATTTCATAAAACCATTTGAGGCTTGATTTTTATGATTTATTTGAATCTCAAATGCTTTTATGAAACATTATTACTTTGTTATTTATTACTATTTACATAAAAGTATTATTTTTTAAAAAAAAATTTTTTTTTAATTTTTTTTTTACAAATAAAACATATAATTTCAATTTAAATAAAAATAATTTTTTTCATGAGTCTTTTTTTATTATGATTCTTGTTCTTACCATAAGAGAGTGTGTACTGTGAATGATTTTCGCAAAAAAAAACATATATTATATTACTTTGAATATAAAACGCCTTCAAATTTAAGATGCAGTAGGATTTTAAACCTGAAAAATTGGGGGGGGGGGGGGATTAAATCCTGAACTTAAATAGGAAACTAATATAAATACAATTTATTGTGAAACTTTTTCAGATGTATGGTACTTTCACTTTTTACATCTTCACTTTCAGACATGAATTCTCATTTTCACTATTCCATCAGGTTACATCATTTCAGACCATTTGAATTGCAGCTGAATGTTATAATTTTTTGTTAATGTGCTTTTATGTAAAAGTATATATTTCTATTAAAATATTTTTACAAATATTTTCTGAAAAAAAATAAATATGTAAAAACATTCTAAAACATATGTTTTCAGTTTAAAAATCAAAATGAAAATGTCAGAATTGTCAACATTGGCAAAATAATGATAAAAGATTCTAAAACATACATTTTTGCTTTAATAATCAAAACAAAAATATTAGAATTGTCATCACCAGCAAAATAACATTAAAAGAGTCTAAAACATATATTTTCACTTTAAAAATCAAAACAAAAATATTGGAATTGTCAACATTAGAAAAATAACATTAAGAGATTCTAAAACATGTGTTATCACTTTGAAAATCAAAAAGAATCTATCAGAATTGTCAAAATTTTGATAGGCGCTCTCTTGTGTAGACAATGATAATCAGTTGCCTTGAAAAACAGGCTTTTATGTCATTGTTATATTGATGTGTTAGTTGTAAAATTATTCTAAAAGTTATTTGATAATGGTTTCTTATTATAATAAAGGTAAAATCTGCAAAATAACATTAAAAGTAGTGGTTTGAGAGATAGTTAAAATCACTTACAAAATTAATCCAAAAAAGTACTGATTAAAAAAGATTTAATGGGCTAGTCTACACAGTTAACAATTATAATACTATGTGCATGTATAGCATAATGCAAAGATCCATAGAAATAAGATGTTAAAAAATTTCATTTTGAATTTAAGATGAATCCTTCAAGTATCCAAAACTTGGGGAAAAATTTGCATCTTATATTTGAAGTAATACAGTGATTCTCTAACATTTTTTGCACATTTATTATTTATTTCACAAAATATTTATGAAATATTAATTATTTCAGAAAAGTAATTCAGATTTTACTAGGAAATTTTACTTTTAATTAAGTAATTAAATAATATTAAATTTTTACTCTATAAATGTAATACCTCTGTTGGCTCTGTTAAGGAGTTTTCTTGGGAAGTGTAAGGATATTGATTTGATTCTAAATGGGACTTGATTCTTTTTATGATTAAAAATGCAAAAATGTGGACATCCTGTCAGATGCACAGACAAGACAAATTAATTTAAAAGCATTTAAAAAAAGAAATTAAAATTTGAAACACCATACACATTCTCAAAATTGAAGACAATATAAGTTTTTTATTATGAACAAATACTTAATTACCAGCTATATGTATATATTCATAGTATTATTTCTGAGAGCTTTCATTATAATAAGAATATAACAGCTAAATTGCTATAATAATAATAATATGAATTCATTTATCTATGAGAATATTATAATGGAATAAAAAGTTGTCATACAGGTTTTAGATAACATTTTATTACTGACATATAAAAGAATGATGATGAAATAACTAGTTAGAATACCATTTATAATAGAATAAAAATGAGGATATATTCTTTTTTTAATGTACCACAGATTCAGGATCCATTTACAACAAATCAGATATGATAAAATCATAACAGGGTGATTCTATTTAATCATACCCTGCAAATTATGGCATCATTTATAATAAAATAAATGTATGGGTATGCTAATCTCTGTTATAGCTCCAATCATTTAGGCAACATTTGAAATAGATTGAAAATGATCAATGAAATAATAACTCTAATATAATTTAAATAAAATATAGCTCAGTTGTTGGTCACCCTATGTAACAGAATGTAAATGATTCCTGAAGTTGGACATCATTTATAACTGAATAAAAATATAAGTCAAATAAAAATAATACTAATTTTGTAATACCTGTAAATAATAATATTGTTCATAACAGAATAAATATAATATACTCAACTGAATGAATACCAATCAATAACTATTAATTCATTATTTAATATAATCTTTTATTTAATTACATATCTGACTATTGATTATAATAAAACAAAACGATGATATCTTTATTATAGCATCACGAGTTCAGACAGCATTTAAAATAAAAAACAAAGATCATCATTTCAAATACTCTAAATACAAACCTTAAGATTAAAATAAAGCAATTAAATCAAATATTGTCCCAAAACAATGTATACTTAAGATATGTTTCACTTATAATCAAATGAAAGTGATGATAAATCATTCAACAACTAAATTCTAATATACCCAACTAACTAATCAAACATCGCTTGCAAAAATACAAACTTATACTAAAATTTAAAGATGTTCATATCTAAATAAAATAATTCATGAATGGTTAAGATAATAGCTTTAATATGGCGTAAGTTTCTGGGTGTTCATAATATCTAAATACATATATGACCCAATAATTAATTTTAAAATTTAGTTTAATAAAATAATGAATAATATCTATCCATGCCATATTTTTATATTAATTTACTATTACTAATCACACTATTTATAACAAGATAAAAGACAATAAAAATGATAAACTCTACTAACTCAGCCATGCTATATTGTTATGTTGACTTTACTTTTGCTAATTAATCTAGTTATAATAAAATGAAATACTTAATAATGATGTAATATCGATCTATATTCTCCAATCATATCAATATATAAAAGAAACAGTAGATTTCTATTGGATATTTACTTAAATACAATTAATCAATCATATCAATTTATCTTAAATTTCCTATAACTAAATTATTAAAACTGTATATTATAATAATCAAAACATATAAAAAGAATTATTAGCATTTATCATAATCAAGTATGAATATTAAATTAAATATTTAAACTAGATTTACAATCCACACCAACTAAATTTACAAATAATTAAAGCAAATCATTCTGATTTATAACAGAACAAAATATACTACCAACTTTGTAATTAAGTAAGATTAAGATCTTAATAACCAATCATGAACCGAATACAATGCTTATCTAAACAATAGTAATTTAGATAAAATATGCAAATATTTGATTGTGATTAACACATAAAGTGTATATCTAGTTAGATAATAACTAGAATTCAATATAAAAAAATAATATAACCATACTCACATACTAATACTAGAATTTGATTTCTGGATTATATGATATAGTTATTTTAAATAATTTTATGATATAGACAGTTTATCTGTTCTCACTCAAATATTATTAAGCAATAAAGTCGTTTGCGCAACCAGACAATAATCAAACAAGTTTATTTGATTTAAGTTAAATTCAAATTTATTAATAAATAAATATCAATTATATGATTAAAAAATATGTATATATAATGAATAAATCATAAACGATCAATATATACACATACAATCTAACTTAGTAAATGCTTATAATATAATTAAATAAACACTACATAATTATTGCTTATAAATACTTCTCTCATTCCCATTTGCATTCTAGATGACCACGATACCCTATAACCCCCAACTGAGCTAAGCCATAAATTAATAGTACAATAAGAATCTTATCAATAAGTATAGATGCAATCTAGATTATAAATTTATTCTATCTTGTATAAAATTGGCACATGGGCATTTATTTGTGCATAAAGTTATATAGGTGAAGAGGTTACAATATATATGAATAATAATAACAAATATAAATAAACAACCTGAATGAGTCTTTAAACACTGAATTTACAGAATGGTATCACAGTCACGATATCTATAAAATATATTCACGGGAACTTGTAAGTTCAAAATACATTTTGTCAATTCTGATATTTTATTATATTCTTTTAAACAATAATTATTTGTTTCATATGGCATTACAACATATACACTATTTTATATTTATGATTATAGGAAAATAAGATCCTTTCATAAGTAAATATTATTTAAAAATAATATGAATGATTAAATGCTAGCTTTTGCTTAGGGTGATATGATGGAAATTAAACTAATTCATATTTCAGAAAAAATTGATCAATCAATCTAATAAAATGATGCAGGCAAATAAATATAACTCTTGTACATCTTTTGCTGTTTGTATCCCATTTTTAAAATATACATAACATTCATTTTTATCGAATAAAATATTCTGATGGTTTACAACATAATGAAACAATTTGATGATTTTTTTTTTTTAATAATAAAGTTATCATTTTCTCATAAAATTTCTTTATTAAGCTGTCCCGGTCTATAGGCAGACAATGTTAAGGCATATTCCTTCATTTTTTTAAATTAATTATATATTTTTAGGTTAAATAAAAAAAATAAAACTCATGCAAAGAAATTTATACGTGCTTTATTTAAAAGCAAAAACAAGAGAGAAAAATTTTAGTTCAAATTTTTAGTCCTATGTTTAAGATTTCTTGTTGATGTCACTGTAACCATAGTAATAGTCTGTATTCATTCATTAAGCTATTTCTAGTGGTGTTTTCTAATAAAAAATGTGTTATTCAACTAATAAAAATAAATATTTTAGAAATATTACATACAACTAAATTTTCATTTTTAAAATACCAATATAATTTTTCATTTCAACAACAAATAAACAATTTACACTATTTTCAATATAATATATTAGAAATATATTTTTATACATATCCCCTAATATAATATTATACAAATAAAAAGTACAAACATTTTTGAAATATTAAAGATGTATTTGTATTATTTATAATTTACTATCATGAATGCAGTAACAAAAAATGAAACATATAACAAAAAAATAATAATAATTTCATCCAAACTATATACTTTATTATTCATGTATATATTTTTTCCCTTTTAAAATGAATAAAGTCAATTTATAATCTTATAAAACAATAATAATATACAATTTTATATTAATATTATTGTTGTCATACCAACACAGTTAACATTTCATAATTTAACATATCCATTATCCAAAAATCAAGACAGAAAGAAAAAAAAATTATGATTGACATCTTGCAACATACTGAAATACACCTGGGTCTCGTTTTACGCGATAGATAGGTTCCTCAGAAAACACGCGCAAACGAAATCGCGCAAAAATAGACGTAACTTACATTGAAAAAGGGGGGATGCGGTCTGTGATTTTTCAAAATTCGCGTAAAAGCAAAGCACCAACGTAAAATTGCTTTAAAATTCGCGCAAAAAAAATATAAGGAAATAAAATATGACTAATAAAAAATTTCAAATTTGAAAAAAATTGATACAAGACATACTTTTTTTGAACTATAATATTTAATTTTATTCAAAATAATATATTTTTATGCATAATTTACAGTACAGTAATTTACATTTTTTATACACGTTTTAATTATTATAGCTATTTGACAAAAAACACATTGTTTGCAAACAACTAGCACCAACTTCACACTCATGTTGTAACAGTGGTTTTCTGGTGACAACGTAATTAGTAATTAATCTTTGAGATGATTTTATTAATTGTTTATGAAACTAACAACTAAAAATTAAATTCGGTTCTTATTTTTGTCTTTAATTTTCAATTCAGTTTAAAAATCAAATTTCACATTAATTTCAAGTTGCAGTAAGTAATTTTTAAATTGTTAGTTACAATTAAAAAGCAGATTTTAATTGTCAAATTTAATTATGCCCACTGCTATTACTGACCTTTTAAAAATAAACTTGTGGACACTAAATGATTAATAATTGATTATGTTCTTTTTTAAAAAGCAAAAACAGAATGTGATTTAAAATGCAAAATTAACACATACAATGTTTGAACAAATTTACATTATAATCTTGTAAAATTTAATGTGTGTATACATAAAATGTGGAAATTATGATTTTAATTTCATTATTGCATAAAATCTTACTATTATAAAGCACTGAAAATATTGAAATTACTAAGATGAAAGTCGAATTCCAATAATGTGCTATTACTTTTAATATAACGTAAGTGCGCAAAATTTATTATCGGAGTTCATACACCTGGGTCTCTTTTTACACGGACTTATTTAACACACTTCCGGTGAAACACAAATCGCATAACTTTAAAATCGTGTTAAATAAGTCCGTGTAAAAAGAGACCCAGGTGTATATCTCCAATTTCAGTAGGCACAATATATATGCTGAATCTGAGACTTGGTCACTTAACAAAAGAGTAAAATAGAGACTTCATGCCACTCAACAGAGTATGGAGAGATATATGTTAGGAGTAACAAGAAGAGATCAAAAATGCAATATATATATATATTTATGATAACAAATAGATCAAAAATGCAATATATATATATATTTATGAGAACAAATAGGTGTTATTGACACCATTGAAAGAATTAAAAGACAAGTGGAGTTGAGCTGGACATATTGCTATAGGAGATGATAATAGGTAGACAGTTGAAATCTTAAACTGTATTCCAGGAGATTGTAAAAGACCTAGAAAAATAGCATGTGAGATGGATAAATGAAATAAGGAAATATGTTAGGATGATGGGGAGAATAGAAGCTAGAGAATGGAGATGAATTGAACTGGAAGAGACCTTCATTCTGCAATGGATTGATAATGGTTGAAAATGATGATGATAATGACTGTGAAAATATATAAATATTTGGATAAAGATCTTGTGTGTTTCAAAATATACAGGACAAAAGTAGAGAAGATTAACATCTTTTTGAAGTGGAATTATGTTTAGTTTATACTATACAAAGTCATGTATATGAAGTTTTCCCATTCAAAAACAATAAGCAATTATATAATTATTGTGTGATAATTTTTTTTATCAAATTTATGAGTAAATAATATAAAACACTGATGCAATATTTATTCTCTTAGCCATGAAATTTATTTTATATGTGAAGTGTTACACAATTGTAATTTGATTATGTATATAAATTAAATATATATACATTTATTGTTTATATGTTTTTATATTTTATTGTAAAAAAATAAAGATGACTTTTTTTATGTTTTAAATAATTTAATTGATTATATAATATGTATTTTAGATATTGATGAATGTAGTTCAGATATCCAACTTTGTTTACATGGTCAATGCCGAAATACGATTGGTAGCTATCAGTGCATTTGTCGAACAGGATACCGGCTTAATTTAGTTATTAACAGATGTGATGGTAAATATAAATATACTTTTGAATTTATATCTTTCTATCTACACATTTAAAGTTTTTTTATAAAACCTTTATTATATATGTTGGCAGAATACGAACATTAATTACAAGTTAAACAAGTATGGATGTAAATAAATTCAAACATGTTTAAATTAAATTTTTGTTTAATTATCTGAGATAATTAATTGAAAATGAAATTTGTCTAGATATCTTGCATCTATTAACATCATTGTGAATATATATTGCTGATATTCATTAATTTTAACAATAAATATATTCTTCTATGCTCCTACTTTTATGTTGGTCATGTGATGTCTTAAATTTAACATTCAAAAGCACATGAAAATCAAAGAAGCAAGTATTTATTAATAAACTAGAGTATTATAATTGGAAAATGAGCATAACATTAATGTGAGGACTTAAGTGTGAAATCTATAAATGAATGTAGTGCTGAGAATAAGCTTAGTCTAGCTAAGAAGAAATGTTTGTTACTGATATTGAAAATTAAACAACTGTATGAATAACAAAACCAACAATACTATAAGCAAGCAAATCACTAATTAAATCAACAATCTAAAAATAATTTTAAAACAGAAATAAATAAATAATCAAATGGTTTTATTGCTTAGGAGTTCATAAGAATTTCAAACTCTGTAGGTACTAGAACTGGAATCATTCCAAGAATCTTTGCTCCAGTTTCTGACAATTTACCATTGCACTAAACTACATAAATCAAGCAAAGGAATAGATTATCAGATAAATTTCAATTGTTGAATGTCATGAAATCCAATGAGATAATGAAGTCTTTGAAAATTCAGAAATGCCAAATTAGAGTTGTTGAGAAAATCCAGAAATACTTTTTCATTATGAAGAATTGTGGCATCCTTGGAAAACATTGATTTTGTTGTAATTATTACAAGATATATTAAAAATTTATTACATTTTTCAGTTTATCCACAAATTTTTTTAGATATTTCAATATTTTCATCACAAAATCAATTTCCATGGTAAGTGATATAATAAAGTATAAAGTTGCACTATCTTTAAACTCATTTAACCATCATTAACCTTACTACAACATTACTTAATTATTAAAGATATACAGTGATTTATTCTCAGTGCTGTATAATAGAAAATCATTACTGTAAATATTTATTAGATACATTTTTTTATTCACACCCATATTTATTCTGCCTTCAGGAAAACTCAAATGATTCCAATTAAGAGCTATCAAGCAACTGTATAGAAGACCATGATGTTTCTTGATCTTAAACTCAGTGGTAAAAACCATAAATTTATCATATTGGATAATGCATGTTGATGAGTGACCCATCCATGTTTGTATACTATATGAATAATTACATAATTATAATAGCTATAGTGACATGACCATATTATGAAATTTGCTCAGCTTGGTTTTTTTTAAGGCCTCCAAGAAGAATCAAAGGGTTTCTTTTCCATTATTAGCAAATTCCTTTCAGCAGCCACACTGTAACATGCATGTGGATAATTAATCAAAAGAATAACAAAATAAAATTAATATTATTGAATATAAATTTAAAAATATCAAATATCACATTCTTTATATTAATTGGATTTCTGTAAACTTTAAACAAAAACATGTTATAAAAATGCATCACAAGAATATTGAGATTAAAATGAAAGAAAATGTCTATATATAAATAATGTAAAATCTAAATTGAGCATATATTTAAATAAGAGTACAGTAATCTAAATAAAACATTTATTTAGATAAATATGTAATGGGTAATTAATTATATTAAACACTTGGAATGTTAACTCAAATACTAGTTTAAATAAATAAAGGAGGAATATATTAATTATAGATTAAGAGATTAATATAGGACAGATCAAAAATTTTAAATATAAAAGTAAATGATTTGTTTTAAAGTTCATTGAAGTCAAGTGTAACAAATAGGAGGCTTTTAAATTTTAATTTAATTGGGATAAAGTTTTTTTGTCTTTTGAGGAAAAATATGTGTATGTGTATTTATATAAATATATTTATATTTTCAAGCAATTAATTCCATTGAAAAAGACTACAAAATATATTCAAAATATTATGTTTTTGTTTCTGCATATAATTCAATTTATTAAATATGTTTTAGGTAATGACATTATGACATTTTCAACATTATGCCTAGATTCTAAATTAATGTGATATATATATAATATTATTTGATGTCTGTATTTTTAAAGCAATATACGTAATTATATAACTGAATATTTGTAAATACAGTAACTAAATAATTAAAAATTTTATCCACTTAGGAGCATTTTCAATTATCTCAGTAATCTGTGTCAACTAAAGCTTTGAAAATAAGTTTTAGTTGACACAGATTACTGAGATAATCGAAAGCGCTCCTAAGTGGATAAAATTTTTAATTATTTAGTTACTGTATTTACAAATAATCAGTTATATAATTATACACACATATATATATATTGTAACGGTCGCTGACTCCGACTCTTGACGCATTGAGCATGACATGCGTTTACTAACATCAAGCAGCAATTAAGAAATATTCAATGGCATCCAAAATATACATTACTATAATCATACCTTTGAAAGGTTTGTTTACTGCAACCTTTGTGCGCCACCTCAAGAAAGAGATTGCTCCCCTCCCCAAGGGATATGATCATGTAATTAATAAAGAGTTATAATCTCTTTTATATTTTCTTTTTATATATATATAAAATCAACAGAAAAGTGAATGCCTAATGAATGATTCCTGATCCTGGTAAGTTTAATCCCTGACTAGCTCAATCAACTCATTATCTCGGGATGGTGGTTTGTTGCTTCGTTAACAGGAAAGGTTAAACAATAATATCATTATCAAATACACAGCACAATGCCATACTTTAAAATTAGATGTTAAATTTATTAAGCCCTCTATGATTATATAAATATTTACAGAATAAAAAAGAAAATAAACACACACATAAACAATATTAATTAAAATTCAAGCGTATAAATAAATTTTAAATAGTTTCATAAATGGGAAAGGAATGGTCTGAAATTCTCACCTGCTTACACTTTAAACCCAAAACTTGAAATAAACTACCTTATATGAAAACATAATGTGTATTGGCCATGGCATGCACATGTTTCATAAAAAAAATGTCCCTCACCCTTCCAGTTGTGGTGATCTATACCTTTGTTTAAATTAAAATAACGATTTAGCCGCGAGTTAATGATATTTGAATCTTAAAAGTTCCATAATATGAGTCCTGCATGTAGCGGACAATAATAATTATTTGGAACACTTTCTTACACACTTTTATTCCTTATGAAAACAATCCTGCACGTAGCAGATGGAATAAATTTACTAGGGGAACAAACTCATGCTCAACTACAATTTGAATCTTAAAAGTTCCATAATATGAGTCCTGCACGTAGCGGACAATAATAATTATTTGGAACACTTTCTTACACACTTTTATTCCTTATGAAAACAATCCTGCACATAGCGGATGGAATAAATTTACTATTATTTCAAGGCAAAACACATACATCCAATGACCAAACCACCCAATTATTTCTATTTAACTATTTTGAAATATTGAAATACATATTTGCTTTCTCTTTTCTTTTTTTTATAATTTATTTAGATACTCCAATGAATTACATGTACCTTTACGTTAAAATTACAAAAGAAATATTTATAACTGAATTACGCAATTCATTGGTTCATTTAATAATAGCAATTATTAGTAAAATAACGAATTACTAGTAATAAGACACAAAAATAGATATAAAAACATAAATAATACTTCCCGAAGGCTTCGTTCTTCTCCGGGCTAGGATTTTGAGGGTTATATATATCTGCTGTGCAGATGATTACTTAACAGGGCTTCGATGGAGGTTGGCAAATTGTCCATAGCAGCTACACTTTAAGAAATAGAAAGTCACATCACTGGATGGCTATGTAGGTCTTCGAGCGGTGCGAATGTACTGAACTTAGTCTCCTACTCCATGTCCATTGTTGTGTCATGAATAAATCTTGATTCCATTCCCTTAGCGATATAAAACATTAGCTTAAATTTCACTTCCTTTTGTTCTTGAGTGTCGTGTCTGACCTGTGTGGTGCTTCACATTAAAAATGTTCCAGTTTGAATCTCTAAATTTCTTATATATTGCTTCCTTTCTTCTTTATTTAATTGGGCAGTATTCTTTCTCCCTTCGGTTAATACTTATCAGGAAATATATCTGACAATAATAATTTCATTTGTATTTTTCTTTTTTAGTCAATAAGTCTTATATTTCTTGGTCTGCACCTTTCAAAATACGTTCAGCTATTAATAACTCTTCCACTTGTTCAGCATTCCAAAAAAAAAAAAATTTTACACTAATAATTCTGCTTTTCCATCAGTATACTCCGAAAACTATACTGCTAACCAAAAGAGAACCCATGTGAGTATGAACGAATATAACCAAGCTAATTAATTCATTTTCACCTGACCAGCCTTTATACAGCCCCCCCCCATTACAGGGTGTATTCTCTCACCCCCTCCACAAGTTATTGCTTTTACATTTCTGTTTTTAATTAAATTATTAATCCCTGTTTTTAATTATTTAAGTCCAAACAATGGATTTAATTTTAGCTATCTCCTTGGAAAAAAAATTTGTCTTACGATAACTTTATCTTTTAATTAATTTCAGAATTTCACAGACCATTTAAATTCCAATCCCTTGATTTCTTTAAACAATAAAATAAAATCACATTTATTTAATTAAATAATTTTGAGTAGGTGTCAAGCCGAATGACCACTGATACAATTTCTACATTTTTTTTTCCAAAAACATTATACAATAAAAGAAAGAGGTCATTGGCTTGCCTGCGGTCATGAACATTAAGTTCTAAAAAAAATTTATAAAACTTAAACTGTATACTTGTTGTCACATAAAAATTGTTTTTAAGTTTTCCAAAAAGAATATTCAACAAGCAACAGAAAAAAAAAATACAACATTTGAGAATCTAAAATAAAATCAAAATAAAACATGTTTACTGATGGGTTACTTGCAAATACATTTCAGTTCCCAGCAATAATTTCTTTAATCCCCTGCCATATTTATTCATATCATAAATAAAAAAAAATATAGCATTTATTAACAGCAAAATACATATTTACATGTGGTGTTTGCATTTGTTTATTTATAAACGTATTATCACCATTCATCCTATTTATTTACAATATAGGGTGTGTAAGCAACAGAGAAAATATACCTGCACAGACCACTCCTTTTATTATAATATGTAAATTTTTTTGGGCTGCAACTATCCTTGCAGCCATCTTTGTGGCAGTCATTTAAGACTGAATGTCACAATACTCCCCTCCCTTAATGAGACTTCTAAATGGGTTAACCATTTAAAGTCTATATTAAATTACTTTTACCTATATATAAAGTTTATATTAAATTACTTTTATCTATATATAATATAATTGATGAATGTACTAGTTCATTACAAATTTAAAACGAAATATTAGTTTATATATTCGACTATATACGAGTGTTATTAATACTGAAAATAAAAATCTTAAGGGATATACTAATTTATATCTAATACTAATGAATATACTAGTTTATTATATATGTAAAAAAAAATTAGTTTATACTTAAATATATATATACAGTTGTGTTATTAATAACGAAAATCAAAATCTTAAAGAATATATACATACAAAAATAAAAATCTATTAATCGTAATGTCCAATGATTGCCTACCCAACAGGTTTCAGTGCACGGGCATTATATGAGCCCTTGATTCCCTGCTCAGTCTTCACCCAGAATGCGCTGTCACCACAGCATTCTACAATTTCAAATGGACCTTCGTATAAGTTGAAAAATTTTTTAAATTGAGATTTTTCTGGGACGCTGACATGGGGTGTA
Organism: Epiperipatus broadwayi; assembly: GCA_028023455.1. NCBI lineage: Eukaryota > Metazoa > Onychophora > Udeonychophora > Euonychophora > Peripatidae > Epiperipatus > Epiperipatus broadwayi. Next base: position 1,225,985 of record JAQFVV010012537.1, on the reverse strand, counting down.
CGAACCATCACTTTATCACGACATTAAACTGATGCTGTGATGGGCGTTTTCTTTTTTGTCTTCGGTGGCTCATTTTCCACATCTGGTCCCATGCTCTTCCCTTATCCTTCTCCATGTCAATGGATTTTTCTATGTTTCCTGGGAATTCAGTGCCGAATAGTTTTGGAACAGGTTTTCCGAAATGCAGCTGTATTGGCAGGAGTCCTGTAGATTCATTTGCTGACCAATTAATAAAAATTGAGTATCAGTGGCAATTGTTGACCCATCCCCTATGATTTGTGGGCAGGTATGTGTGGAACAGTCTTCCCAACTCCCTCATAACCCGTTCGCATGGATTGCTTTGGGGGTTCCTGATGGATGTAAGGGTGTGTTTAATTTTTCGCCTTGCCAGCCATTTATTCCATTCCTCTGATACAAATGGGGTTCCATGATCAGATAAAATTGATTTTGGCTTTCCAACCTGCGGGAAATGCAGAGAATCTAATACCCTAATAGTTTCTTTTGTCGTGGTCCTGGACAAAGGATATTCTGCAACCCACTTTGAAAATAGGTCGTATACCACCAATAAGTATTTCTTTCTATTAAAAGGTGGCAGAGAACCATAAAAGTCAATGGCCATGATTTTGTTAGGGTTGTTTGGGATGATTGATTTCATGTGACTAGTATATGATTTATTCTGTGGCTTTGCTCGTTGACATACTTCACATTTGTTTAATGTGGCAATTATATCTCTGTGCATCCCTGGCTAATAAAACCACCGTTGAAGGCAGTATTTTGTTTTGTAAGTACCATAATGTCCATACAGTTTGTGGATGTTTATACCTATGTTCTCCCCAGCCTTTTCCATAGGTTTATTCTGTTGGGTTGTAACAATTGCATTTGGTAAATCTGCCAGTTGATCTATCACAATTATTCTAAAGTACTTTTCTACACTGATAAGGTATTCTACTGGAGCCTCACCTGTCTGCTCTTTAAACACTCTTATCTTTAGAAATTGGTTAATGCTAGTAACATACATATAATTTTTATATCCCTGTGCTAATTTTTCTTCCCTATCTATATTGTTTTTATCCATTTTGTCTCTTTCACTCTATTTATGTCAACACTGCTCACTTCGTTCTCTATCTCACATATTTTTATCACTGTCTGTCATTTTTCCTTTATAGCTTCCTGTTCGTACTGGTTGCTGCTAACATTTGGCATTATAACCTGCTGTTCTATCTGCTGGACCGTGTTTTCCATTTTCGCTACTTTAGTATCATTTCCTACCAGCTTCTTCTCTATTTCATATATTTTGCTATTGCAGTTATTTTCTATCTCACCTCTTTTTTCATCAATTCTTTCACATGCGCCTTCAAACTCTAGTCCTGTTGCATGTTGTCTATTTTCTATAGCTTCTATACATTTACTATTATCTAGCTCAAGGTTATCATATTTTATTTCTACATTAGGGATTTTTATTTTTAATTCCTGTAATGTTTCATCTTTAACATTGTCTAGTCTTTTAACATTGTCCATCCTTTTCTCCAGTTCCTTTTTTAAATCTTCTATTTGCCATGGTATCTTAGCTATTTCTTCTCTCAGTTCTTTCATAAAGTCTATCATTATATTCATTAACTTTTTCCCCCCATTTTCAGGTTCTATTCTATTTATTATTTTCAGAATTTCACAGACCATTTAAATTCCAATCCCTTGATTTCTTTAAACAATAAAATAAAATCGCATTTATTTAATTAAATAATTTTGAGTAGGTGTCAAGCCGAATGACCACTGATACAATTTCTACATTTTTTCCCCCAAAAACATTATACAATAAAAGAAAGAAATCATTGGCTTGCCTGCTGTCATGAACATTAAGTTCTAAAAAAATTTTATAAAACTTAAACTGTATACTTGTTGTCATTTAAAAATTGTTTTTAAGTTCTCCAAAAAGAATATTCAACAAGCAACAGAAAAAAAAATACAACATTTGAGAATCTAAAATAAAGTCAAAAATCAAAATAAAACATGTTTACTGATGGGTTACTTGCAAATACATTTCAGTTTTTCCGCAATAATTTCTTTAATCCCCTGCCATATTTATTCATATCATAAATAAAAAAAATATATAGCATTTATTAACAGCAAAATACATATTTACATGTGGTGTCCGCATTTGTTTATTTATAAACGTATTATCACCATTCATCCTATTTATTTACAATATAGTGTGTGTAAGCAACAGAGAAAATATACCTGCACAGACCACTCCTTTTATTATAATATGTACATTTGTTTGGGCTGCAACTATGCTTGCAGCCATCTTTGTGGCAGTCATTTAAGACTGACTGTCACAATATATATATATAAGATTTAACTTGAGTTTTTGTTAACAAGATAATTTCTTTTAATATTATAGTTTTGAAATTTTCTTAAGTATCTCTTTTATTTTAATATTTTAATTGTAAATATTTTAGTTTTTTAATTTTTATTAATCTGTAAGTCTGTGATTATATTATATGCTATTATTGAATTATCAATATATTATTATTATGATGATGATGATGATGATGATGATGATGATGATGATGATGATGATATTACTAGTTTTTTAATTTGTAATGATTTTTTTTTTCATATAGATTTGACATCTTTTAGATATACATAATAAAAACATTTTAATATAATAACAAAAAAATACTTTTTTTACCTGCTTACATGTTGTTGTTGATATTTCTTTTTTTGTTGCAGATATTGATGAATGTGCAGAAACTTCTGATCAATGCATTGGTGGAACTTGCATTAATTTGGATGGTAGTTTCAAATGTGAATGTACTATACCAGGAACTGTTTTAGGGCCTAATCAGAGAGTTTGCATAGGTATATATGTATATATTTACACATACATATATATATTTTTCAATATAGAAATTGTCTACCCAGGAAAAAATATTGTCATTTAATAAAGCACCCAGACATAATTTTAAAAAAAACTTACAGTTATTATTCAATCAAGTTTTAGGCATGCTTGGATTCCTGTAAATATAGGATTGTTGGAACTACATCTTTATGCATTAGTATGCAAAAAAAAAAAAAAAAAAATTGCCCAATGTTAGAGAGAAGAAAAGTATAATTTGTAATTTTATTTTATATTTAGTTCTATAAATAAAAGCATATTTTTGCTTGGTTGTTTTATCATTCTATATAGGGATTATTATCAGAAATTGAAATAGAATATATTTTTCTTTATATATATAAAGAAAATTAATTACACATAATTCTGCTCTAGAGTTTTCTAAATAATCAATCAATGCCAAGAATGACAACCAAATTCTCAAAATAGTTTTTAATCATTGGTCTATATCAGTGAAAATCTTTGAGTTGAACTTTGGAATACAATAGTTACCTTTACTTTTATTAAGCTATTCAAGGCAATCTTTTTATCCAATTTAGAATTCTACTGATATATATGTAACAGAATTTAAGACAAATTTTGGGGATTTTTATAATGAGATTTTTAATATTAATCTTTGAATATTCTCTTTTTTAGTAGCTTAAATTTTATTAAATAATTTGTTGACAATGCACTTTTGATGTTTTTTTGTGTCATGTATATGTAATAATTGAATGCACTTATCAAGAAATTAATAAAATTTAACCTACCATGAAGTAAAAATGTTCAATAATTAATACCAATGATTTCCCTGCTAAAGTCTCTACTTTAGCATTATATGTGCTTATATATATATAGAGAGAGAGAGAAATATTTTTTATCATTTAATCAATAATGGAATTGCTGATTGAAGTTTTATCCCAGCACAACTGATAAAAATAGATTTTTCAACATTATATTCCTATGTGCTTTAGGTGTCATTTTTAATTTTTCAATGTCAACAACAGAAATTTGGAAAGTAAAAGCATTAAGGATCTCATGAAATAATAGTTAGCATACCTTTTTGCTACAACAATAATATGTTTGAATATCTCTCAGGTGAGTCTTGTATTTTTTTTCCAGATCACAAATGATGTGAGATTTTTTTTTTTTTTTTGATATTCAATCCATAGCCAACACAATTAATTATTCATTTATTGATAAGCAAATGGAGAGATAGCTATTGTTAATTAAAGAATAAAAATAAAAATCCAGATTAATCTGATGATAAATGTCAATGTAATGGTTTCAGTGGTTATTATATAGCTGCTAAGTTCATGTTATACCTATATCTTACTGCAACATAATATATTTGGGTCAATTGCCTTTTTTTTCTATTTTGCATTAAAAAGTAATTTTATATATATATAGGGGTAAATATGGGAAAATACAAAACATCGTTATCATCATTTATACCAAATATAAAATGAATAACTTTAAATGAATAAATATAAAAAGAATGATGAATTAACATTTTCAAATAACCAAGGAATAAATATATAAGGAGCATGAGAATCAGCACTGAATAACAATATAAGTAATTATACTAATAACTATAGGCTACATCACCAATTTTAAACAGGAATAATTAACAGTCATCCCTTGCGACTGGATTTAAAAAAGATTCAATAATCAATGCAAAACTTAGGGCATGAAATACAACAATCATTTGGATATATATATTTAATGCTAAAGTATATCATAAAAAATAATGCTGGGATCTTGAAATGTGCTGATCATCATCAATTCTCTGGACATATAGTATCATTTTAGCAGGCAACCCTCAGTATCAATTATAATGTCTGCACAAAATATGTATGTTTAAAAATGGATGCATAGGTCACACGTGATAATAAATATAAAATTATGGCTGTTTAATCACCATAACACTTGTAGGCAGTATTTGAACACTGTCTACCATATCAAATTGAAATATGAATTAATTTTTTTGAGGAATTTTATAGATGTAAGTTAGGAATTTTCCACAGTGGCCACTATTCCATCAGTAAAACGAACAAAAAAAAATCTTCCGGAAAAAGTATATTTTTCATTTCAATAAAAATTTTATTAACAATGAATAGTGATTACATACTAATAAAGGATAAATAAATGAATAAATTGTACAATAATATGATTATATAATGTTCTATTTGTCATCTGGCTAGATTATGTTATGAGAGCACAATTGTTATACTCTTATGTGGTTAGGTATAGTGAAGAGATTCTAAGAACTTGTTTAATGGTATTAGCATTTTTAATATAAACATGAATATTTTCTTTTATAATTGACTATTCTATAATGCTGGGTAGGTGGGAATTGATAATCAGGAAAAGGAAAGAGCAGTTAAAGACCAGGTGTCAGCAAAGACTTTACTGGAGGCAAGGAGCTGGTCACGTTTCTTGATTTTTTTGAGCGTTTGATAAAACAATGGTATGATTTGTGGTGGGGGTAATTCCATGAGACTTTTGCATCTCACTATCCATATGGAATAAAGGACAAAGGTAGAAAGCCTTATTATTGAAAAAAATCCATTATGAATGGCATTTTCAAGTGAGAAAATCATATCAGGTCTTATGTTGGAATTGATTATAATTATATCTTTCAGAGTTTTAAGTCTTGGGCACCGGTGTATAATATGGTCTATGGTTTCATCTTCACGAGCACACAGACCACATATAGGGTCAATGCTGGTAAAACCTCTTCGGTGATAAAGAAACCAATTCGTGGGTAGCGCATTAAGATTTATTTTAATGATGAAGTCAAGGAATTTGGGTTCCAGACTCCATCTTTTGAAGTGTGTAATGAGTCTTTGGTTGGTTACTTTTAGGCTGGTTTTAATGGGTTGTTGATTATAGTTGATTATATTGTATGCTTCCCATAAGGTGATTTTTTGGTTAAGGTTAAAGGGTATTATCGGGTTATAAAGTTGTAGGTGTTCTATTAGGGATGCTATCCATGAACTGGAAGAGGGTGGAGGACGATCTGTCGGTGTAATTTTTTTAATAATGTTAGAGTATCCGCAGGAGAGGATCAGATTATGTAGAGTGTTGTGGGTTTTCTGTAAAATGATTGCTTGTATTGAGTGGAATGACAGTCCATTGAACCTGCATGGTCGTTGGATACCTCGCAAGCTAATAGCAACTGTCCTTCCTCTCCAGAGAAGTTTGGTGCATAATCGGTTAATTTTATTTTGAAACTGTTTAGACATTTTAAAATGGAAGATAATATGAGATTTTTGGCATTATGATCATGTTGAGGAGGCCAACCTTTCCATATAATGAAAGGTATACTCTAGAGAGTGAAGTGGTGATGGCTTCAGTTGAATGGAGGATTGCATCTTGAATCTCTCTTGCCATTGCAGTTGGAGTTTTGTAGATTGGGAAACCTAGGTATCTTTGGGGTTTTGCAGAAAAGGGAGAGTTAATTTGTTTACCAGACATTATCTTCCAGATGGAAGATTTGTTAAAATTTATTTGTAGGCCAAGTTTCGCTGTATTTCTGTTTAATATGTTCATGAGATGGGGAAGGTATTTAATGGTGGGAAGCACAACCATGATGTCATCTATATATGCAAATACATTGAAGTTTTTATTGAGAGAGGGAAGGAAAATTCCAGGGAGGTTTTTTTCTATATCCGTCAGAAGAGGGTTGATGTATGCTGTGAAGAAAAGGGCACTGAGCGGGGATCCTTGAGGGATCGACTTGTATGGCTTGAAGCCTGGTGTGATCTTGCCATCAAGAGAGAGAAAAATCTCTCTGTTGTTGAGCAGATTGCTGACCATCTGTACAATCCCGGCTGGAATGTCGCATTCCAACAGAATATCCAGGAGGATGTTTATCTGGACTGAATCAAATGCTGCCGCAACATCCAGCTGGACAGCAATAGGTTTTGATTTACGATGTCCTCTGATGTAATTGAACAGTGCAGTTACATTGGACATAGCATGCGAGGTTGATGATCCCTTTTTTCCGTATTGGTTTGACGAGATATGGCTAAGAATTTGAGTTTGGATTTGATCTTTAATGACTGACTCAATTATCTTGATAAGCAATGGGGTCATGGAAATTGGCCGGATACTGTTAATGTCGTTTAGTGGTTTTGCTTTTTTAATAAAAGGCACGAGTGCCACTGGGTAAAGATCTGTTATGTTTCTGTTGCCGGAGGCTAGGTGATCAATCATTTTTTTAATAATTGGCACAGTGAATTGACTGAGGTGTTTGAGAAGGAAATTTGGGATGCCATGAAGGCCAGGATGAACGCCGTCAGGGAGAGATGTTATCTTCTTTTTGATTTGGATTTCCGTGATGCCATGTTCGCCGGGGTCACCAGCATCCAACCAGCTGTTTATAGGAGGAGCTCCATCTTTTTGCATTAATTGGCAGAATTGTTTGCTGATGTGCTGCATCATTGGAAAGCCAATAAGATTGGTTCCATTAGTATTAATGGATAAGGGAGTGATTTGTTTTTTATTGTACCCCAGTGCCCATCTGAGGTAGTCTCTCATCCAGCAGTGTTGTTGTGCTAAGAAACATTTGGCTCTTCTGATGGATATATATTCTGCAAGGGACTTTTGCTTGATTTTGTAGAGATTTTTAAGGAAGATAATTTTTTCTGTATTTGTGAAATTTTGCTGTGATGCTTGAAGTTGTATATTAATGTCTGTTAGGTCATTTAGAAGGCCATTAGGTCCTTTGATTTTCCTGGTGTGGTGATTTAATATGGACTGAAGTATTCCAATGAAGGAAAACCAGCCCTCCTCAGCAGGAAGGGAAAGGATGTTTATTTTCTGGAAAAGGATGTATGCCTCAGACACTATCGCTTCGGTCATATTTGATTGGGTGATCATGCGCATGGTTTTACCAGGTCCATCAATAGGTGTAGGGATTGAAATAGGTGTAAGTTGTAAGATTAGAGCCATATGATCAGAGAAAGCAACAGGGGCCAAGGCTGCATCAAGGTTGAAATGGAGGTCTGGGGTGTAGTAAACCAAATCAATCAGGGACTTTTTAGTTTTAGTATAGAAAGAGTAGGCTTCAGGAGGGAAGAAACCCTCTCCACACATTAATCTGCGATTTATTAGATGCAAAAATCTCTTGTTGAAGTCATTGTATGTGGTGTTAAAGTCTCCCAGAAGAATAGTAGGGGAGGCTCTGTTAGCGTTGATGGCATTTAGGATATGGATTATTTTTAGATATTGAGAGGTGTCTTTGGCTGTATATATATAAGCTATGATGATCGGATAACCCCAATAGTCTATTTCTATGATAATAATATTGGCATCTAGGAATAGAATGCTAAAACTGTTTGGTGGTGTTGACTTGCTGAGAAGAATACCGACTCCACCTGAAGCAGAATGGCCTATGGAAAATCTAGTAAATCCGAGAGCTGAGAGAAGAGATAATATTTTATGATCAGTCTTATGGTGATATTTAGTTTCACCCATAAGAAGTATATGAGGGGAGCAGAGCGAGAGCCAGTTTTTAATAGCTAGAACTCTATCAATTGAGTTGATGCCGCGAATGTTAATGCCAGCAATTTTGCAGAACATGATAGATTAATCCAAACCATCCTCAGCAAAGTGTACCAAGTCAATGTGGGACATCTCCATGTTAATGAGTTCTGATGTTGTTTGGCAATCAGAGTCTTGTGATTGAACTTGTGGATGGATTGGTGATATATTTGTTGGTTGAGGAAACGCATCCATGAAGTCTTCGGTGTCTGATGAAGTAGTGTAATCTGTCTGAGATTCATCAGATGGATCAATGGTATCGATGGTTATAGGATCCATGGTTTTCCTCTTTTTTTCTATGGATTTGCGAAGCTTTGTGCTGGATATATCTGAAATTTGTTTGCTAGAGGGTGGTGGTGAATAATGTATTGGATGGGAGCTGTCATCATCAGAGCTTGATTTATCTGAGCGAATTGATTTTCTTTTAATTTTCTTATTTGTATTTTGGGTATTTGTTGTGTTGGTTTTTTGGGGGTTTTTAAGTTTAATAGTGTTGTTTTCTTTTTCCTGTTCTTTTGATGAAAGTGTTTTTTTATTGTTATAAGAATTTGGTTTAAATTTTAGACCTGAGTCATTTTCGGTTTGCTGTAACTGTTGTGAAACATTAATTATGCTGACTTTCGGGTTGAGTGTTTGATAAGTCTTTTCATCTGGATGGTTAATTATTGCAGGCGTTGAAGAATTGAGGACAGTTTGTGGATCACTTTGTTTAGGTTTGTTAGACTTAGCTGGCCCGAATGATGATGCATCATTGGTTTTAAGCTGGGTGGGAGTTGTTATAGATGAATTGTTTTGAAATTTTTTAAGTGTATTTTCTTCATCGCCTGGGTTTTCCTTGCTCTCGTTAGATGGTTTGGTCATATTGTCGTCTTTTGTAGAAAGAGTTTGGCCTAGCATTGTTTCTCGGGGATTAGTACAATATGTATCATATGAATGATCTTGAGTATTATTGGTTTGAGAGATTGGTTTAGTAGCAGTATATGTTATTGCTTGGTTCTCTGATTCACTACTATTAGTGTAGAGGTTGGTGTTTGTTCTTTCTTGAAGATTTTCATTTTGAAAGATAGGTTTGGATGTGAAAGGGTTTGTTGGAGGATTTATTTGAGTCAGATTGTCTGGGTTTGTGAGGTTGCTGTTTGAATTAGTCCCATGTGGTGATTGTCTATTTAAGGATGTGATAGCCATATTAATAGGCTACCAGGGCATCTGTGAACTTTATTCTTTTTAATACCACAGTGTGTGCATATTCTTGCTGCACAGTCTTTAATAAGGTGTGTTCTTTGAAGGCAGAAGAAACATTGTGGCTGTACTCCCCTGAAGGTCAAAACCATAGGAGATCCTCTTGCAGTAATAATGGTGGTTATATACGTAACTTGATTATTTAATTTAGCAATATATGCAGAAATATACAATAATTTCAAATATTAATTTTCTTTAGAATAAACATTTTAAATAAATAAATTTATAATGTTTTAAATCTGTTAACATTATTCTTTCCTGCATATATGTAGCTCTCGTTACACATACAACACAGTTTTCATTAATTTACTCCTAGAAATATATGTATGTGTATATATGGGTTTTTACATATACAGATACATCTTTTATCTTGTAGGCTTAAAATATATGCACACATACATAACTAATACCTTTATATTTAAATCCAGCCTGATTTGGATATAATATTAACCTGATATACGAGGATTTGGTGATAGATACTTATATAGAAATACTACTATAGTATATAGTAGATGAAACAGTAGCACTTGGGTTATGTGCATCCACATGATTATTGTATATCATACCTTAAGCTTGACATTGATTATTAAATCTCTTAAATCTAGTCACAAGGGATGACTTGATTATTTTTGTTTAATGCTGTTGATGTAGCTTATAATTATTAGTATAGCTACTTATATTGTTATTTTATTGCTGACTCTTATTCTTATTTATTTATTTCTTGGTTATTCAGCAATATTAATACATCATTATTTTTATGTTTATTCATTTAGAGTTATTCACTTTATATTTGTAATAAGTGAGGATGATAATGTTTTGTATTTCTCCATATTTAATCTTCACTTCATACCATTGTAATATATATACTGAAAATAGTTTTATTTGGTTTATATCATGTATTACTTTTTTTTAAAATTCCCAATATTTTGATGAAATAACAATAAGATAGTATATGATACAACCCAAATGTTATTTGAAAGCACATTTAAATGTTTCTTTGAGGATCTAATTTGTGAATTATCTTAGTAATATATTCAGACTTATTTGCTCCATGAATAGCTTTATATTTTTAGTGATACGTGTTTAATAAGCTGTAAAATTATTTGCATGCTCATTACAATCATTAGAATTTTATCTAAATTAATATTTGAAAATGTAAACTGGCTTGATTAATACAAAAAACAAGAAATACCATTTATTAAAAGTTTCAACCCTTTCAAGTATCACTTCTTGATTTATTATTATATAACAAATTGAAGGTCAGATAAAAGTGATAATCTTTTATCTGTTAAAATAGTTTGGTATTGATATTAGAAAAGGTAAGAAATCAAACATTGATACTTGAAAAGGCTGAAACTTTTAATTAGTGGGAATTCATAAAACAAACTAGCTCAAATACTTTAATATTTCACAAATAAAATTTTCAAGGAATCATTTTTTAAATAAACTTACAACAACAACCATTTTTAATGACTATGATAATTTATTAGTCAAACTAAAGATGACCATTTTTATCTGACCCTGGTGTTTTTAAACTGTAAGCAAATCAAGCATTAATATTTTATATGGGTGAAATTTTGTATTAGTGGTAATTTTTGTTATTATTAATCAAGCCAGATTACAGTTTCAGATAATAATCAAGATAAAAAAAATTTAAAAATGTCAACAAGTCTATAAATAAATCATGGCTATTAAATATGTAATGCTGCGAATATAAACTTATTTGTAGAGCAAGCAAGTATGAATGTGTTATTCTATGCTGACTTAATTAATAATTACAAAATTATTGCTAATGTAAAGTTTCATTCTTTTGAAGTCTTAATGCTGGATTTATTTACCTTTTAAGAATGTGAACTTATAAAATTGACCATGTTTTGTTTGTTCAATAAATTGACATCAGTACAAAAAATGATGCCACTTTGCAAGTTTGTTCAAAAAAATGTTTCTTTGTGAATCTGATTTGTAGATTATTATAATAATGAATTCAGACTTGTTCTATATTAAGTTTATATTTTCAGTGTCATTTATTTAAAAACTGTGATTAATAAATAATTTCAGATATGTAACTGAACAGGAAGTAACCAAAGCTTCCAATGAGTTATATAATGTAAATAAACTCTCCAAAAGACAGATGATACCACCTGTCTCTTAGCACTTCACTCCCCCATTTCAAATTACCTAAATAAACTGAGCATACATAAAACAAATATTTAAAGACAGGTGATATCATTTGTCTTTTGGAGTGTTTATTTACATTATATAATTCATTAGAAGCTTCAGTTACTTCCTGTTCAGTTATATATATTGTGATAATGACATAAGTTGTAGTCACACATGTGTACATATTTAATATGTGAGTAAATATTAAATAATGGAAAGTAAACATACATTGAAAATGCTAAAATTAGCACAATAATTAGTTTAAATAAATAGAAAGAAAAAATTTAGTTGAAAAGTAAAAGTGAAATGTGGAGTGTGAAATTAAAAGAGTCAGGTAGTTGTATGTTTTGAAATTCAGGAAAGGGTTAATTATTTTAGTTACAAGACATTTAAAAAAAAAAGAGTTAAAATTTAATTAAAAGGGTAGAAAGTTACAATGATTTTATTTTAAGGAAAAAGGGGAAGGAGGTGCATAAAGAAAAATGTGTCTCTCTTTAAATTACTTACATGAAAGAAAAATAATAAAAAGAAAAAAAAAGATATTTGAAATTTATTGTATTTTAACTTGTTAGGAATTGTAAAATAAAATAAAGTTTAAATGAAGAATTTTAAACTTGTGTAGAAAAACAAAGGAATATATTATAAATCTGTATAAGATAAAACCATAAAGGTGTGAAAAACATGTTTTAATTAATTGCATTCCAGCAAACAATAGATAAGAAAATCTATAAATAGGACAGATCAAGATTATAAAGAACTTTAATTTCTTTTTGGTTGGTTATCAGCTTGGGTAAGAGAACTTATAATGTATGAGAGCATTTTTTTAAAAAAAAGAAACATATTAGTGTGCGTATTTCCTTCGGGGTGCATAGTTAGTGGCCCTAGAAGGATGTTGGTTTGTCTCTTCATGTCTGACCTATAACTCTTGATGGAATAACATCTGCCTTGACTGTTAAATAGATTTGCCACTCTGTCTGTTGCTATGTCCGAAGAAGTTATATAATCAAGAGATATGAAAGCAGGAACTGGGAATTAAACCAGAGACAACAAATTATGTCAAGCAGGACCCCTTCATACAAAGTGAGTATGGAAGGAACTATTCAGCTAAAGTGTGCACTGAAGGACTGACCATCTCTGCAAAAGAAGTGGATTGACTCCCAAAAGATGGCCATAGAGCACTCAATAGAACTTCAAATCCTAGGTAAATGATTTACTGTATCAAACATGCATGCATTTTTGTTTTTGTGTTACATTATTTAAAGAAAATATAAATAAAACTAAGCATTAATTTGAGTTGCGTTGTATTTGAAAGAAGTAAGAACTATTTTCTGGGAAAAGGATTTGAAAAAGACAAATTTCTTCTGATACGGGACACTTGCTACATATTCGTTAATAGAAGGGAAAAGGATTTGAAAAAGACAAATTTCTTCTGATACGGGACACTTGCTACATATTCGTTAATAGAATTAATTATATTACTTTAATATTTTATGTATTTCTTTATGTTTTTAATGGTCACGTGATATGGTTTATATTATTTAATTTGTGATTTTATTAAATATGTTATTACTATTAAAATTCATTGTCTTGCTTAATTCCTCTTTCACCAAGCAAACAAACTATGGGGGGTTAAAATAAATCTTAGTTTATTAAAGGTTGATGTGACTTTATTTTAAAAGAAAAGAAATAAATAGAAACAGCTGTATATTCATTTATTCTACTTGTATTGTCAGTAATCTCAAAATAATAATAATAATATAATTCAAGCGCTGGATGCCTATTAACTCATTTCTAGGAATAGTTTTTTGTCCTGCAGTTGGGAGTTCCTGATTGGGAAAAATAACGTTGGAGTAATATGTTCATATTGCTTTGAAGTTCGATTAGGAGCACAGACATAAAAATCTAATTTATGATTGTATTTGCTTTTTGCTTGAGGTAATGGCACCAAAACCATTACAATATATAAATTTATTTATAGATCAATTAAGTTTTAACACTTTATAGGTTTATTAAAATTATTACAATATATATATTAAACTCATATTTCTTTTTTTTTTTTTTTAGATAATAGAAAAGGGGCTTGCTGGTTGGATAGGATTAATGGTCAATGTGAAAATAATATTCAGAAATTTACTTCAAAAGAAGAATGTTGTGGTACTGTTGGTAAAGCTTGGGGGAGTCCTTGTGAACCTTGTCCTGCTACTGGTAGTCTATATTTATAAATCATTATTTTGTATTGTGCATGCATTTCTTTAATGAATGAATTAAAATAATGTGATGTTTTTGCAGGTCGTTGTCCAAAAGGTTATGCAATGATTAATGGAATTACATGTACAGGTAAAAATAAAATTTACTGACTTTATACTATTAATTAATTTAACAATAGTTTAACTTTCATAAGTTTCCTTTTGTTTAATGCATAAAATATAACAAATTTAATAGAATGTCTGAGATATTAATATATTTGTATTTTAAAATAAAATCAAAATCATATTGTTGAAATTTATAAATAATATACAAATATTATTAAACCAAACTATACAAAACAATAAGCTGGAAATCATAGTAAATTACTTACATCTTAATAACTTTAAATAAGTCTGCCATTTGAATTTATAAAAACCAAATATTTTACATTTAGAAAGTTAGCCAATTAGGTCTCACAGAACTTGTTTTATAAAATAAAGACTAACTTTAAATGCCTCATAAACAATTGACAATCTTCAGTGCAATATAGTAATCACATTACAACAGCAAATTTTAAGTTAAATAAACTTTAAAGTGTGAAATAATCATGGCACAGTTTTTAAATATTAACTTTTATTAGTATCATGACAGTAATGTGTAATATTTATTATTTAAAAGCTGTTTTTGGGATTATTTCATGCTTTAAAATTTATTACACTATTGATTTGGTATTTATAAAATAACAATTATTATACACTGAGAAATTGGTCATTGTTCATAGGTGGCTAATGATTAATATTTATTTCGTGAAATACATTTTATGAGAGCTGATTGACTGGTTTATTTAAAATAATGCAGAAGTTTGTTAGTTTAAACTGGAAAAATGGTTTTCCAGCATATTTACAGTTATTAAGATATCAGTAATATACATTATATAATTAGGTTTTTTTTATAAAACTGATGTTACACTATAGCCGACACTCCCAAGATAGGCTATGAATATGGAGACCTAAGTTTTCTGAAAGTGCTAAGCCATATAATTTTTTTCTAATAATACTAAGCTTCACTTTTTTGCGTAAAGCGCAATTTAAAACTTAAAACTATATAACTATGCATATTTAAATTTATAATGAGCAGTTTACCTGACTCTATATTAGGGCCATATGCTGCAAACATGAACAAACAATGATCACCTAGAATATAGCTCTATAAAATCTTCATCTTCCACCAATTAATTTTTGGCTTTTATCTTCATCAATGGAGTTAGACTTCAAATCTGGAACTAAATGTATCAATGTATTGCTGTTAGTTGCATAAATGCATTAATTCCAGCTATGAATCTTATTTTTTAAAATGATCTGAGGATAGAGATTTTGTAGCACTATATCATTTGGAATTTATTGATTACTCACACAGTATATGGCTCTTGGTAAAGTAGAATGATGGTAAACTGCTTTTGGGAAACATGAATAAATATATTAAAGGTTTATATGATGTTATTGTTATTAATGTATAATAGTTAATTAATAATATGGCTCTTGCTAAAGTAAAATGATGATAAACTACTTTTGGGAAGTGAGAGTAAATGTATTAGAGATCATAAGTTATTATTAATGTATAATGATTAATTAATTTTTATTATTTGGAATTTCATATAAAGAAATTGTTTTTATGTTTTTTGCCTTTATAAATTTATTTTTTTAAATGAAATATTTTGTTTTTCAATTCTTAGATATTATTAAAAAATAAAATAAAATCATCTCTGCTTTTATTTATTCTTTTTGTTAAATTGCATGCATAATCATCAACTATCTATCACCTACTTTTAAAATTGATCTAAACATGTTACTTACTTCAATCTGCACAAACTATTTTATATACTGTTTAAGCAAAATATTTTCCCTAACCATTAAAACAATTAATTAGTTAGGACAAAAATATATTCTGTTGCATTATTAATTTAATAGAAGAAAAGTTTCTTAATGACTTCAAGTTTAATACATATATTTTCTGTATATAAATGACTTATTTTAAAAAAAAACTTCAGATGCAGTAGTTGAAGAAACTTTGTTAGAAATAACTGTTTTAAATTTTATTAACAAACTAAAGAACAAAATAATATTATTCACAGTGTACTGGCAATTATTTACATTTGGAAAGAGTTTTTGCTTTGTTTGCAAGTGGAGATAATTACATCATTTCTAAGTTTCTTATTATGAATCTTAAAATAGTTATAATAATATTCTGCTACATGTAAAGTACTTTCCATTCTCTTTTCCATTAACATAGCAGGCTAATATCTATTTGGCAATATTTGTGCCTTCATGCTTTAAATCTTTTATCATCAAAAATAAATCTGCCCCTTTACATTATATAGGCATGAGTTAATATATTCTTGCATTGTGTGGATTAAAAAAATAGTGATTTAATTATTCTTTTTTACATTTATAAATAATATCAAATATTTGCATGAAAGTTTTTAATAATGGTATTTTATTTATGATTATATGTTGACTATTTTTATCATTTAGCTAAATTATTAAATTTTTATAAAATGCAGATTTCATTTAAATTTTTCAAATACATTCAACTGTCAGTAGTACCACATACATTATAAGTAACATAGCATTTTAAATGGTATTGATTTCTTTTCTTCTTTAAATGTTGTGGATCTGGTGAGTGATAGTACTCGCATGAGAAGTGAACCATTATAACATGAATTCTGAATTTAAAGTGAAGCTCTAATTAACTATATTATTCAAACCAATGGTAACAATCAATGAAAACTTTATATATTTATTTATAAGGATTTTCCTGATTTTTTTCCAAAAGACCAAGGTTAATAAGTCACTTCCAAGCATGTGGATTATTGTACTAGTATGATAATCCTTAATGTTTAGAAAGTATTATTATAATCTATAATGCTTAGAAACCACTCATTAACCTTCTTCTTAAAAAAAAGATGGAGAAATCAGGAGGTTTTATTATTATTGTTATTATTATTGTTGTTGTTGATGATGATAACAACATTTTTATTAAACAGAGCAAAACTCTCCATACAGTATTGCCACCTGTGCTAAACAGAGTAATCAATGGATGCCAGAAGGCTTGTGCATAAAATCCCTATCTAATGCCTACTCATCCAATATCCCCAGATTAGTTTCTGGCTTGTGGCCTTCGTCAGTGAGGAGCTTTGGATCTGAGAGCACTGCATCTAGATCTTAGGATCTAATGCAACCCTCTAGCAACCACCTTTTATCTCTACTTAACTACAAAACTACGAGAATGAAATTGAAAACACAAAAAAAAATTTTCAATCTAAGCTCAATAGCTTATATAGTCATATGGGTCTGAACTCAGTTCAGCACCCATACAATTTGGTGTCTTTGGCTCTTTTACAACCATAGCCACCACTATCCTATTAGTCAGGATTGGTGTTAAACCATTAAGCATTACATGATCACATTTTCTATACTAGCACATTAATTGTTGATAAACAGAGCAAAACTCTCCATACAGTATTGCCAGCTGTGCTAAACAGAGTAATCAATGGATGCCAGAAGGCTTGTGCATAAAATCCCTATCTAATGCCTACTCATCCAATATCCCCAGATAAGTTTCTGGCTTGTGGCCAGTGCTCCCAGATCCAAAGCTCCTCATTGACGAAGTCCACAAGCCAGAAACTAATCTGGGGATATTGGATGAGTAGGCATTAGATAGAGATTTTATGCATAAGCCTTCTGGCATCCATTGATTACTCTGTTTAGCACAGGTGGCAATACTGTATGGAGAGCTTTGCTCTGTTTATCAACAATTATTGTGCTAGTATAGAAAATGTGATCATGTGATGCTTAATGGTTTAACACCAATCCTGCCTAATAGGATAGTGGTGGCTATGGTTGTAAAAGAGCCAAAGACACCAAAATGTATGGGTGCTGAACTGAGTTCAGACCCATATGACTATATAAGCTATTGAGCTTAGATTGAAAATATTTTTTTGTGTTTTCAATTTCATTCTCATAGTTTTGTAGTTAAGTAGAGATAAAAGATGGTTGCTAGAGGGTTGCATTATATCCTAAGATCTAGATGCAGAGCTCTCAGATCCAAAACTCCTCACTGACGAAGGCCACAAGCCAGAAACTAATCTGGGGATATTGGATGAGTAGGCATTAGATAGGGATTTTATACACAAGACTTCTGGCATCCATTGATTACTCTGTTTAGCACAGGTGGCAATACTGTATGGAGAGTTTTGCTCTGTTTATCAACAATTAATGCGCTAGTATAGAAAATGTGATCATGTGATGCTTAATGGTTTAACATTTTTATTAATTTGTTAATTTAAAATACAGAGATCAAAATTTTTCTTTACTTGCATTACCTAAATAATAATGATAATGTGTATGTTTTTATATTAGGATTTCAACTTATACATACTTTTTATGGTCAAGAAAGGTAAAAGACCAGTTATCAAATATTCTTTCATATATATCTTGTAATGGGATGGGTGATTACGGTGGTCATTTTTGGGGTGATGGATAATCTCATATAATGAAATTTACAAAAAAGTTTACCAAAAATATAATATTTAAGTATAATATCAAAAAATATATAAGTAAATAATATATTAAAGAGAGCATGACATCATGAGTTCTCTGTGAGATCAGTCCAGTTAATTCCTTAGAGTAACTATGCATCAACCAGCATTATCAACAAGTAAAAGTAAGTATAGTTTATTTTGAGTGACTAATAAATAAATCAACAATCAATCTGGTGACTGGATTTGAAATAGGTCTACTGTAGCCTTTGCCAGCTTGGGGCAATTATTTAACCATTAATTTTGTTGCACCAACTCAAGTGCTCATCCATCAGAATACATAATAATAAAAACAATAATGCTGGGATATTAAAACATGCTGATCATCATCCATGTTCTGGCCACTTAGTATTATTAATGTACTGGCAGTGCATGGACTTTAAAGAATATTCTCCTTGCATCAACTAGGCTAATGATTGATGGGAATATCATTATCATCACTGACATCCTCTCCTCTTATATATCAGACCATTGTGCATGAATCTAGCTCAGAGGACATAAACTCTATTACTGTTACTGTGATCAAGAGATGATGCAAATACATAATATAGTCTAAAAACCATTTAAAATTAAGTTACTGGAATAATTTTAACAATAACATACAAGTTTATTAACAATAAAAAAAAGATAGGTGTTTAGAATTCAGCTGCACATATAAGCTTTCTGATTTTGTGTAATATACAATAAAAAAATATCACATTATTTACAATACCTCTTAATGAGTTTACATAAAATGTATATATATATATATCTGCACAGATATACATTTTATAACATACAATGAACATACAATAGATATTTAATAAAATAAAAAAAATGATTAGATTTTACACATGTGTCTACGTGACATTCATTGATATATATATATACACACACACAAATAATTTCTAAACATTTAAATTGTTATGAAATAATAGAATAAATTATTAAAATTTATGTGTCTACTTGACACTCATTGATATACATACACACACAGACATGACAAAATAATTTCCAAACATCTTTGTCTTGCATAAAATAAAAACACATAATTAAAATGTTTAAGTTATAGCTTAATGATACAAATACTCTATGCTAGGTTTACTTAAACATATATATTCAATTGCACAGATGTGCATTAATATTAATTGATTAACAGAACATATTTAAATTTGTCAAAATAATAAATGACATTAATTTTTATAACACATAATTAACATATATGTTTGTGCATATAGAAATGTATGTGCACACTAGCATTTATATCATATATTTTAACTTATCAAAATAATAATGTTATTAAAATGTACATTTTCACAATTAAATTCTTTATTGAAAGTATATAACATTCACTACTTTAATAATAAAGGCTTTCCTTCCTTTTTAAAAAAGTAAAATCAGTCTTTTTTTTTAAAAAAAATAAAGTCAATCTTGACAGGATTACTATTGATTGAATAATTAGAAACATCTTTAAATTTAAAATTATAGATTTTAAATATTGTTTCACTATAGAAATTATTTAAATATATCAATCTCAATATATATCACTATCATAGGTCACTCTTGATTATAACAATTTAAATTTAAAATATAGGTTTAAAAAATGTTATTTTTACAAAAGAAATTATTTAAAATTTCATTATCTTCATATAACAAAAAAACACTTACTTATAATTGTTAATAGAGAAGAAGATATAAATTAATATTAAAGTTTATTGGCTTAACATAATATTGTGAAGTAAAACTACATTTATTATCTTCATATATAATGTTACCACATATGTTTATCTACTGCCCTGCATATATCTGAAATAGCATACATACAACTACCTCTTCAGCAAGCTAAGATTCTCTTGGTGAGAGCCAATTCAGGATTGTCTCATCAGGAAAGTATAAGTAAGTAAATATTGTCATTGATTTGGTTCCACATAGACTTCAGGTCAGAAACTGTCTTGTCCACATTTAAAGCTATAGAGACAGAGAAGTTGATATTCTTTCTAGGTGCATTTAAACTCTTGCATAGTGAAGTAGCAGCAGCTGTCTCCTATTTTGACTTCAGCTACATCTGATCCATGGCAGCTATTTATATAACTCTGGAAACCAATTCTTCCAACTGCTTCTCAAAATATTATTACTCAATTCTTCAAGCACCAACTCTGCTAGCCAATTATTCTGGCCAGCTAATTACTGCCAACTCTTCTCAAAGAAAATTACTAGCCAAACTAAACTATTCTTTTTATCAACTCTTTTTATATGGTCCTGAGGTGACAAAAACACTGAATTAAAAATTGTTTTTATCTTTTTATCTTGATTAAAAACAATTTAATCCTTTTGAAAGCAACTTTGAAATTTTTATCAAAGTATAATATACAATGATTTCTGCACAAATAGAAATTTACCAATTAATTAAAAAGGTTTCAAAATAGATAATATAAATATTTACAATTGCCAACTTAACATGCTTGTTTTTAATTTCAAAATCAGAATACAATATTAATATGTATTTAGACCATTTTAAACTGTTTAATTTATAATAAATTTTTTTATTAAATTCAGAATTATTTAACCCTTTATTCCAGGAAATGTAGACAAATATCTACAAATTTTTTGTCTGTTTATTTCTACTTCTCCTTTCAACTTTATATATATTTATTATGCACACACACTGTTATTGTGTGTTATGTAACAGAAATGTTACAATATATAATAGAAATAAAATGTCTGCTAAGTAAAAACTATTGTAATAACAATAAAAATAATAAATATAATGGTAATTAACTATTATATACAGTCTTTCAATTTACAGAAGTACTTTCGGTTAATTCCTTAACTATTCTCAACTGCCATTAAATTCAAAAAACATAACGGAAGCAAATGTCATCAATTCAAATCCCATGAATTCCAAATTTTAACATTAGCAACTTATCTATTAATTATATTCAATTTATTTGTATTTATTAAAAAAAAATGTCTTCTTAATTTTTCTTATGGTTTCTCTCTCCATGAAGATTCTTAACACGTTCAATATCAAATTTAAATTTCTATTTACATGTCCTTTCATGATCCAAGAAAACCGAAGAAGTCACTAGATTATTACCATTTTTACTTTTCACGTTTGTATAACAATTCATGTCTTTTTAATCTTTTTTCAATACTGCATCTTGATTCACCTATATATGATAACATATCCACAAAAAATTAGACATACAACATTAATTTTCTGGATGTTATGTATGGCATTTTTAGAATTATTCACTATCTTATTAATGTTATTTTTAATATAAAATGAAACATTAAACACATCCTTATATAAATGCTTAAAAAATTTCACTTGAGCAGTTGAGGAGAGTTAAGGAATTAACTGAAAGCACTTTTGCAGATTGAATGACTGTATATATAAATTAATTATCATTATATTTATTATTTTTATTCATATATATATAATTCAATTATCATTACCAGTAAGTTAACTTTTAATTAATATGCTAATTGCAATTTTTATTTTAACTTGTAAAATTAATATTGTCAAATTCCATTTGACATTTTGTAAAAAAAAAAAGTGGTCAAAAATAATTATTTTTTTGCACTTAGTTTTTGTATTAGGTTTCTTAACCATATAACATGGTTAAATCAATCTTTCATAATCCCCAATCATTTACTGTTTCAATTATTTACCATCAATAGTTATACTCATCTTTCTAAAAGAACTATAAATCTAATATATACACAACATCTATCTTTAATTGAGATTTTTTTTTACAAGTTTTAGCTATATAAGTAAATACAAAAAAAATAATAATTGTAGAGTAAATTATAAAGCATAAATTATTTGTAAAGCAAAATGGATTGTAACATAATTTATATAAATCTAATTTTTAAAAAAATGTACTCACATGCATAATTTCTATACAAGAATGTAGTGCAGTTTACTACATTCCATTCATACTGTAATTACACATATCCATCCCACTCACTTAAGAGCAGATGAAATCTAACCTAAATGATTCTACTGTAATTTATAATGGGCAATCACACACACTGAAAACCCAAAAAATTTATTCATGTCTTTCATTCATGAAAGTTTTCATTTTTATGGAATCCTGTATATATGAGAAAAAAATCAATAAAACTATAATTACAACCAAGAATAGCACCATGTACCATAACATTCAATCAAACAATTGATCTTGCATGCAACTTGAAATACTATTATCAGTCTTGCTGTATGATCTCCCTATTTGAGTGAGAAAGTTTTTGTTTTTTTAAGTTAAATTTTGTAATGGATTTTTAGCATACTTCTATCAAATTGATTTTCTTCAAATTTTCTATATATATTAGAAATAAATGGCAGTGCAATATGACAGTGAAGATTGTCCCATTTTTTATTTAATGTAATAATAAACTAAATGCTTTAATATTGTTTCAATGTTTTCAGTGATGTGCATGAGAGCATGATAATTTTTTTTAAAAGAAAAGCAGCTATGATAATTTCAAATAAAAACAAATCTTAATTTCTCTTGATTATAAAAGTTCCTTTTTTATAAAATGTATGAAATTTTAATTTCCCTTGGGTTGACCAGAAATTAATTAATTCAATCACAGAATAACTCATTTGGTTAAAGCCGTGCCTTAAAAGTCAATATTTGAGAATCTAAAGATGTAAGTTCAACTAATATGATAATATTGTCACTGGTCAGGCCAGCAACACCTGAAGAAGAGTGGAGAATAATATCACTTGAAACGTTAAGTAGTAACTAACCTGTGTTGTCTATTTATGTGTTGTTTATATTTGAAAAGTTTAAATAAAGTTTAAAATTGTCTAGACAGTCAACATTTGACAGTTGATGATGGAAATAGTTTATCATACTTATCACATCTAATATACCTTCACTAACCTAAGGCAAATTCAACCACAGTGTTTGAATTAATTAATTTCTGGACACTCCACACTTTTATTTCAAGTTAAATATAAAAAAACCTCAATTATGATTAAAAAAATATTATTCTTTGGTGGTTTAGTGTATAGTAAATAAAAGCATGTATTATAAAATATTTTATATTATAACAAGAACTATTCTACCCATCTCTACTGAGTTCAAACCCTATTACTCAATTAGAAAATCAGGTAGTGCCAAATAATTAACTTCACTAATGCAATAACTATTTTTAGTGACCTACACTAACTATCTTAGACTCCACATCAAGAGCAATAAATCACTTAAATATAGCCCTTACTTATGTACAGCCTCATGTGAGTCTCATAATGAAAAATTTCACTAGATCATAAATCTATATTGTAAAAAGGGGATTAAACTGATAGTCATCAATTACATTTGTTAATCATCCTATTTTGATCTCAGTCTTCACTAGGGTCAACCAAACTTGGCTTGGGTCTAAAGCATTTTATACAGCTCCTAGACCTGTGAACTTTAAGTGCCACTTTCATAGAAGGATGCCTTACAAGACCCCTTATAGAGTGATATACCTAATATTTCTTTATACACTCTCAAGAGGAATAGCATATATTACAATAAATACACATATAATTAAGATTTCTTATTCATATTAACTATGGAGTAAGATGAGCAAATACATTGAACACTAGTTATTGATTAAATACCAAAAAATAATAATCTTGATAAGAAATTAGAAACAGAACAAAAAATAATAATAATGATAACACAATATGAATGACACACCCCCTCCCTTTCTTACTATATTCACTAATACATCATATTGTGGGCATGTAAATACACACATATTGTAATAGGCATACATGCTGTTACATTATTATGATAAATAAAATTAGAAATTAAAAACAAAAGTTTGCAAATAAAAACTTCTTTTTTAAGAATTAAAAATTGAAAATTAAGTCATCTAAACTCGGATATATATAAAATCGCACAGATGGAAAAATTATTAAAAGAAAACTTGATTAAAGAAAGAAAAAGTTTTTAAAACAAAATTTTAAGAAAAAAAAAAGATATAAAGATAAAAATATATATCTTTAAGAATGTACAATAATTTAATTAATGCTATTGTGTAAAATGGAAGTGATTATTTTTAATTAGTTAAAGTAAACTAGCCCTTGGGCATTTCAAAATTTATAATTAAAGGTCAGATAGGAGAGAAAAACAATAGGAACAGAATAACCAGTAAAAGAAATGCCTCAGGAAACAGACTTGAGCAAAAGAATAATCATCATGATGTCATGTTGAGTTAATCCACAAATTTAATATAAAAAGAAAAAAATATGGAAATAAAAGAGATGTGTGTTACATGTGTTAGTGCAGAGAGAGTTGATGGAGAAGGGATTGAAAAGATGCACTTTCAATCCCTTCCTTCAGTTTTTCTAAAAAAAAGAAATGAAATATCATTTTCCCATATTGTGGACCCCAGGACATCAGGGCCCTATAATAAAATCTGGCAAAGAACTATACCAGCTACAGTAAAGGACCAACAGTTAATGGCATACCAGTCTCCTCAGGACATCATGGGTATTAACACTGGATCCAAATTACAAGTAATTATTAAGGATGGACTTTTAAATTGTAAGAACTATATGTATAATTCATGAATATTAAGTATAAATACTTCCAATATTTAAATAGAAATTCCTATCTGATCAAATAAAATCATTAATAATTATTTTTTATCCTATGTAATTTTAAATCATTTCCATTAATTTAATTTTTCTGTTCTTTTAAGTGTTTATTATGGGTTTTTTTTCATTAAGCTAAAACTTTTAATTAAATCATGTTAAATTTAAGTTGGGAAGGGATGGCTACATAGATCATAAAGTTATGTTAGTTTAATTAAAGGGAGGCTTAATATTAGGTTATTTGTTTTGCAGTTGGATTGGGTTAATGTGTTGGATGTATTGGTGTAATTAGTAAATGTAGCATGAAGATCCGCTATGTGCAGGATCACATTATACACTGAACTTGGGCAAAATAAGCCTATTTCTTATTGACCATCGGAGACAGACAGTATTGCCTGCTCCTTGGACACCCTTTTAGCCTATGGAATGGGATAGTCAGTCAGCATAAAGGGCCGCAATCCCTTCCTATGGAGTTCTTTTTTTTTTTGTTCTTCTCACCAGACAGTCGTAGCATTCCTGTTCTGGACAAGAGACATTTCTTCCAGATAACTGTACTGTTCAGATGTACCTTCCTGACAGTACGGATCGTGCTGTCGTATTCATGTTGCATTGAATACATTGATATATCAGACAGATTGATGTTAGTTAAACTGCGAACTTTTGGCCTAGGGTTAAATAAGGGATATAGAATATTTTCTTTTCGAGTGCAATCTATATAGTCTATCCATACTTGACACTGTAATAAAATATTAATCCATCTGTGCAAACTTTTAAAATAAAAAATTAAAATGTAAATTAAATTCTAAAGTAAAAGTTAGACTAAAATAATAATTCTAGATTTTATATATGTTTAATAAATGTTTGTGTGTATTATTACTGGCAGTGGCTTCTTTTATTTTTTTAATATTGAAAATACATTTTAAATAAGAATTAATATATTATAAATCTCCGCGTCTCCCTGAGCTAGTGGTATGGGCTAACGGTCAATATAAAATAAAATTTGGATCTTTAACAGTGCATATCTGCCAACTATATAAATTTTCCAGGTTCCAATAGCCTGGTGGTGCCCTGTACGGCAGATGCAGTATGACTTTAACTTCCAATACACCCTGACCATTGTAATATATAAATAATGCCAATATATATATATTATAATGATCGAAATGAAAGTGAAGATCGAATCTAACCGCAAACTACGATATCTGCTCTACAGGGCGCCATCTAGGCATTTAAACCTAGAAAAATTTATAGAGTAGGCAGATACGCGCTGTTAAGATTCCACTTTATTTAAATATTCAGATCGTTAGCCCAAGTCACTAGCTCAGTGGAGATGCAGAGATAAAAATCTATATCTTAATTTATATCTTAAATATAAATAAATAAAAGCCACTGCCAGAAATTAACACATAAAAATATTTATTTACGCATATATAAAATCATTCTAATTTGAGGAATAAGTTTAACATTTTAGATTTTATATTAACTTTTAATTTTACATTTAACTAAGTTTCAATGAGTTTAATATTTTATTTAGATAGTCGAGTATGAATAGACTACATAGACCTGCATTTGAAAAGAAAATATTCTATCCTTTATTTAACCTTAGGCCAAAAAAAATTTGCAATCAAACCGGTGCCCATCCATCTGATACATTTATGTATTCAATGTAGCATGAAAATATGACAACACAAAATACTATACGTTCAGGAATGTACATCTGATCAGTAAGTAGAATTAGAGAAGACATTGTCTCTCCACCAACAGGAATGTCACATCTGTTGGCGAGTAGAACAATAAACATAAAACTCCATAGGAATGGATCGCGGTCCTTTGCCATCTTACGAACCCATCCATAGGCAAACAGAAGGTGTGTGGCGTATATATATAATCCTGCCCGTAGCGGATCTCATACTACATCTACAATTACACAAATATATCCAATCCATTGAACCAATTCAACTACGAAATGAATAACCTAAGATTACCCTCCCTTAATATAACTTTACAAAACTATATAGCCATTCACGCCCGACTTAAATTTAACATTTAAATACGTTCGCACAGATTATTTTTATACAATTTGTTTTATAATGTCGAGTATAGATCGGCTGCATAGATTCCATGGTCAAAAACATTCCAAATTAAACACAACCGATCAAAATACAAAGTCAATCGATAACGTCAATTGCTGAGGGAATACAGGAGACCCTTTGGTGTTCATCATAAGACACCACAGTGACATCGTTGACTTATATATTCTAATCGACTGTGAAAACCACAACATAATCAACTGCTAACGAATCTATGCAACGTCTATACCCAACTTAAATGTAATGCATTTAATAATTTCTACAATAAATATTACTACAAATAAAAATAATAAAAATGGAAATGATTTTAGCAAAACTTAACTATATAAATTTAAACAATCAATTATTAATTTGAAAATCAAATAAGAGTTCATTTTAAAATTTAAATTAGCTGAATCTTTAAAAAAAACAATGACGAAAGTTCTTAATTACTTTTTTTTTGTTGTTGTTAACTTGTAAAGTTCATAGCTCACGGTAGAAGAGTCCAGGTTTCTGCTTTTAATTCCCGCGACGCCTCCATTGGAAGATAATGTTCTGGAGATGGCAATAGCTGGTTCAAGGTATCACAGTCTTTTCATTTTTTTTTTTTAAATAGAGAGTGTGGTATGTGCGTCCTACCACATCTCTCAAACACAAAACGCTGGAACTGTCAGAAAAAACTGTTATTTCCCTTTTTATATTATCCACACGGATTCAATCAACAAAACGTCACTAATCCATCACTTTCGTTAGGGTCCGAGCCAAGGCTTAGTGCTTCCATTGGTCAAGCTAATTTCTCTTTATTTTCTTATCTATCTTTCATCAGATCATTTTAATTATACAAGAGCCCAAGGGCCAGTTTGGTTTTCGATAATTCATAAACAATCATTTCCATTTACAGATTACATTAATTAATACCTGTTTTTATTTTTAAATCTTGTACTTTTTTATAAAAAAAGTACGTTCAAATACTTATTTGTTTTTTTTAAAAAAAATATTTTTAAAGTTTGGCCTCTGTGCGAATGTATATACGTTTAACAAACATTTTAATTTTAGCGTTTAGTTTTTACTTTTATTTGCGAACTTTTAAGTTTTTATTTTAAATTAATGTAATGACATATTTATATATCGTTACAATATATAATAATCATAATGTTCAGTTATATAAAATAAGTGAAAAATATAAAATAAGATTGATTATATTTTACATTATACTTTTTATATATTAATAATAAATAAAAAGAAAAATTTATTTATTTTTAAATCACATTATTGTCATTCATCATGTAATTCATAAAGAAGCAAAAAGAAAATTATATATCTAGATTTAATTCCATATGCACACATAAATCCCAATATGTATAGATTAATTTAGACAAGAGATGAATTATTTTAACTTACACAAGACAAAAAAAAAAATAGATTAAAATGTTTCTTCTTACCTCTTCCAAAATATGGGTATACATTTCCCTTTTGTTCACTTTAACTATTTAAAAGATCTGCAATACACATCCATGTCTGGTGAATTTTTATTCCATATTGTATCTTTCATTTATCATCACATGATCACATTTCCTATACTAGCACATTAATTGTTGATAAACAGAGCAAAACTCTCCACCTGTGCTAAACAGAGTAATCAATGGATGCCAGAAGGCTTGTGCATAAAGTTCCTATCTAATGCCTACTCATCCGATATCCCCAGACTAGTTTCTGGCTTGTGGCCTTCGTCAGTGAGGAGCTTTGTATCTGAGAGCACTGCATCTAGATCTTAGGATCTAATGCAACCCTCTAGCAACCACCTTTTATCTCTACTTAACTACAAAACTATGAGAATGAAATTGAAAACACAAAAAATATTTTCAATCTAAGATCAATAGCTTATATAGTCATATGGGTCTGAACTCAGTTCAGCACCCATACATTTTGGTGTCTTTGGCTCTTTTACAACCATAGCCACCACTATCCTATTAGACAGGATTGGTGTTAAACCATTAAGCATCACATGATCACATTTCCTATACTAGCACAGTTTTGCCAGAAACTAGTCTGGGGATATTGGATGAGTAGGCATTAGATAGGGATTTTATGCACAAGCCTTCTGGCATCCATTGATTACTCTGTTTAGCACAGGTGGCAATACTGTATGGAGAGTTTTTCTCTGTTTATCAACAATTAATGTGCTAGTATAAGAAATGTGATCATGTGATGCTTAATGGTTTAACACCAATCCTGCCTAATAGGATAGTGATGGCTATGGTTGTAAAAGAGCCAAAGACACCAAAATGTATGGGTGCTGAACTGAGTTCAGACCCATATGACTATATAAGCTATTGAGCTTAGATTGAAAATATTTTTTGTGTTTTCAATTTCATTCTCATAGTTTTGTAGTTAAGTAGAGATAAAAGGTGGTTGCTAGAGGGTTGCATTAGATCCTAAGATCTAGATGCAGTGCTCTCAGATCCAAAGCTCCTCACTGACAAAGGCCACAAGCCAGAAACTAGTCTGGGGATATTGGATGAGTAGGCATTAGATAGGGATTTTATGCACAAGCCTTCTGGCATCCATTGATTACTCTGTTTAGCACAGGTGGCAATACTGTATGGAGAGTTTTGCTCTGTTTATCTTTCATTTAATTTTTTTGTCTTTTTCCAGATCAAAATGAAAGTTTACACAACCAAGTGCTAGCTTATACTTGATTCAAATTCATATCCAGTCTTTCAGAAACAGCTTTAGACAATTTTCCAATATCTTCTCTGCCAGTGATAAAATTGTAGCACTCACTGACTTTGAAAAAAAAAATCCTTTACTTAAAAAAAAAACCCCTTCTTATAGTATGCACAAAAAACAACAATCATTATAAGCTATCTTATTTTTGATCTAAATTAATTTCCCCCTTTAGTCAGTTGACAGATGAATCTTTATTTAATTACAAAAAGGAATTACAGAATTTTTATAATACAATGTGTAAATTAAACTCTGATAAAAATATCTTAGTATAGTTAAAAATTATCTGCCCCTAAGCTAAGATGAAAGATTGTTTAATCTTTTATAAAAATGATACCAAAGAAAATTAATGAAATCTTCTTAGTATTAACTTCCCTTATCTATAAATATATTTAATAGGGAAAAAAATGTACATTTTAATTAGTTTTTTTTTTTTTACCTTTAACTTAGATAATAATAAAAAAAAAGAAATTACATCAAAGAAATGTGTTAACAAAATTTAGAATCTGAAAATATATGCACAAATAAAATAAAAAATAGTTACAATATGTGGGTATTGTTATACATATATGAATGCAATATAAATATGTGCATCTATATTGCCCACAAACATCTTTTTGTTTCTAAACTACATTTGCCCTTTTAAATTACATTATTCAATTAACCTTTAAATTAACACCTACAATGCTGTCTGACCAGAGCTTGTGATCATCACCATCACAATATATAATTAATTTTATCATTGTTGAACAATTTTTTCTCAAACTTAAAATTATCAGAAATATGTTATTATATTATGAGGATAAGTGTATAAGTCAGATAAAAAGTTCTGATAGAATAGAAAAGTTTAAATCTGGAAAAAGCAACTGATGAAAATGTGAAAAAAAATGGATCAAAACTGATTTTAAGAACCATTAAAAGAAACTTTCTTTGATAAGTGTTGTAAAGATTGTGTGTCTATACAAAAAGTACATCTTTTCAGCAAGTGTCATTTAAAAAAAAAGGGGGGTTATCTTTTGATAAGTTTCCTCTTGAATGTAAACAAATAACATTAATCATTGTTATGTTTGATTTTTTTTTTTAAATGTATATGTACATTTATAAAACCTGTTGATTGTAGAAAACAATATTTACATAATGACCTGTTAGGTAAAGATTGACATCAACCCTTGTATAAGATAACTACTTCAGTTTTAAATTAATTTATTTTATAGTCATTAAAATATTTTTATTATTATTTTGAATACTTTTAGATATCAATGAATGCCAGGTGTTTCCAGATATCTGCAAAGGTGGTGGATTTTGTGTAAATACAGATGGCTCTTATACATGTACCTGCCCAGAAGGTCTTTCATTGGATCCTACACGAACTAAATGTGTCGGTAAATGTTTATTATTTTAAAATATATTTAATTTTTATACATATACATATGCAGCAGCCTTTTGATTGGAATCTACAAAAAGTAAATGTGTCACTAAATGCTTATTATTTTAAAACATATATATATATATATTTTAAAGCAAGTTTAATATGTATAAACATAGATTCACGGGGAATGTGAATATTATCTTTAAAAGTTTATCATTCTAATTGTATTTTTTATTTTAAATATCTTTAAAAACAATTACTTTGTAAAAAGATTTGTCAAGCATTGAGTAAATTCTTCTTTATGCCTTGGAATTATATTGCAAAAATGTTTAACGATATACTGTGATATCTCTTGTTGAACTTTTTAAAGAAACCATCAGAAATTAATCATATTTTAGATAGGTTCTCAACATCGATGAGTAATTATTCTGATTAGGTTCAGATATGTTTAAAAGATTAGGATTATGAATATGAACATGTTTTATTACGTAAAAGTTTAATATGCTGAAATGTTTGACACATGAGAGTATTTCAATATAAATCTTCAAAAAATTAAAACTAACATTCTTTCAAATCACAATATCCAAGAATCTTTATAGCACAATGTTACATAATGTAATTTATATGATCTGTCTTACTATAATGACTTCTGATTCTTTTTTTGCCATCACTCTATTCAGACAAAATGTAGGCTTATGTCATTCTAAACCCAAAATTCTGTAATGAGACTACAGGGGAATCTTCATAATTGATCAGTCGACTGGAAATTTTCTTCATCTCATTTTTAATTAATGATTCTAGCTGACAGAAGTCTTGATGATTTCTTAATATTATGGCCTTGTCTCTCTCAATTTTTTTTTTGTCATTATCTTGAACTATACTGAAATCATTTTCAAAAGTATATATATTTTCTGGAGTTGACTGTTGCTACTATTGGCTCATGTTTAAAGTTAAAATATCTTACAATGTTGATGAAACTACTATCGTTAATAAGCAAATGATTAAAATTTCAAAGAGTTAATATAATATCTCTTTCGTCACTTTAGAATCTAAAATATAAATATTAAATAAAGTCATTAATGGCTGAAAAGTAAGATCTCTGATCTTTTTTTCTGATAGAAGATACTAATTCTTATTTTAACACAGAGCCAGAACTCTCCATATAGTAGCACCACTGAGTGCAAGCCAGAGTAATTAATGGATGCAGGAAGGCACTGCGTGGCGCTACTGTATGGGAGTTTTGTCTCTGTGTTAAACAGCTTGTCTAAGCATAAAGAATGGTCATCCTATGATGTTTAATGGTTTAATTCCTATTTTCCCAATGTAATGAAACAACTTTTACTATTAGCTTTTAATATTTAATGTGTTGCTTTGATTTTGCTTGTAAATTATACATTTTAGACTTTTGGACAAAATTAGATTATATTTTTTGTGATTTTTTCTTTAATTTATAGTGATAAAAAAGTATTGCAAAGGCTAATTTATATATGTACAATTAAAGTAATCTTCAGTATTTTTATAATATTTTTAATGTTTCTTTTTTCAAATTTGTAAACTAAAAAAAATAAATAAAATTCTAAAAGTTTATTACTAACAAAACACATTTGGATAACATATGCTAAAAGAAAGAATAAAAGATGAGCACAGAAATTACAATCAGCTTGATCTCAATGTCTTCAATTCCCACAATCAAACTATTTTGTTGCCATACCTGTCACAATTAATTATTAGGTATTTATATATTTTTTAAGTTATAATTCCATTAAATTTAGAAAATTTAAAAAAAAAAAACTTATTTGAAATAATGAACTCTGTCTTAGTAAAAAAATTAAAAATTTATATTCTATCTTCTATTTAGAAATCCTAAGTAAACAAAATTATCAAATAGAGTAATGACTTCTGAGCACTTTTTTTTTTTAACTTATCAGATTCTATAATTATTTAGTAATCAATTTTAATTAAATGTGGCATGTTTTACATTGAGACAGCTATATACAAAATGAAAATTGATGGATTCTACAAGAAAAACACCAACTTATCACATAACAACAGGGGTTTGATTTTATAGTCCCGTAATAATTTTATTTCATCATCATCATATCCACTGCAGGATGAAGGTCTCTCCAAGTTCAATCCATCTTTTCCTATCTTTAGCTTTTCTTTTCCACATCACCCCTGCACACTTTCTTATTTCATCCATCCATCTCACATGTGGTCTCTTTCTGGGTCTTTTACAATCTCTTGGAATCCAGTTCAAAATTTTAATTGCCCCATCTATTATCATCTCTTCTAGCAATATGTCCAGCCCAACTCCACTTAAGTCTTTTAATTTTTTCAATGAGGTCAGTAACACCTGTTTGTTCTCTTATCCATACATTGTGTTTTCGATCTCTTCTTGTTACCCCCAACATGCATCTCTCCATACTTCTTGAGTGGTCTGAAGTCTCTGTATTGCTCTTCTATTAAGTGTCCAAGTCTCAGATCCATAAGTAAACTGGCAAAACACATTTATTAAAAACCTTCCTTTTCAAACACATAGGCATATTTCCTTTTAGTATCAAGTTATTTCTACTAAAAGCACTCCAACCAAGTTTAATTCTATGATTAATTTCATCCATTATGTTTCCATCTGTATTAATAATCTGACCAAGTATTTGTAACTGTTAACTTCTTCTAACTCATCATAATCAATCTTTATTTTCATATTTTGAGAAAATCTTTTAAACATTACTTTAGTCTTTTTAACATTTATCTTTAGTCCTACTTTCATCTGATAACTCCTGCAACATTTCCTGTAGCTCTAAAGCATTATTTGCAAAAACAACTACATCATCTGCAAAATCTAAATGACTTAAATAATCTCCATTTACTTTCACTCCTTTAGCTTCCCATTTTAATCCATAAAATACTTCTTGCAGCACTGCTGTAAAAAGTTTTGGAGATATAGAGTCACTCTGTCTTATACCATTCTTCATGTTGACTTTCCCAGTATCATTATGTAATTTAATTGTTGCTGTTGCATTTTTATAAATATTCTTAAAATATGACAATATCCTGGATCTATACCTTGATGATCCAATGCTTTAATCACTTAAGAAATGTTTATAGAATCAAATGCCTTTTCATAATCTACAAATCCCAAGCATAATGGCAACTCATATTCATTTGTCCTTTCTACAACTTCTCTCAATACCTGGATATGATCTACTGTACTAAAACCACTTTTTAATTCAGCTTGTTCTCTTGGTTGGTGGAAATCCAGTGTTTTCTATAGACGAGTTGTAATTATCTTAGCAAAAATTTTGTATAAAACTGATAAAAGACTGATAGGTCTGTAATTTCTAATATCTTCTTTATCACCTTTTTTAAATATTAATATTAATACTGCATTCTTCCAATCATCTAGTACATCTTTATCATTTAGACATTTGGTATATAACTCTGCTAAAAAATTTTCTATTTCTTCACCTGCTTCTTTTAATATATCAATTATAATTCCATCATTACCTGGAGCCTTCCCTTTCTTTATAAATTTAATTGCATGTCTCACTTCCTCATTCAAAATTCTGGACAATTCGGAAGATATAATAGGTAAAGTAGGCACTTATTCTTTATTACTATATAATTCTAGATAGAAGTCTTCTACACATTTCATGATGTCATCTCTCTTTTTAGTAATAATGCCATCTTTTTTTCTTATTGCAGATATAAATTTCCTACCAATATCAAAATGTTGTTTTACACTCTTTAGACTTTTATTCTCTTCTACAGCTTTCCTTGCTAGTTCACAATTATACTTTCTTATATCATTTTCAACTCTTTTCCGCACCATTTTACAAAATTCGAGATATTCAATCTTTTTTAATGCATCATTGTTGTATATCCTCATATTCCTTCCTTTCTTCATAAATTCTCTGGTCTCAGTAGAAATTTTATTGGTTAATTGCTGCTTTTTTCTACCATATCTTTGTTGCAGTTTTTAAAAGTGTATCAGTTATTTTCCTATTAAGGTCATTCAAATCTCAATCATGTTCAAAATCAACTAATACTTGAAACCAATTTGTAAGTTCTAATTTAAATTCATTAAAATGTTTCTGAAGATTATGAATATCAACTGTAAATATTGTTTTTTTTAATAATTTTTGTCTCTCTAGTTTTGCATTAACATGTATCTTACGAATCGATGATCACTTCCTGTGTTAAATTTATTAAGAACATTACAATATTGAAATATATATTTTCTGTTAGTCAAAATATAATCCAATTCTGCTGTACCTTCATTTGGATGCTTCCATGTCCATTTCCTTTTAACATTTTTTTCAAAAAAGAATTCATAATATAAAGTTTTTCTTTTTCTGCAAACTCAACAAGTCTATGTCCTCTCTCATTTCTATTACTCTAACCAAAATTACCTATAGCATTTTCATCTTTCATTTGTTTACCAATTCTAGCATTAAAGTCTCCCATAACAATTTTAAATGTTGTTTACTCTGATCAAAATCCTTTTGTACATCCATATAAAAATCTTTTACTACTTCATCACTATGAGAACTTTGTTGGGGCATAAACCTGAATTATCTGCATTTGGTATCTGCTATTAAGTTGTAAAACTAATCTTGCCACTCTGTCCATTATACCATCAATCTCCACAATATTATTATTCCATTTTTTATTTATAATGAATCCTACTTCACTTGTATTTCCAATATTTGTGCCTTTATAGTAGAGTATATGTCCACTTTTTAAATCAACTGTTTCTTCACCTTTTCTTCTACCTTCACAAAGTCCAATAATGGCCCAATTAATATAAGACAGTTCTTCTTCTAACTCTTGCAATCTTCCTTCACTTGAAAATGATCTGCAGTTGTAAGTACGTAAATAAAAAGTCATCATCAGATGGCAGCCTGAGTCCGTAATCAGGGGATTCTTAGCACCCTCCACCTTCGGCCACCAACCGCTGCCTTGGTTGGTGACTTTACAGCCTCCTGGGAATAAGGGCCATGATTTATTTTTGTCTGTCATGATTGTATATATTGGAAAAACTATTCTTAAACTCGGAGGTAAAAAGCCAATAAACTCACCACACTGGCTAATGTGTGTTGGTGAGCGGCCCATCCATGTTCGTATACTATATGAATAATCACATAGCAATAACAGCTGCAATGACAAGAATGTATGGAGGGACATTAGGAATTTTTCCTGCTAGGTTCCTCTAAGGCCTCCAAGAGGAATCCAAGGGTTTCCTTTCAGTTAATAGCAAACTCCTTTCTGCAGCCTAATTTTACTTAGATGCTTGTATTTGAATTATGGATATAGAAAATCTCCAGTTTCAAACACCTGTTATAGATTGATGCATTTGTTAATTATTATTCAGTGACATTGGACACATATGCATATATGTAAATATTTTAAATGATAAAATGTCAGTGTTAAAATTTGTCCTTAATGTTGCCTTTTATATATAAAATTAAAAATAATCAATTCACTGTTTCAATTTTGTTTTTCATAGCATCGGCCAGGATGTGAACTCGCAACCCGGGCAACTGCCTGAAAGTATAAGGTAGTCGCGCTGACTTCTCGACTATATGCGTAAATAACAAAATGAAATTACCTTCATAAAATTTATTAAGTTATGGATAGCTTCTGACATGCCTGTCATCTGTAGCATATTCAACTTTAATCAAAAGAAAATAGTATGAAAACTTACTTTTATTTTTTTTCCCTCTCGTTCTTTTAATCCTAGTTATAGATTTTAAATTTAATAAAGATTGAACATGTCTACAATTTATGAGCATGTTTTCGTGTTGGTTTTTTCTTATACTTATATGTGGTAAATACATTTTAAAACAAACTATAAATATGCCTTCTGACTCAAGTTATAATAAAGCTCTGTATATCTCAAGTATTGCAAAAAGACTGTTCAATATGTTAGGTTAACCTCTTTTTATTATGCATAGCCATTGCATCAAGCTTTGCATTACTTACCGTAGTGGTAGAATAGCATATTCTGAACTGCAAAGTCCATGGATCAAAATTTTAGACTTATCACTACCAATGTTAAAAACTTTTTAAGAATTTCCAAATAATAAATCAGTCAATTAATTTGAGTTCTGAATGATTTAATTAATGTTGTAGTATAGTCACAATTCTGGAGTTCAAAATCCCTGGATAGAAGCTCCAGATCTGTCATTTCTGATGCTCCATCTTTTTATGAACTCCTGAATAATAAATTAGTTGATTACTTGCAATGCTTGTGATAGAACTATACCTTCTATATTAGGAAGAGGAAAATCATTTGATTTACTTTGGGAGCCATTTATTGTAATTTAAGTAATCAATAAATATTAGATTGTAGTACAAATCAATGTTCCAGAGTGTTTTCTATAGAAATGACCTTCAGTGATGAGCATTAGACTTTTACAAACATCCAGCAGTCACATTTTAAAATACTATCCAAACTTTTGACTAATATTCAAATGAAGTTTTTTGAATCTAAACTAACTTATATAACTGTATAAAACTGGCCCTATACAAAAGCTATACACATGTTAGTGACTCATTTGTATGACAATTGAGTATCAAATAGCTTTCATAGCTTACTTTAAACATCTGTATTAAGAACAGTAATCTTAAAGTCAATTGCTGAAAACTAGTTTAACTATTTCAGTGACACTACCATTTTACATTAGATTATTTTGAAGCAGAGAAACAATATTACTGGTTCTAAAACTGATGTTAAAAATAAGTGTAGACTCACACAATGTTTCACTTGGTATATATAGTTTTTAGTAAAAGCATCAAACTGATATCATTAAAATATATAAGCAAATAAGTTATATATATTTTGAATCTCAGGTCATTAATTTAAAAAGTGTAAAATAAATAAAAATGGTTTCAAGACACAAATGTATATTTGGTTTCCATTGGTTAATCAGGATTAAAATTTAAGCTCTGAAATAAAATAGTAGATAATTTATGAAGAGCTAAAAAGAAAATCATTAGAAATAATTGCTATGCTTACCCTTTCAAGTCTAATGGGAATGATCAGATTGAAGATTGTTTTGTTCACATGATTGAAAATATTGTGTTCATTTAAGTGGAGGATTTAATTACTTCAACTCATTGGAAAGCATCCCTAGATTTATCTGTTTTTAATCAA
Organism: Epiperipatus broadwayi; assembly: GCA_028023455.1. Taxonomy (NCBI): domain Eukaryota; kingdom Metazoa; phylum Onychophora; class Udeonychophora; order Euonychophora; family Peripatidae; genus Epiperipatus; species Epiperipatus broadwayi. The sequence goes on along the minus strand of JAQFVV010012537.1, from coordinate 1,187,476 downwards.
TAAGTGAATAATATTTCATTCTTTATGCAGGCTCAGAGAACAATCACATCACAAATTCATCCATTTCTTCATTTGAAAACCTTGCTGAATTTATTGTTACTCATATGGAAATGGTGTTGAATCTGCACGATTAAAGAACATTTTATAGTTAAAATAATAATGCTAAATATTTGCATATATGGTCAAAAATTATTCAAAATTGAAAGATATATAATGTTGTTTGTTTTTTAAACAATATTATAAAAAATATATAAGAATTTATATATCAGCAATAAAAACTTTCATATAGTACATTATTTTGAAATGTTACTGAGAATAATGATTACCAAGCTTATTTTATGAAAGCAATTAATTGATTATATTATCATTTGATATAAAATATTGTTCTATTTTTTGTATCGATTAAATTTTTAATTATTAAGTATTATTTGCTGCTACTGATAATGATATGAGATAAAAGTGTACTGTTACTTCTCCTTTATCAGAGCCAGGAATCTCTTAGCTACTATGCCCAGAGAAGCCTATTATGCCACTTTATCTTCCCTTTCCTTTCTCCACTCTAATTTTTTTCCATATTCTTCTCTATGTGCTCATCTCATATCCACAACATAATCTTTGTCAACTCAATGGTCTTTATATCTAAATTCCCCTACCTTTTTCCAAATCCAGCATAAAAACCAAGAACCCACATTCTATATAATTCCTTTGTTTATATTTATTTTCCCACAACTTCATTATTTGTGTCCTTTCTACTTGCAAGCATTTACACCATTAACAGATGCCTAATATTTTCTATGCTTTCCTTACACAACTTGCAGATTAAATCACCCATATTTTTTCCATTCATGTGTATATTCCCTTGTTGTTAAAGATCCTGTTCAAGTCTTAACAGTAAACTGCTTACCTTGCTATTATCATAAATGTTATCACATTCAATATTCTGTTTATTTTTATATATATTTAAACTATTTTTTACTCTCCATATTAGTTCTTTATCTCTCCAACTCCCTATTCTTTATTATTGCATCTATTCTTCTATCCCATTCCTTGAAACTATTACACTCAACTAACTATTCTCCTTACACAATCATCCCATCTTTTGTATAAGTATCCTAAAATAAATTCTTTATCCAAATCTTCTGCATATCATACCACCTTTCTCACCCAACTTGTTTCCTGCCCTTTACTCATAATCCAATTAAATACTATTTTGGCTATTTTCTTATTATCCATAAACTGCAATCTACTGAACATTTTCATTTTGCTTTTTGCATCTCTCATATAAAAACTTGACTATCCCATTTCTCCTTGAATTGCCTCCCTTTCTGTCCACACATCTGCATCTAATGTATGACTTCCTACTTCTCTTTGTACTTTTTCTAACACATTATGCATTGTTACATATGTTAACCCTGCTACTGCCGCTCCCATATAATTCTAACTACATCATATTTATTATATGAAAACACTGTCAATTTCTTTATCAGTCCCTTTTCGTTCTTTGTTTCATTTATCAATTTTTTCTCACATTCATCCAAGCAATTTCTCTGATTATTTAAGACAATTCTCAAATAGTTATATTTATTCACAACACTTAACTTTATATCCCCCAATAAAAATCCTTTGTGTTTTCTTTCCCCAATATTAATCTTCATTACTTTTGATTTTTGTTCACTAAATTTAATCCCCAACTCTTTATTCACCCATGTACATGTCCTCAGCATAACTTCCATATCTTCCTTTCTTTTTGTGCACAAGAAGACATCATCCACAAATTATTAAATTTATTCCAGCTCTTCCATCTATTGTTAGCTTTTATAATCAATAGATATAGTTCTTATTAAATCTCAATTTAGTGTTGATCTATCTATATCCCTAGCCTAGTATTTTGTTTAAGGTTTTCAGTGGGGGTGGGGGTTTGATCTTTTACTAGTGAAATTGAGGTTTTTTAATTATTAGGAAATAAATATCAGATAAATGCAAAATGGTTTAAATTCATATTATTACTATGCCAAAATATTGCGCCTCTTCTCTCTTATCAGCAATGTCCTAAACAATTCCCTACTTACATATTATATCATTATGGCTCTCTTTTTCTGGATGTTTAAATGAAATAGAGTTTCCATTCATAGTTATTTAATTAGAAAGCACTTTATTTAGGCCAGTAGTTAATCAAGGTTAACTGCCCACAATCTTCTCCTTTTGATTACAATAGTCTGACAGTTTTAATTTTTTTCTTATAAGGCTTGCCTTGATTGGCTACTGTCCTAAGTAATGAATTTTCTAATTAAAATAATTAAAAATTAAAAAAACTCCATACACTGAATATTTCATATATATATATATATATATATATATATATATATATAGAAATGAGATGGTCAAGTTTAATAGATTGGTGATGTGATTTATGCCCCTATGATTGGTTACGTCACACATGATGATATTAAAACTATACTGTCATGCTCTTATTTGAGAGCCCCACAATTTAGAGCAGCATATGTAATGAGTGAACTATTCTCCTTGTGAGGTGTATTTAACTGTGGTCTCCCACTTGATCTTCTAGGTAGGCATTACACATAATAAGGCATGTCAGTTATTTGATGATTTATCTAAGTTTTAGGAAGTGATCCTATGGATCAATGATTGAATAGAATAGGATTCACACTTGCACAACTTCCCTTACTTCACCTCTCCTTGATCCTCATTGTGCCAAAGAGTTTAAACTCAAGGAGAATGTACATGTACTTTATTTCAATGTATGATCATTCCATATCTGATGTGTGCATTGGATATGCATATAATGTGATTAATTGAACAATACAAAAATCAAACAACAGACATTTAATTTAATATTTAATAAATTAATTTTGATAGTGGTTGCCATTCATGATTGTTGTATAGCAAAAATAATGTGTTTTGATTAATTTAATAATTGGGTAGGCATGAGCATCCTTCATTTGTGTTTATCAACTATTTACTAACTTATACCTTTGATCCCTATGAAAGATAGTCATTCACTATTCTAATTTAATTATTTCAACATTACAATCGAATACAATATAAACAAAAGAGAGCTATATTTTAACAATTAACTCTGCTAACTAAAATTTCTAATATCAGTTGCTCATTAATTTCTGATCCATCTATATATATATTTGAAAATTTCTTGAAGGTTGCTCTTATATTCTGAACCCCCCCTTCCTATTCTGATGTAATATAAATCTATGATAGGACAGACCAATCATCCAAGGGTTTAGTCATTCATTCCAAATAACTAATTATTTAACACAAACATTGAACATAAAAAATATTGTAACTGTCAAAGTATGAATGCTTAATATTGAATAAGATTAAAATCTCACTTTTTAAGTCAGTAGACTGATGTACTATTGGCAAGCAAGTCTGGAGTCTCTTCCTAAATTTTATTATTAAATGAAAAATAAAAAAAATAGAATTGATGGCTCCCTCCCTCTAGAATAATTGGAAATTGGATGGATTGACTCTGTTTCAAAAGAAAGAAACCAATTTAACAAAGTAAAATAATAATAAAAAATATATATAAATATATAATTTGGGATGTTAATCCATTATCTAGCCATAGTTCAACATCTTGTAATCTGGATTGTGAGATATCTAAGTTTTTTTGGTCTTAAGAAAGTTCCTTTGCCTGAACTGAATGATAATCCATCAGATAATCTTCAATTGCTATCTGGGTCTTCATGTTGGTGATTCAGACTCTTTTACAAACTACCTTTTCTGTGCTGAGATCATTCTTTGCTTTACTGTAGCACCTTGTAGCTCTTTTTATTGTGGTCATCATGATGTTAATTTGAAATGATAATCTTATCTGAAATCATGATTGCATGATGAACAGCTCAATCCCCATGATGTTTTATCACTTCTTACCTATGCATGGTTTTTTTTTTTAGCTTATAATTTAGATTTAAAATGTAAGCTTTATAGAATTAAGGTGGATTCTTTAATCAACTTCCTCAATTTGCAATCATAGTGGTTTATGAACTTTAATAGTAAGAGTAGTTAATATGACAAATAAATTGATTTTAACAATTTATCAAGTATCCTTTCTTGACAACATAATTTATTTGCCTTCCTTTTGTCTTAAAAAGATGGTGCCTAATGATTATCTCATGTGTACATCGTATAGCAAGAAAAAAAGCAGAATTAATAATTATATTAAAAAAGTGTTCCAATCAGCCTAGGAGTAGTCAAAGTAAGTGGTTTTTATTGTGTTTATCCATTTAAACATCAAAAATGAGAAGATGACTACCTTTTCTAGACAACAAAGTCTAGGGTCATCCTCCCTTACTAGATCTAGAAATGAGAATAATGTTAGAGACACCTCAACTAAGCTTTCCATGACCCCTCAACTTAGGGAAAGTGTAAGCTCTTGGTATCAATATAAACCCTGTAAAGCAGATAAAATAGATAATTCTAGTAACATTATGCCAGGATTTAAACAGCCAAATCAAAAAGAAATCGCCACTGGCTGTAAAAAGCAAATTACAGCAATAACAAGTTCTAATAAAAAGATCACTATTGCAAGTTTTCCAAAAACAAACTTTACCAATGAAATCACAACTTTAAACAATGTAAAACATGAAAATATCACCAAAAATAACATCAATTACAGAAATTGGTATTGCAAAAGAAGTTACGGTGAGCTATAAAAATGCAGGTGGCACTACACCGAAAGCACCCCAACATTCACCGTAACAAGCCAGAAAACAATTGTATCAGGCTCTAATGCGAGACACTAAAGAATTAAATAAAAAAACTCAGGTTCAAAACAGTGATAAAAATAAAGCAATAAATTTAAATCACGATAAAGTGCCTATGTTACGAGTAGCACAAAATCTTCACAACAATGATTTTCTAACATTAAACACTCAAAATAAATCCAATGTTACACAAGTTAATGACCATACAGCATCAAAAAAAGAAACCTATTTATTAAATCAACCTCAACGTAAATCGAACAATTCAGAGCAAACAAACAGTAAGAACTATGCAGTAGTACTCGATAATAAAGCTTCAAATGTAATAATCTCATCTTGGACTTTGTAACAGATGATAACAATACACCTATAAATGATGAAATCACAACCCAAATGAAACATCTAAACTCACTCACCCCACTTGATAATTATGAGACAGTAAATCTACAATTCAACTCACGAATCCCACCACACTTGTTCAACTCATTTTTACATTACCATAGTGAATACACCCTTATTCTAAGTACAACTAATAATGAGTGCAACTTGTTCTCTTTTCCAACAAATGAGGTTTTCAATCTTAAAATTCAGCAAACTGGGAGATGCTATTAAACACATCTACCATCAAACCGAAGATATATTATAGTTGAGTTCTTTAATCTGCGTCCGATTTTAATGATACCTTTATTAATAAAAACAATCGAATCAATAGTAAAGGACAAAATTCAAGATCAGCTACTTTCCAAGATCTCCAGGCACCAATTTGCTCGGAAGGGAGTCTTAGACGCTGTTCAATATTTTTTACCACGGAATATGTACGCACGCACAGAAAGTCCAAGCCCCTAGTGATTCAATTAGATTTCACCTCGGCCTTCGACTATGTCATGCCATCTGTCCTGCTACACACCCTAAAACATTGTCAGGTTCCAGAAGTTTATATAAATATTATAGCAAATCAATCCTGTTTCACCACCCTTGATGGGAGAATATCAGATCATTTTAAGCCTCAACTGTCCATTCCCCAAGGATCCCATCACAACACTATCCTTCATTATATACATCAATCCCTTTCTCATTGAAATTGAACACAAACTATCTGGAATCTTAATACCATCCTTACAATGTCAAATACACCATATATCTTATGTAGATGATGTCTCAATCTTTCTGCCTGACCACAGTCATGTCCAAACGTTGTTGTAAATTATTAATAAATACTCCAAGAAATTGAATCTACGGATAAACTACAACAAATCTTCTATGTGGAACATTAGGTCTGGCAAAACAATACCATCCATGTTCACCACCCAACCTCAAAAGTTTTAGGGTTTCCCCATAGCCAAGACTAGACTTGCCATGGCCAAGGAATTACAGAGCTCTAACCCTGAAAAAAAAACAAGGAAGATTACTACACAGCTGTCTAAAGTTACACTCTCTCTGCCAGGCAAGACTACATTGTTAAATATGTTAGTTTTCCCCAGGCTCAGCTACTTTCTACCCATAATAAAGCCTACCAAAGCTTTCAAGACCTCATTGAACTCTCTTTGCTCTAAGCTGTTTTGGAAGACCAAGATGGTTGCCATAAGCATAAGAAAAACACATATGCCGAGAGAACTAAATGGGCTTGGTCTCCATATTGTACTTACAGAAGGCAATTGCGGTTGTTAGGTTGACTCACTTTAAACAAGCTAACCTGATTTCAGCACTGCCTGTAACACCCACTGCCACCCCTCCTCCTTCAGGTAGCAAGTGGTTAACTAATCTATCGGACTATGTGACTTCCACTATAAATTTGATAAATCCTGTTTTAGAAAGAAAGACCACTTACTGGGAGACATACAAACTGAAACATCCAGATCTACTGCCACTGCATAACACTCTAGGACTAACTAATAAACTACTAATAAAGAAATTAAAAAGGTGGTTCCTAGAACCTAAATTCATAGACTTCTTGCTGAAATGCCACCTCTTCTCTCTACCGACGAACCACTTTCTTGTGTGGCAAAGAGGCTTCAACAATCTCAACCCCTAGTGACAACTGTGTTCTTTGGCAGATGAAACCATCACTCATATCATCCATACATGTCCAGCTCTTGGTCCAGTTAGGAGGTTCATCAATGAAAAGGTCTCCCATGATCACAGAGATGTCCTACTTATACAAAATGCAGTAAAGTCGGGTATTTTTTCAAAAATCAGACTATCTGTGTTTTTTCTTTTGCAATCTGGCTTGTCAGATATAAATACATTTTCAGTGATTCTAATCTAAATATATTGGAATACTTCATAAAGCTTTTTAAAGGGGTTTGCCTCAGAGATTGCATGTTAGCCTCTGAATGGCTACATATGGAATCCTAGACATTGGTGAATTTTACCAGACTGAATTTTTCCATAGACTTCTAACTGAAATAACCAACTTTCCAATGGATTAGAGACCTCTAACTCCACAGTTTTAAGACAATCAGGTTTTCTGTAATTTTTTTTTGTATCTAAAGTTCTATTAAATATATTTTTGGAAAAAAAAAAGAATGAAAGCGTTCTATCTTGTCTTATGTTTTTATTTTCAGATTGTGATTTCAAGTTCACGCTTTGTTTTCATTGTTAATGTCACTTTTGTCTTTTTATAATTTTATGCTGGATTAATAATAATAATAAATTTATCATTATAATAAATTTATCATTAATGATTTCTTTCTTTTGTTCTTAGAAATTTTACTCACTTGCGTTTAAGGGTTTGGTATATATACAAATCAGTATCGTCAATAATATAATTTTAACTGACAATTTTCTACAAACATTAACATATAATCAATAATCAGCTTTTGGTTGTGTTGTTACATTCAGTCTTTATGATGGATTTTGTGTGGTTGCTTTATGGTATCCTCACTATATATATATATTATAACGATCCAAAAGAAAGTGACTATCGAATCTAACCGCAATCTGCACTACAAGGGCGCCATCTAGGCATTTGAGCCTAGAAAAATTTATAAAGTAGGCAGATACGCGCTGTTAAGATTCCACTTTATTTAAATATTTAGATCGTTAGCCCAACGTCACTAGCTCAGGGAGTAGCAGAGATAATAAAATATAACTTTATATCTTAAATATAAAAAAATAAAAGCCACTGCCAGAAATTAACACATAAAAATATTTATTTACGCACATATAAATTTTGAATCATTTTAAATTCTGAGGAATAGATTTAACATTTAGATTTTTATATTAACTTTTAATTTTACATTTAAATAGATTGCAATAATGAGTTTAATATTTTATTTAGAGGGTCGAGTATGAATAGACTACATAGATCTGCATTTGAAAAGAAAATATTCTTTCCCTTATTTAACCTTAGGCCAAAAGTTCACAGTCAAACCAGCGTCAATCCATCTGATACATTTATGTATTCAGTGTAGCATGAAATACAACATCACAAATATACTATACTGTCAGGAATGGACATCTGAACAGTATAGTTAGAGAAGACATTGACTCTTGACCAATACAGGAATGTTACATCTGTATGGCAAGAAGAACAATAAAATAAAAACTCCATAGGAAGGGACCGCGGTCCTTTTTACCGACTTACAATCCCATCCATAGGCAAAGGGTTGGTGTGGTGTATACAGCGATTCTGCATGTAGCGAAACTCATACTACATCTACTAATTACACAAATATATCCAATCCATTGACCTAATTCAACTACGAAACGAATAACCTAAGATTAGCCTTCTTTAATATAACTTTACAAAACTATATAGCCATTCACGTCCGACCTAAATTTAACATTTAGATACGTTCGCACAGATGAATTTTATAAAATTTGTTTTATAATATTGAGTATAGATCGGCTGCATAGATTCCACGGTTAAAAACATTTCAAAATAAACATAACCGATCAAAATACAAAGTCATCGATAACATCAATTGCAGAGGGAATACAAGAAAACCCAATAGCATTCATCATAAGATGCCGCAGTGACATCGATGACCTATATATTCTAATTGAATATGAAAACCACAACATAATTAACCACTAACGAATCCATGCAATGTCCATACCCAACTTAAATTTCATCATTTAAAATTTAAACAATAAATATTAATACAAATAAAATTAATAAAATGGAAATGATTTTTTCCTTTTAGCAAGCAAATATGTACATTTATAATTAATTTGAAACATAAGTCAGATATATATAATTTAAATATTAATTATCAATTTGAAAATCAAATAAGAGGGTTTTTTTTTAAATTTAGGTTAGCTGAATCTTAAAAGTTTGAACGAAAGTTCTTAATTATTTTTTTCAAATTGTAAAGTTCATAGCTCATGGTAGAAGAGTCCAGGTTCCTGTTTTTAATTCCCATGACATCTCCATTGGAAGACCGCTCTGATGTTCTGGAGGTAGCATTAGCCGGTTCCATTCTGGTATCACAGTCTTTTCATTTTTTAAAATAAGTGAGAGAGAACGACAAGTGCGTCTTACCGTTCGTCTCACCAAATCAAGCTCGAAACTCTCAGGAAAACTGTATTTCTCTTTTTATAGTATCCATACAGATTCAACCAACAAAACGTCACTAATCCATCATTTTCATTAGGGTCCGGGCTGAGGTTTGGTGCTTTCATTGGTCAAGCTAATTTCTCTTTATTCTCTTATCTAATTTTCATCTGACTTTTTAATTACACATGAGCCCCAAGGCTAGCTTGCTTTTCATTTAATAAACAATCATTTCCATTTACAGATTACAGGAATTAATTAATACCTGTTTTTTATTTTTACTTAACGTTATTTCTTTATTAAAATATTTTTATATTTAAATCTTGTATTTTTTTATAAAAAAAGTACGTCCAAATACTTTTTTTTATTTATAAAAAAAAATATTGTTAAAGTTTTGCATCTGTGTGAATATATATATATACGTTTAACAAACATTTTAGCTTTTAGTTTTTTAATAGATTTTATTTTTATTTGCGAACTTTAAGATTTTATTTTAAATTAATGTAACGGCATATTTATATACCGTTACAATATATATATATATATCATGTGTATCATTATTTATAATGTTAATGAAGATGTATAAATAAAAAGTTCTAAATTTTTGTACCTATTTTGTTATCATTCATTTTACTAATATTAGTAGAATTCATTTAGAGACAATTATTTTTTTAGTAATTACTTATATTGAATTATTTTTTAGATCTTCGCGAATCTCATTGCTATCTAAGATATGAAAGAGGTCATTGTTCAGGTGAATTGCAATTACTTTATCGTAAAGATATTTGTTGCTGTTCTGTTGGTTCAGGATGGGGTTCACCTTGTGAAAGTTGTCCAAGTAAAGGCACAGGTAAGTTTGAATAACACTCAACACAATTAAATAATAGTTTTAAAATCATTTTGGACTGCTTAATTATATTATTTCAGAATTTATGGTTAAAATCTGAAAAGGATCATTGTGTTTCTGAAATTTATATTGTTATTTAGTATCCACTATTGTATTGGAGTTGTAGACCATGTATGACACTTATATTTTTAGGTGTATTTAAATCCATATAGTGAAGTTATCTTTATTGTCTTCTAAAATTTTCCTCTTTTGCAAATAGATTATTTTAGATACTAATTCTTTATCAGAAATCTTAGTATTTTTCTAAATAGGTCATTTGAATTATTTCTTTTTCCTCATACATTATTTTGTCTTAAAAAATACTGTGGAGAATTTCTTCTTTTTTGTTTCTACAACCTCTATAACAGTTTTTAGAAAATTATTTTTTAATTTTGTACTCTTTTAATCTGGATCATCTTCAAAGTTGTTTTAACAATATAAAGATTAGTAAGTTTAAGATTCAATTTATTGGAGTAATTCTAGAAATTAGAGATATCAGTATAATATTTTAGTTCATCAATATTGCATTAACATTATAATTGATATCTTACTAATCAATTTTCAAATGTTATGTTAATAGTCTTGAAATACATTTTTTTTTTAGTAGTCAAAATATAATGTACCTCTACTGTGTTTTTATTTGTATATATTTATAACCATTTTTATATTTATAACCATTTCTTTGTTGTTATTTTTTGTTGTTTTATTTCTTTATATTTTTGCAAATATAAAGTTACATAAAGGAGGTAATCCTTTGCAAATTATGATTGATTTTGTTGGTTTTTTTATTTATCATATTTCTAAATATATTGGTATACTGTTACAATAGTTTTTAGAATTTGAGGAAAATACTCTTGCTTCATCTTTTGACTTTGTAGATAGAATTAAAAATATAGTGATTAATGAAAATTATGTTATTGCTTTATTAAATGTGACAGAAATGTATGGTTCTATTGATAGAGTGGATTCCATAAAAATAATTGAACATGCATTAAAAAGTAAAGGTATTTGTAAATATGCGATACAATTTAATATTGATTCTTTAATTTTTTTTTTTAGATGAAAATATTGTTGCTTCTTTTGAAAGTGGATATTATAAAATCTTTAAAGGTTAGCCTATGGATCTGTCTTTTATTGCACAAGTTTACAAATTTGTTTTGTCTACGTATGAGAGTAGTATTTTAAATATGTATTCTTTTAGAGATATTAAAATTTACAATAGATATTGTAACCCTCTCCCAACACTTCTTCTACCTTTACTATCCACAAATACTTGGGGGCACCAATTCTATTGATCATAGAATAAACTAATAATCTGATTTCACTTTAAATTATCCATGAGACTCTTAAAATGCTTTCATACCTTAACTTAGCTCAGTTGGGGGCTACAGAGGTTTATAGGGTGTAAAATGTATATTAGACATGGGAGGAAACATTATGATTAATAGGAACAAAACATCTATTAAGTTCTAAAATAAATAAAGAATTAAAATTGGTAAAGTTCTACCATTTAAATTGACAAGTTATAGTCTATACCTCATCTCCTCCCATCATCCACATGCACTGAACAACCTCTACTGTGTGATAAAATTAAATTAATAAAATAAAGATGTAATGCTGATTAATTATACTGTATGGGAAGTTCGAATTAAATACAAAATAAAATATAACATTACTTAACTTTTAATTATACAGTAATGTAAACTAAATAACTGAATTAATGTCTAATCTAAATAATAAGTGAATATCTCAGGGTCTAATCTAAATAATAAGTGAATATTTCAGGGAATTAATTTATTGCATGGCTTAATTTTAAATCTATACTTTCCAACAACTACTAATTACTATTATAAAAGTAATGATACAAATTAAGCATTATTCTAATAAAAATGGTAGTTATATAATGAAAGAAATAGGGTGCATTTTGATTTCAATCCATCATCTAAATAATAACTGAGTAATGAAATTTTCTGAGAACAATTAAATAATCAAACATTTCATACAGTGTTTGGATCAAGAAAATCAACACCATCAGATCTGGACATATTCATCCTTAAATTATGGAATAGTGCAATCATATCATATTAGATATGTAAATGTGTGTTCATGTGTGGAAATATAGAACACAAATGCATATCAAAGAAGAATTCTGAACACAGCTTTAAATAAATAAAACATTTATTTACAAGATAATTTAAATAAACATTTGGTTTTATAGTTTACACATATACATGTTTTGGATGTTTCTAACATCAATGGTTAAATGGTCTACATAAGAACAAATAACATAAAGATAACTTTCTGTATTTTATTTCAACATATGCCAGCTATCAGTGCCTTCTGATAGACTTATAAAAGAAACATTATCATGCTAGTACTAAAATAATAACACAAAACTAAACTTCTTGATATTTTACTTGCAAAATTTACTCAAACTATCAGTTAATTCTGATAAACATATGACACAAAAACATTATAATATTACACTAAGATAATTAAATATAAAATTATTCTATATTTGGTATTTTATTTTTAGTACACTCAAGCTATCAATCAATTTTGATATGTTCATGAGAAATAAAACTCTATTAAACACTGACACTAAAATTATAAAATGAAACTAAAGTTCTTGGCATTTTATTTCAAATGCACATCAAATAATTTAGAGGGGTTTAAATCTAAGAGTAAGAGGTCAAGCTATCCTTCACAAACCAAATAAGTAATTCTATTAATTAGCTACACTTTCTTTTCTTTTGCTTACTCATTCAGATGAGGATGAAATATTATGAGAGTTGATGGTATAAAATCTAAGTAATTAATATAAAATGATTTGAAACAATAATTAAAGAGTTACATATTAGTGATGGATTTCTCTATACCTTCCAAATTAATAATATTTTATGCATGTGTCTGAATTGTGCTATCAGTTATAAAATAAGTAATATAACTAAATCTTATTGGTTTACTTATGAGATTGGGAATAAATATCATAATATGGATGGTGACAATGGCCAACCAAGCTTCAACACTAATTCTGCTTTAGCTGTTCTGTGAGAAAAATCAATTCTACCTTTATTTTATTTTCTTATCAGCAAACTATCTTACACTTGGCTATGAATAAAAGATGGAATGCCTTCCACACAATCACATGAGGGATAAAAGACTTTCACAATGCTAATCATTTAAATAACACTACACAATAGCACCCAAGTCTAATTTCTGAGACTTAAAACAAACTGATGTGGACATGGTCTCATCATCAAGAAAATAAGGGAAATACACTACTTGGCTTCTCATACTATAATTCATAAAATACAACTACTTAATCTGGAGGATATAATCTACTCCTAACAAATATTTCAACAAGCTAAAGAAGCGCTTTCTCAATCCCGGACAATATACTATATAATCCACTCATGGCAAATACTCAAATAAATTAAGGGAGAGCTTATCTCCATTCCTGACAATGTACTATATAACATAAATAATTTCATTCTGCATAGCCACTAAATACATTTCAATGTAAGCATAATAAAGAAATAATAAATTCACACTTAAATAAATCTCTAAACTTTCCACCTTTCTTGACACATTTCATCGTCCAAAACCGATGGAAATTAAATTATTTCTACTTTCAATTCAAACATTATTATAACTGGGTTAAATACAGACATGTATATATAAGCATAATAACATATAAACAATTTCAAATCACATTTGATAAAGAAATATTGTAATGACATTAATTAATAAATTGTAAATATAATAATGAATAAACCTCTCATTTCTGACAAGTATAATATTTTAACTTGGAAATATACTAATTATTATTAAATAAGCAAGACAAAATAACTTCTAGCAAAGCAAAGATGAAATAATTATTTAGTATATTTGGCATTAGCACAAAATTAAAATAAAAAAGTTTGGTTTGGGATATACAATAACCCTTTAAAATTGGAGTAAAATAATCATTAAGAAATAATATTTATAACTTCTTGAAAACACAAAGATAAACAATAAATTTTGTATAATTACCTCTTTTCAAAATGGGCTGTTAATCTCTTAATAATGAACAGATATTTCTATTGCTAGCATGCGCATATAGAAATATAAGCATATAATAAAAACTATATTTAAATAATGCTAATTACCCAGTATAATATTCCTCCATATTATACCTTTGTGAGACGTTCTTGTAGAGAAAAATAATAATCAAATAAAAAAAAAAATCATAAGACAAAATTTTAAATCTACCTATCTATCAAAAAATAATAATAATCATTAAAACTTTTTTTTTTTGGCTGGAATGAAAAGTTCATTTATAGTCTATAGATGACATATCTTAGTCATGTACTAATGATGATGATCATGAGTATAATCATAAATATGAACAAACATATAACAATTTCCTGCAGGGAGATAAATAATATTAATTTGGATACAATTTAACAGCATTTCAAAGTTTTTTAACAATGGCTAATGAAACTGCTGGCAATATTACATATGGGAATCCTTCATTATGGCAATAAATATTTATTACAGCATAAGTAGAGCAATAATTTATTACCTCATTCATTAGACTTATTTAAGCATTTGTTCCAAATCTTCAGAAGTCCTTCACAAAGTAAGTCATGACTCAGTTTATAAAATTCATTTAAATTCACGTAGATTTATTGATAACATATTTTAATAAAAAAAATCAAATGCAAACGAAGAGAACAATAACATAAAAGAAATTCATATTCCAATTTCATGCCCTTTTACTCGTTCATGTATCAGCATATTTAGAGATATGTTAGTAAATAGTTCATTAAATCATATGTTGCCATTTGTTTTTTATTTCCAGATACAAATGGTTAGGTTTTTTTTTTTTATCAATAATAACAATAAAGCAGGTTAGAATAAGTTATCCATGCACACTTTCCATTTAATCTTTATTCCACTATAATTAGCAAAAATTATTAACAAAGAGTGTTTGAAATGGTTAATGAAAAAGTTCAACATAAATTTTCCAAAATAATAACAATAAAATCCATACATTTCAGTTACTTCTTTAACATTAGAGATTAAATCAAAGTAAATCAGACTTATAATGTAGACATACATTTCAATTACTTCTTTAATATTAGAATTAAGATTTATTTAAAATAGTTTTGAATTATAAACACGCATTTCCATTATTTCTTTAATATTAGAAATTAAAGTTAAATAGTTTTATAATATAGGCACACATATGCATTTCAAATGTTGACTTTAGAATTTAAACTATTCAGTTAAAAAGCAAGAAAGATGTACCTTATTTACCATTGTCTACATCTGCATTTTGTCCAGAAAATTAATAGTGTTTTTTTTTCACTTTCAAGCTTGGGTCATGGAAGAATCAGTTTGTAGAAACAAAATTGTACTAATGAAAACTTTTATGGAAAGAGAATTGGTGAAACCAGAAAGCAAAGTCAAAGTAAATTAAAGTCAACCTTTAGTAAAAAGATTCATCCTTAATATATCCAATTATTACCCAAGCATCTGTTCTTCCAATAATCCAAGGTCATTTGAAAGTTCAAAACTCTAGAAATAAAATTGCTCCACCCATTGCACTGAGTTTAATTAGTAACAAAGTATGCAAGAAATTTTCTATCTTGAAAAAGAAAGAAAGAAAGAAAGAAAAAATCATTTTCTCTTTTAAAAAAATATGAAATAAATTGAACCAAGAATAAATATTTTACATTTCTAAAGTAACAAAATAAAAACTAATGACAATTATTTTAGCAAATAAAATATTTAATGGTGTATTTGTGATTTAATATTCCACTGGTCCAGTGATCCATTAATTCATTTAAATTGTGTTTAAGCTGATTATTCAAGCTATTGGTTACGAAGTCAAATATTTTGCTATAAGACATGATATTTGGTAGTACAATGAAGTACATGAATGGAAAATGAAGCTGAAAGATGGCACAAGCATACATGAACATCCATAAAACTGTACTACAGATACTAAACTGATCTGACTGAAATGACAGTTTCTATGATGATGAGCCAAACATATTGCACTATTTACACTATGGATTGAAATATTATAAGCAAATAAACCAGAGAATTATCTAAACAAATGTCAATACTGTTCTGCAGACAAATAAAACAAACTGGAATCAACTTAACCTAAACTGACAATTTCTGTGACAAACCAACTCCATTTCTAATATTAATTACTCACCAAAGAAAAATATTAAACATCTCAAAACCTTCAAATTATATCTATAAGTGCTTTTAAACATAGTTTTAGATCATTAATAAGAAATTTTTAAAATTTCAGGTTATTTCTTCTTTTTTTTTAGTAAGATGCTATAAACTGTTACTGAAACAGTGCTACACAATTACAATCAATATTTCTGGTGCCTATTCAGAAGGTTACAGTGTATACATAATGTTTTTGTTTGTGGAAATACCAATACTATAAATTTGTTTGTAGGGAAGTTAAATAATTTGAATAGCTTGAAATGGACTATTGAAAAAGAACAAGACAAAAACGTTAAGTATTTGGATTTAATTATTATAATAGATAATAGTATATTAAGTTATAAATTAATAATCAGACCATTGCAAAAAAAAGGGGAATATATAAATTGTAAATCAAAAGTAGCAATTATGCATAAGATGGTAAGTTTTAGACCTTTTTTGCTTCGTGATGAAAAATTATGTCATTATCATTTAAAAAATATTGAGATATTTGTTAAAAAATTGCTTGAAGTTAGTTATAAGATTGAACAGATATAAAACACTTTTATAAAGAAGTTGAAGATTGGTAATAAAAAATGGATATTTATTACATATATTTCAAATGTTCAAGTGAAATTTTTTATGGATATATATATATATTGTGCCATTACAATTTAGTCACTAGATAAATTTATAGTAATGTGCATGTAGAAAAGGTAAACCAAAAATCATCATCACATTTTATATAACCATAAAGAAGCGTAGGCATCCAAGTTCAAACCCTACAAGGTCCAGTTCTAAAGCTTTAAACAGAGAAAGTGGGTCAACAATTACATGCTTTCTTGTTTGTGTGTTGATAGAAAGGTAATACACACATTTAAACTATTTAATATTTAATTTTTCTTTAAAAGCAAAGTTATAATGCATACATATAGGCAATGTATGTGTAAATTATTTAATTGTTTTATATTTCAAATATTAAACATTTTAACTTTCTTTAAAACTAACCTATGCTTGATCAATTCTAATATTTTATTCTATGCTTTTATTTTTGCTTTTCTTTAATTATAAGTGGGATTTAAAAGTTACAGATTTAATTAAATAATTGGTTTATAATTCCTAAGCTAGCAATCATATTATTTAAGGTTAGTTTATGAATGATTTGAAGAAGCAGGATGTGTACATTACATACAAAAATTTACATTTCCTAAATATTGAAAGAAAAGGAAGTATTAAATCTGTCAAATTATTTTTTTTTGTACAATTTTTTGTTAAAAGAGGAAATCTGTTTAATCAGATATCGTCTTTGTGCATTTTTTTGTAAATGATTGTTTCACTTTGGGAGCTTATAATGGGTGAAAACTCTAAAAATTAAATTGTCTTATCTCAAGATCTAAAGAAGCTCAGATTTGGTTTCTCTGGTGTTAAAGAAAAAAGAAATAAAATTGTATTTTTTTTAAAAAAAATTCAAAAGGTTACTTTTCAGTTAAAATAAAATTGAAATAAATAGGTCTATAAAAATTTGCCAAAATACAAGTGATGCTATCTCTGTTGGTTAGTTAGAAAATTGGTATAAAAGCTGTCTTGATTATTTTTGGTTGTGTTGTTGAGTGTTAATAAAATTTATGTGAAAATAAAAAAAATTGTAAAATTATTTCGTCGGATTGGAGTAGAATGTCTAAAATAATTTCTACCTTTCAAGAAATAGTTTTTTTAATAGGAGAAAGCATTCACCTGTAAAAGATAATTAATCTACGATCAATATTACAAGTCCAATTAATTGTTCCACACTGTTTTAAACTCAAAAAATTTATAAATAAACAACTGCTGTATTTCTCCACTTTGGGAGAAGAAAATTTAATTAATGTTTCCAAATTGTCCACAAACAAATACTCAATAGTTCATCATTAAATAGTTATACACCTCAAAAAGATTGCATAGTAGTGAAATAGAAGTTTGAACCTTGAAATTGCAAAAAAGATGGTAATATGACTTTTTATATTATTTTTTTATGATATCAGTCTTAATAAAATTTTAGAATAAAGTGGTATATTTTATTTAAAGAACTTTTAAAGACTATTCAGATCAATTAAAAAAAGAATGTTTACTAAAAATAACTTTGAGTTCATAAATACTTAATGTATGAAATTATTTGTTTATTAATTTTAAATATTAATGTGTAAAAAATTTTTTTATGGTATTATGATTTTAGTTTTAATGTATATTATTATTATTTTGGTTTTTAATAATATTTTGTTATTGGGATAAAAAGATACTAATGATATTTTATATGTGTATATTGATTGAATGTGGGTAAAAGTACTTAGAATATTAGATTAGTTTGTTTCATTAAGTATAGATTTAGAGGTAGAAGAGGGGGGGAAATAATTTAAAACTTGTTTTAAAACTTGTCTTTCAATTCTACTAAATTTTTTTTATTCTATTTAATGTTGGATTTTTAAAGTATGTGTGTATGAGAGATAATATTTTTTGTCTTGAAATATTTTCATGTCAATTGAGTCCAACTTATAAAAATAATTTGAAGGGAAAGGGGGAAGACTTAAAATTAATCTGAGGATTGTAATATAATAATTATTATTATTATTATTATGTCAATTTTCATATTATTAGAAATTTTTATGTATATGTTAGAAAGGTAGTATAAATATTAGTTTGTTTTATTAAAGAGGGTATATATTTCATTAAGTGTAGTCTTTGTTAAGGGTGATTATTCATCATCATCAATGGTTGAATATTAGTTATTTAAGATAAGTAAATATGCTAAAATTAAGAATAATTATGAATTTCTTTATAAAAATTAGTTTTATGTTTAGGCTTAGTCCTAGAGCTGTAGTTGAAACCTTGTCATTATTGTTATTATGTCATCATCATCATTCATCAAGTTTTAATTAATGAGTGTTTAATGTTTAAAGGTAAATAAATATTGATTTTATAATATTTAGTGATCTCTTAGTATTATTATAAACTCATATTATTTATGAAGGATGAGTGAATTGATCCTAAATTAGTTATATATAATCTGAGTAGTGAATTATAAAATATTGAAAAATTTGTTATGTTAAGATCTGAGAAATGATTTATGTTCAATAACTCCACTTTGGTTTAAAGATGTTTTATTTTATTAAATATTAGTGGTATAGTGATATGGCTAAAAAAATCTCTCATTTTTTATTAGAAATAAAGTAAAAAAGGATTCAAAGGTAATTAAAAGTTATTAGATATAAGTGTCTAATTAGATAATCTAGTGTGCTAGAATATTCATAGTATTTGTTTAAATTAATAAAAAGAAATAAAGTGATAAAACCTATGCTTATAGAGTTATTTTTATTGAATTAAGTTATGTCACAATAATATATATATATATATATATATATATATATATATATATATATATATATATAAGAATATGTTTAATGTTTCATTTTGTCTTACAAATAATGTTAATAAATTAGTGAATAAATCTAAAAATGGCATACTTGTCAAACAGAAAAAGTAATGTTGCATATCAAATTTTTGTGGATGTTATCACCATCATCATCATCAACCATTATCAATCCACTGCAGGATGAAGGTTTTTCCAAATTCAATTCATCTTCTCCAATCTTTAGCTTCTCTTCTCCACATCACCTCTGCACACTTTCTTATTTCATCCACCCATCTCATATGTGATCTGTTTCTGGGTCTTTTGCAATCTCTTGGACCCCAGTTTAAGATTTCAATTGTCCATCTATTATCATCTCTTCTAGCAATATGTTCAGCCTAACTCCACTTTAGTCTTTTAATTTTTTTCAATGAAATCAATAACACCTGTTTGTTCTCAGACCCGTATATTGTGTTTTTAATCTCTTCTTGTTACTCCCAACATACTTCTTTGAGTGGTCTGAAATCTCTGTATTGCTCTTACTTATGGATCTAAAACCTTCCTTTTCAAACACATAGGCATATTTGCTTTTAGTATCAAGTTATTTCTACCAAAAACACTCCAACCAAGTTTAATTCTATGATTAATTTCATGCATTATGTTTCTATCTGTATTAATAATCTGACTAAGGTATTTGTAACTGCTAACTTCTTTTAACTCATCATAATCAATCTTTATTTTCATATCTTGAGAAAATCCATTAAACATTACTTTAGTCTTTTTAAGATTTCATCTGATAACTCATGCAACATTCCCTGTAGCTCTAAAACATTATTTGCAAAAACAACTACATCATCTGCAAAATCTAAATGACTTAAATAATCTCTATTTACTTTCACTTCTTTAGCTTCCCATTTTAATCCACAAAATACTTCTTGCAGCACTGCTGTAAAAAGTTTTGGAGATATGGAGTCACTCTGTCTTATACCATTCTTCATGTTGACTTTCCCAGTATCATTATGTAATTTAATTGTTGCTGTTGCATTTTTATAAATATTCTTTAAAATATGACAATATCCTGGATTTATACCTTGATGATCCAATGCTTTAATCACTGAAGAAATGTTTATAGAATCAAATGCCTTTTCATAATCTACAAATCCAAGGCATAATGGCAACTCATATTCATTTATCCTTTCTATAACTTCTCTCAATACCTGGATATGATCTACTATACTAAAACCACTTTTAAATCCAGCTTGTTCTCTTGGTTGGTGGAAATCCAATGTTCTCTATAGATGAGTTGCAATTATCTTGGTAAAATTTTTATATAAAACTGATAAAAGACTGATCTGTAATTTCTAATATCTTCTTTATCATCTTTTTTAAATATTAATATTAATACTGCATTCTTCCAATGATCTGGTACATCTTTATCATTTAGACATTTGGTATATAACTTTGCTAAAAAAAATTCTATTTTTTCACCTGCTTCTTTTAATACATCAATTGTAATTCCATCATTACCTGGAACCTTTCCTGTCTTCATACATTTAATTGCATGTCTCATTTCTTTATTTTAAATTCTGGGCAATTCAGAAGATGTAATAGATATAGGAGGTACTTGTTATTTATTACTATATAATTCTTGATAAAAGTCTTCTATCCATTTAATGATGTCATCTCTCTTTTTAGTAATAATTCCATCTTTTTTCTTATTGCAGATATAATTTTTCTACCAATACCAAAATGTTGTTTTACACTTTTGAGACTTTTATTCTCTTCTACAGTTTTCCTAGTTCACAGTTATACTTTCTTATATCATTTTCAATTCTCTTCTGCACCATTTTATTGGTCAGTTGCTGCTTTTTTCTACCAGCTATCTTTGTTGCAGTTTTTAAAAGTGTATCAGTTATTTTCATATTAATTTCATTCAAATCTGAATCATGTTCAAAATCTACTAATCCTTGAAACCGATTTGTAATTTCTAATTTAAATTCATTAGAATGTTTCTGAAGATTTGGAATATCAAATATAAATATTGTTTTTCTTGATAATTTTTGTCTCTCTAGTTTTGCATTAACACATATCTTACATCTTACTAATCGATGATCACTTCTTGTGTTAAATTTATTAAGAACATTACAATCTTGAAATATGTATTTTCTGTTAGCCAAAATATGCTGTGCCTTCTTTTGGATGCTTCCATGTCCATTTCCTTTTAACATTTTTCTCAAAAAGAATTCATAATATAAAGTTTTTCTTTTTCTGCAAATTCCACAAGTCTATGTCATCTCTCATTTCTATTACCATAACCAAAATTACCTACAGCACTTTCATCTTTCATTTGTTTACCAATTTTAGCATTAAAGTCTCCCATAACAATTTTAAAATATTGTTTACTCTGATGAAAAGTCTTTTGTATATCCATATAAAAATCTTCTACTATTTCATCACTATGAGAACTTGTTGGGGCAAAAACATGAATTATCTGCATTTGGTATCTGCTATTAAGTTGTATAACTAACCTTGCCACTCTGTCCAATATACCATCAATCTCCACAGTGTTGTTCTTTCACTTTTTATTTATAATGAATCCTACTCCACTTGCATTTTCAATATTTGTGCTTTTATGATAAAGTATATGTCCACTTTTTAAATCAATTGTCTCTTCACCTTTTCTTCTAACTTCACAAAGTCCAATAATGTCCCATTTGATAAAAGTCAGTTCTTTTAATGCTTGCAATCTTCCTTCACTTGAAAGTGATCTGCAGTTGTAAGTACCTAAATAAAAAGTCATCATCAAATAGCAGCATGGGTTCACAATTAGGGGATTCTTAGCACCCTCTGCCTTCGGCCACCAACCGCTGCCTTAGTTGGTGACTTTACTGCCTCCTGGGAATAAGGGCCATGATTTATTTTTGTCTGTCATAATTGTATATATCTATTGGAAAAATATTTATCATTTACACAAACATTCTTTCTGCTTTATCAGGCAATTGAAAAGAAAGACCATGTGTTTCTTAATTTTAAACTTAGAGGTAAAAAGCCAATAAACTCACCATGCTGGCTAATGCATGTTGGTGAGCAGCCCATCCATGTTCATATATTATGTGAATAATCACATCAATGACAAGAATGTATGGAGTGGACATTACGAATTTGCTCCTTTCGGTTCCTTTGAGGCCTCCAAGAGGAATGAAAGGGTCTTCTTTCAGTTAATAGCAAACTATACAGCTTTGTGGATGTATTAAAAAAAGATTACAGCACAAATTGTTATACAAGTATGTGAAAAGTAAAAATAATAATGACTTAATGACTGTTTCAGTTTTTTTAAATCATGAAAGGACACATAAATGTACATTTAAGTTTGATATTGAAAGTGTTAAGATTCTTCATGAAGAGAGAAACCACAATAAAAGAAAAATTAAGGAGGCAATTTTAGTAAATAGAAATAAAATAAATTTAATTAATATACAAGCTGCTAACGTTAAAATTTGGGATTCATGGGATATGAGTTGATGACATTTGTTTCTGTTTTGTTTTTTGAATTTAACAGTAGTTGAGGCAGGTTAAGGAATTAACCAAAAATACTTCTGCAGATTGAAATACTGTATATAATAGTTAATTACTGTTATATTGTTACAATAGTTTTTTAATTAATGGACATTAATATATATATAATGCTATTATTCTTAGATACCTGTATTGCTTTGAAGTTATATAAGTAATATATGTATATATAAAACCAACACTGCCTAACACTATACTAACAATAAATAAAATGGAAAACCATAAAACAATATAATACTTGATAAAATCTAAATTTTTTTACCAAAATTCTTACACATCCATAGTTTCATCTACTAGAAACATATATATTTGTTTCTTTAGTTTGATTTTCACTTGATAAAGTCTATTTGTAATAGATGAAACTGTGGTCATGTAAGGATTTTGTTAATACTTACAGCAACATTTTGCAATACAAGTGTGTTTATTACCAAGAAATTATTTATCAATTTACTTGAATATTAATAAACTGCTGTTATTTAATATTTGTTTTTTTAAATAAACTTTTATCACATATTTTAATTATATATTTTGCCAGATTTCTGGAATATATATTCGAATGTCTTTTTTATTTAGTTTACTATATTTTGAAAAGCCTAATTCTGTATTAGATTAAAAATTAAACTTAAAAATAATATGTTAAATAAAATTTCATTTTAAATTATATATATATATTCTAGATGCTTTTAAGGAACTGTGCTCTAAAGGCAAAGGCTTTGCTGAAGATGGACGAGGAAAAGGAGAAGTTGGCTTTATAACAGGTTGTTTATAAACTTTATTTAAATATCAAAATAATTATGCTTATATATTTTAAATTATATGAAGCATATTATATATAGTTTAAAGGTAGTTTTTTGCATTTACCTTTTGTAATTAATTGTTATGTGCAAACTCTTTTATAAAGTATTGTTTGACATAGGGTGCATGTAATATTGGTCTAACAAAAGTTTGTGGAAAAGTTACTGATTTGCTTAATAAAATTTTTTTATTAATCTTTAGAATGAGATTTGTATTTAAATTTTACATATCCTTTCTGATAATTTAGTATTAATATTGATTTTTTTTTTCTTTGTCAATATAGACTAATATAATAATCTCCTTAACTATATATTTTTATTTTGTATAGTTTTTTTTTTTTTGCTTACTAATTATTGCTTCCATTCTTAATTCATCATCGGTGAGTAATATTTGCTCTCTAGTATCCCATTTGGATTAGATGTTTTTTTACTAGATTTTTACATGAAAAACTGCATAGAATTCAACAGGGTAGTTTTGCAATTCTTATTGGTAGCTAAGTCTGATCTGAAGATTCATAAAGAGTCATAAAAACATAGCCATTTCCTATCTTGAATTTAGTTTTATGATATTTGTTTATGGGTTTGCTCTCAAAAACTAAATACTGTAAATAAAATTTTAGAACTTCACAGTCAGCTAAATTTGTTACTGGATAATTAACAAATTTAGCTAACTGTGAAGTTCTAAAATTTTATTTACATTATTTAGTTTTTGAGAGCAAGCCCATAAACAAATATCATAAAAGCTAAATTCAAGATAGGAGATGGCTACATTTTTATGACTCTTTATGAATCTTCAGATCAGACTTAGTTGCCAGTAAGAATTGCAAAGCTATCCTGTTGAATTCTATACAGTTTTTCATGTAAAAATCTAGTAAAAAACATCTAATCCAAATGTGATACTAGAGAGTAATTGTTATTCACTGTTAGTGAATTAAGAATGGAAGCAATAATTAGTAAGTAAAAGAAAACTATACAAAATAAAAATATATAGTTTAGGAGATTACTATATTATTCTATATCTTGAATTTAGCTTTTATGGTATTTGTTTATGGGCTTGCTCTCAAAAACTAAATACTGTAAATAAAATTTTAGAACTTCACAGTCAGTTAAATTTGTTACTGGATAATTATAATAAACATAATATATCTTAAATTAAACTGATAAAGCAAATTATCAATTTCTTATATCAATATAACATATTTTTCAAAATCTCCACCTTCATTGTCTAATAATATATCACATTTTTTCAATAATAAAAATTTCATCTTGAAAAGGGGATCCCTTAACTTTAACTAAAAAAATATTATCGTTCTCTTTTCTTAATTAGAAATTTAATTTAACTACAGGGAAACAGAGTAGTTTCATATTGGTAAAGAAATTACATGAGCCACATTTTGTCATTCTATCTGCACTTGTATAATAATTATATAATGAAAGAAACCAAATTAAATAGAAACAAATGTGAATTCAGGATTGATTGAAGAAACATAAACAATTTAGTAAATATGCTAATGACCCACACTTATAGTTAAAATTGTAGAAAATCTGAAAATTTTTATTAGACAAGATAGAAAATAGAATGAAAGAGTACTGGAAATGAAGAAAATAGTGGTCATAATAACAGAATCAGCATCTGACTTCAAAATTGATAATAACACCTATAGATGTAGTTGATAGTTTTTGTTTATTTGAATTATACATTTAAGAGCTTTGAAAGTGGCAAGAACAGATTAACATATGATAAAACATAACTTTAAAAATGAAGCTCAAATTTGTTTAACTATAAAGATTTCTGCGATTCTTTTTAGATATATAACTTAGTGAGAAAGAAAAATAGGCGTAGTATTGACACTTTTCGAAAAAATGTTGATACTATTGAAGATTTTTGTGCAAAAAAAAAAAAAGTAAATCCTTCATCAGATTTACTTGAACTCTTCTTGTTGAAGCACAAATGACCAGGTTGAATTTGTTTTATTTTGGTTATATCATGAAAAGATTTAATTCATTAGGAAAAAAAATTAATGCTTAGATCTGGCAACATTCTTGTTCTTTTTGTACTTTCCTCTTCTTTTATTGAATTATTATCACCATTAAGCATAGAACTGATACTAATGCTTATTTCTTCTAATATTTCAGGTAATGAATTTTCAAGTGATTTATGTCTTCTCATTCTTCTACATTAATAATCTGAAATTCGCATAGTTACTTTGAGATAATACTAATTATTACTCATGAAAACCATTTTCTTTTCAGCATGTCATGCATCTAGACAGCATCATCAATTTTATAATTCTCATCGAAATAAGTTTGCCTTGATGCACTATTATTAGGTATGAACATTGATAAATATATTTGGCATTTGTAATGCATTAACATCTCAGCTTGTGTCCTTTTAGTCAACATACAAGGAATGAGATGTTGATGGAACTCTTGAATAGTTTCTTCCATTTTTGGCTTTAAGATATAAAGAATCTTAACTGGTTTATATATAAAGGGTTGAACATCTTTTATTAGTTCTATTTTGACCGGTTTGTTTTAAACTCTGTTGGTGCCAAATTTAAATAGCAGTGGCTGTCTGAATCTGACTTTAGATTTCAATTGTATTTTTGACTATATCAATTTATATCCCCAATAATCTAAATTAGTTCCTACCTAAAGTGGGAGTGAGGTCTCATTTCACAATTTACATAGATAGTAATTGTTTTTAGCCTTCAGCTTGACAAGTACTATTTTCCATATGTATCAATCCCATTTCCATTCACATTTGTGGCTATGATCTCAGCTTTCATTATAGAAACTCTTTTTGGCCTTCTCTATTATTTTTGTAGTTCTTTTGTGAAATTAATGACAACCTTGTGTTGACTGAAAATCCTTATATTTAGCAAAATGTGGTGTAACTACTCCTATGCCATAATATGAGGTATAATAATGATCTTCTGGTTGTTACGATAATGGACAAGTAATTTTTTAGAAGTAAGCAACTCCTTTGTTCTATTAAAGCATACTCATGTTCTGCATTCCATTTCTAACATTGTCACTTCTTTAACAGCTGGTATAATGATGTGGTGATGTGTACTTTTCCCTTCAAAAACTTGTAAAAAAATTAGTAAACCTAGAAATACTTGCAGGTCTTTAACCTTCTTCAGCTTAGCAGTATTTTTTACAGCTGTTACCTTATACGGGATGGAGGTACTTTTCATTAGCAGTAATTATATGTCCCAAGTGCATTTAAAACCTTTAACCTTGTACCTATGTTATCCAACTATGCACATTTCCTGTGATTAATTCTTGGGTTACACCTTAATCAATTTTCTGCTTATATATGTTAATGCTGTTTCAAACAGAAAAAACTTAGTCTTAACATATTGTCGTTCATCCCCTGTAGCAATTGACTGAAGAATACATTATTTAATACAGTATTAAATTCACACTGTTTTGCCAATTCTCACAGTACTTTGTTATATTTTTGATATTTCTCATTCAATGCTGATCTCCTTTTTTCTGAAATGTAAGAACAACATCTATTTTGATGTAATGGATTGAGAAATGTGCTCTTAATTTTTCTCTAAGTTTCAGGTAGATTATTTCTTCTACAGGCTTTGGTTCACAGTTTTATTATTTGCAAAACATCCTTGCCTTCCAGCACATCAGCATTGCTACTTTTAGATTATCAGCTCTATTAATGAGCACATTCTTCTGTATATGTTCTATGTACAATCATCAATTTGCTGTCTAATTAATCTCATATTTTCTTAATATTATTATATTATGCCATTGCATTGACAGTTTGTTTATTTCATACACAAATGTAACAAATCTTTTCAATCATTAAATGTGCCAATATACTAATTGCCAGTAGGAAATCTGCTGTTGCTTACAGGTTTTATGTCAAGTGTGGCAGTGTGCTGTTGTTTGTGCAGGTTCTTCTGTCAAAAGCAACAGTCTGTTATAGTTAGCACAGGTTCCTCTATCAACTGTGGGCAATCTGCTATGTACTCCTTGGGTCTACTGTTGTACCAGCCATGATGCATCCATAATAAACAAAACAATAAGTAAAATTACGAGTTTTATACTCATAAGAAAATAATGAAATATATATATATGAATGAAACTAAACATTTATCTTCTAGGAAGATTTTCTCTAAATGTAGAACATCTTCTATAGTGTGTGCAATACTTCTATACACGCATGAGTTAAACAGATTTTATTTCTGCATCCATTTACAGAGCTTTTGCACACCCCTAATTAACTGCATTTTCTCCTATTCTTCTTGTGTGATTTATGAATATATAATTAATTAGCATAAATTTATTTAAAATTCAGCGCATGCTAGTTAGATGTGAATACGATAAGGATAATTATGCAAGAGCTGTAATAATTTATAGTGGTAAATACTTTATTTACAACAACAGTATCTTTAGATATATATATATATGCACACATCTATATTGCAATACTAACACATTATAGTGTCTGGCGCCTGTACGCAAAACACTGTTGACATCATTATACCCTTCTCACCAATAAAGAATCACTTTATAAAAATGTATGAATACATAAAAATGAAATACAAAATATATTAATTATAATTTTTTTTTCTCATGTGTTTAATCCGGGGACAACTGCTTGGAAAGCAGCTTTCACTGACCTCTCTACCACCAATGCTTGACATATATATATATTAATTATAATTTTACTGAACAAAAAACAGAAATTACAAAAAAAAAAATGTGGAAAATCAATAAACATACAAGAAGAGTACAAAACAAAAGCAACTAAAATAATTGGGGGGAGGGGTGAGGTAATTTATATTATTTGGCAAAAAAATCATTTGCAAATTGCACTTTGTAACTTTATACACTTTTATATAAATTAACAAATCAACTTATAGTTTTATAAAAACAAAAATATTAAACATTTTTCGTTAGAAAAATTAAACTATAAGAAAATCACTTTGTCATTTGTACTTTGTGTAGGTATAAATAAGAAACAGATAAACTTACAAGTATATAAAATAGAAACATATTAAACATTATTGGATAAAGAAATAGGTAAGTAAATATTTAAACAGAAATAAAAATCACTTAGTGAACTGAACTTTTCTAATTTTCATTAATGAAAATTCTTGAATAATATCATATATATCAAATTGAACCAAAATATCTGACTCTATTGATATAATGGCAAGATTTGAAAGTCTATCTTGTACCATTGTGGAGGGCAAGTAGTTTTTAATAATTTAAGTTTGGAAAAGGACCAATTCATAAATGCTGCAGATACTGATAATGCTAAAAGAATTTGAAGTTCAATTGTAAAATTTTTGAATAAACTGTGATCAAATCATTTATGAATATATTATCTAATATATATATATATTTTAAAATTAGAAATAAATAGTTGACAATGTAAAATTTCTTTGCATAAATCATCAAGATTAATGTCTGAATGATTTTTATGTATCAATTTTTGTCATAACCTTTTACAAAATAATATTGTTTATGTTGTGAAGTAACTTAACAAATATAAAAACTGAAATGAATTCATATTTTCTTTTAATAAAATAATTATGCAGAGAAATAAATTTACTTTAAAGGAAATTTCAGAATGTACTATATTTTTATACTCGTAATCAAATTGTGTTTTCTTGTTACATTTTGTTTACTGTGTTTAATGCATGATTATGATTAAGACAGATTTGTAAAATATGTTTAAATATTTATTATTTAAACCAGGCATTTCAAACTTTTACCACCAAGGGCCACATGAACTATTTAACATCAAGTCATGGGTCATATTGCAACAAAATACAGAAATTAAAAGAAAGCTCATTATTTATTATTAATATTGCAGTTTTAAATATTAAACAACGTGACAAAATATAACTACATTAAAAAACACATGTAAAATACAGAAACTGTTTTCCAAATCAACACTAGTTTAATTTAATAATATCGCATTATTTTTTTTTGAAGAAACTTGGCATTTAATTCTTCAAAATTTGATTGAATTTGTTGAGCTGTATAAACTTTTTAAAATAGATTGTATATGCTGGTCCATTAATCTTGATCTTTCTGGAATCTTATTGTTTTTTTAAATAAAAAATAATTGTTCGCACAAATATGTGCTGCCAAACATGGTTAAAATATGCCTAATGGCACACATTATATTTGGAAATGAGTAACTAAATAATTATAGAAATTTGTAATCCAAACTTTTTTTATATTTGTTACAATATGAACTCATATTGACTTTTAATTAATTCCAGTTGTAAATTATCATCCATGGTTTCAACATCAATTGATAGAGAAATAAATAAATGAAATTGAGTTTCATATTTTTTAAAATCCAAAAACCTTCTTTCGAATTCATTTTCTAATATTACAATTTTACTAGCATATTCTGAAAATTTCAACTGTGATTTTTTTGTAATAGTGACTGGCAACATTTAATATGAGATATATTTTCATTTTGAAGTTGTTTTTTCCAAAGTAATTTTGTTTGAAAGCATTAATAGTGCAAAATAACATTGCAAATATATGACTTTTGCCCTTTAGCTTAAGATTAAGTTGATTTGGGTAATTTGTAATGTCATCAGAAAAAACCAAGTCCTAGTATCATACAGTATTCTACATTCATATTTTTGTGGTTCTAAAAAAATAGTAATTTTATCCAGCAATTTGAAGAATAGCTTCAAAACATTATGACTGAAAAACCATCTATATTCTATATAATAAGGAAGATCAATGTATTCACTTTCTACATCTTCTAGAAATTTAACAAACTGATGATGATTAAGGGCACGTATACATACGTGAATATAATTTACTATTTTAGCGTCATTTTTTAGCACATTTCCAATATTTAAAACTTTGTAGCACAATATTTGCTGATGAATAAAGTAATGAAAATGTTGAAAATATTAATTACCTTTTTCTTTGCATGCCCATTTTTCTTTTAACTTGGTAACAACCAATTTAAAAAAACCAGTCATAGTAGAGTTCCATCAGTTGCAATCAACACCTGTAGTTATAACATGCATATAAATAAGTTCTAAAAGTTCTTCACTAATATTAAGTTTACATCACATCCTGAATAAAAATAGCTAATTGAGCAGTATCTGTGCATCTGTACTTTAATCAATTGCAATGGAATATGTCTCGAATTTAATTCTTTAAATTCCCAGTTATATCATCAATTCTGCTAGCAATGGTATTTTGAGGTAAACTTATATTTTTGAACTTGTTTAACTGTTCTGGACACTACAACTTTTAATTATGTATTTATGAATAAATTTGCTTTTAGCAAATGCTTTGGACTTGGTTGCAGTTAAGTGTGCTAATGAATAGCTAGTTTTAACAACAGCCCCATTAATCTGTTGGCTTGGTTAAATACACTATTGTTTTCTGAGTGCCAGCTTGAATTCTGGCATTTTATCTTCTTTCCCATCATATTTGCCATAGTGTTCTCTATGATTTGTATTGTAATGCCTCTTGAGATTATATTCTTTGCAAATTGCAATAAAGTTTTTACATATCAGATATAAAATTTTATTTTTTCTTCAATAAAACAATATAATTCATTTTTTTTGAAAACTGCAATTTTCTTTTCCAATGCATGGTTTTTTTTCTTTATACTGGTTGAGTGCTTCAACATTATTATAAATTTTTAATAATTTCAAAGAAAACACTATCAGTATGCCTTTCGTTCACATTCAGAGCCTAATTAAACTGTCAGAGTGATGCAGATGTTATGGTCTATCTAAATCTTGGAAATGCCTCACATGTGCAAACAGTAACATACTTCATGTGTTTATAATTCCAGCACATAATGTTACCTGAAATAAATATCAAATCACCTCAAACATTAAGAAATTTCAAATATTAAATTGCCTCTGTGAATAAATATCCCTTCAAATGCTAAGAAATTTTCAGCTATGCACTCTATGAATAAATCTCTGTGAATAAATATATTTATTCACAGAAGATGTAGCTGAAAATTTTTTAAGGTTTTAAAGGTACTGAAAAAAAAATCACCAGTGTTTTCATACGATAAATATGATATAGCAAGAATTGTATGGAAGTGTCCTAACTTATGATGACAATGTGCTATGTGTTAGTAAAGGGATGTTGAGATTACTTTGCATTTTTTGCAAAGAGAAGTAGAAAGACATGCATTAGATGCAGATATGTGGATGGCAAAGGGGGCAATTCAAAGAGAAAATGGGATGGTCAAGTTTTTATATGAGATGCAAAAAGCAAAATGAAAATGTTTGGTAGAATGTAATTTATGGATAGTAAGAGAATAGCCAAAATAATGTTTAATTGAGTTAGGAGTAAAGGATAGGCAACAAGATGGGTGAGAAAGGTAGTATGGTATGCAGAAGATTTGGATAAAGACTTTATGCCTGAATATTCTACAAAAGATGGAATGATTGTGTTAGGAGAATTGTTGAGTGTTATAGTGGCAAAAAATGGGGTAGAAGAGTAGGTGCATTAATAAAATATAGGGAGTTGGAAAGATGAAGAGAGTAAAGAGAGTTTAAACATATATAGAAATAAACAGAATATTGGGTATGAATTAATTTATGATAATAGCAATGAAAGTAGTTTATTGTTTAAGGCTTGAACAGGATCTTTAACAACAAGGGAATATGCACATGAATGGAGGAATGTGGGTGAATTAGTCTGCAAGTTATGTAAGAAGGGTATGGAAAATATTAGGCATCTGTTAATTGAATGTAAATGCTTACAAGCACAAAGGGTACAAATAATGAAGTTGTGGAAGAATAAATATAAACAAAGTGATTATATAGAAAGTGGGTTCTTAGTTTTTATGTTGGGCTTGGAGGAAAGATAAGGGGGATTTGGAAATAAATACTATAGAATGGACAAAGATAATATTGTGGAAGTGGGATGGAGCAGTATAAGGAAGAATATGGGAAAACATAGGGTGGGGAATGAAAAGTGAATATGAGATGGCTAACAGATTTCTCTGGGCATAGTGGCTGAGAGGTTTCTGATTCTGATAAACGAGAAACCATAATGCATCATATTGTTTTAGTTAATTTGCTATCTCATATGATTAATACATTCTGCAGTATAACACTAAATAAATTTTGTGGACACATTATATAGATAATAAAGCGTTTACTACAACATTTAATAAAAACGAAAATTTTTTGAAGTGTGTCTTTGGCAAAATAATGAAAGTTTGGGATCTTCCTATGACAGAATAGTATGTAATGAAGTATTTACAAAGGTACATGATCCTGCCTTTCCAAAAGGTTTGCGATATGACACTTTACGTTTTTTATATTTTTATATTAATAAGTTGACTTAATACAAAAAAATTCTAATAAATAAATTAGAAATATTATAATTAATTTTCTGCAAAAATTTTTCTTTTTATAAAGTAATAATAATAGTAAAATATATATATAAATACCGGTATTAAATACACAACCAATACTTTTCAGCAATTTTTTTTTTTTTAATATTTATTGTATACCTCTGAAACTATTTTTAAAAAAAAAAAAAAAAAACAAAATCTGCCAAGCTTGGTAGACAGAACAACGCACAAGTACTATTTATTTAGGTTCTTTTATGTATGTATAATCATAATGCAAAAAAATCCAGTGTTGTCAAAAAATATATATCCATTATAGTTACCAATCTTGGCAGCCAGATTTTTTGACAGTGGATTGGGTGTCTGACATGCCTGATTTAAACAAATATACAAATGCATATTTGCAATAAATATATCTGTTATAATTTTGCCTGATATTATTAGCTTAGTGTAGCATTTTGTTGCTATGCAACTATTTCTGTAAAGAATTTTAGGTACCCTTCTAAGTTTATCTATCATTTCCAGCTGCACTGTGACAGCTAGCCACATGAATAGGTTGCTTCATGTACAGTTATGATGATCTTTCCAACTATACTGTGACAGCTTTCTTTGTGTCTGATCTAGGTTCTATCAACTTTCAGTTTTAACATGAACTAGCCTAATTACTTTAACCACATTGTGGACCATGTTCATACTGGTGTTCAGGTTTGACAGTAAATTGTTGTTGTCTGACTTTACCTTCAACTGGACTAACTATTTATAGCCACATTTTGTCCCATAATGAAAATCAGATTCACTGAGTATCATCTCCGATTGTTGTTACTACTATAGGCCATGTATTAACTATACATCTATATATTAATCTGTGCTGATGAATACTCAGTCCAATTGAGATAAGATAGAATCTGGACTAGTCCATTAGTTGAAAGTAAGGTGAGTTATAACATTCTCTTCCCCTAGCTAAAATTTGCCTTAAAGAACGTAGTCATTCAGATCTTTGGTAGATATCTTTATTGCTCCCTGGTTTTATCAGGTTTGGTGACTTCATGAGCAGGTCTGATGTATTCATTTGTAGATCTGGTAACTTTGGATAGATTCATCACTGTTGTCTGATGATTTTTTCTTATTGGCTAATGACTTTTCCTATTAGCTTGCTATGTCTAGCTGATTTAAGAGTGTACTTACCACAAGTACAAATCAATAATAACAGTTAATATTTAAATAATTCTTTCTTTATGATCCTTAATGGCATTTAATTATTTACACACACACACACACACACACACACATATATATATATAAAATCATTTACATTATAAATCCCAAAGGCATACACAAATAATAATTAAGATCAATACGACCTTTAAGTGTCCTAGCTGACTGTTCTCATGTTTGAAAGTCAATTCTCCACACTTGAAGTCACTGTGCCATGGGAGGCAATCTGCTCCAACATATATGTTTATGTACATAGATGAAGCTCCAAGGATTAAGTGTCTCTCTTCTTCTTATTCCCATTAGTACTAAAGGCAGTTCATTGTCTCTGAATCCCTGCAAATGATTGGTTAGTCCTCTGCCCATCTGATCAAGTGATTTTTCCTTTCCATGTTCCATTGGAATTTTAGTATTATCTTTCTGCCTTTTAAATTAATCAGTTATTTGTAGATTGTTGTTATCTTAAAAACGAATCTAAGTCAAATTCCTTAATTTGTTTCATTTGAATAATAACTTATTCTACTCTTATTAATTAGTCTATTGTTCATTTTAGAAATTAATCTTTTTCTAATCTAAAGACTAAAATTTTTTAATTTCTACTTTAAAAAAATAAATCTTTTTAAATTCTGTAATATTTTTAACATTACTTTTTTTTCCATAAGTTTTACAATTATATATCTCTATATATGTATTGTAACGGTTGGGGTGATAGTGGAGTCTCACCATATCTGCATTACATGGCGCCACTGGGCCACTTGAACCTAGAAAATTTATATAGTAGGCAGACACGTAAGATCCCACTTTTATTTTATATTTCGATCATCAGCCCATGCCACTAGCTCAGTGAGATGCAGAGATTTATAAAATATAAATTCTTAAAATATTTTTCAATATAAAAAAAAAAAAAAGATGCCACTGCCAATAATAACACACAAACATTTATTTAAACATATATAAGATTTTGAATCATTTTAGTATCGCTTTTACCTTAAAATTTAACTTACATTTTAACTTTGATTTTAGAATTTAATTTACATTTTAACTTTTATTTTATAAGTTTGCACAGATGAGTTTAATATTTTCTTAAAGTGTCAAGTATGAATAGACTACATAGATTGCATTAGAAAAGAAAATATTCTATCCCTGATTTAACCTTAGGCCAAAAGTTCACAGTCAAACCAACGCCAATCTATCTGATATATCGATGTATTCAATGCAGCATGAATACGACAGCACAATACCATACTGTCAGGAATGTGCATCTGAACAGCATGGTTAAGAGAAAAAATTGTCTCTTGTCCAGTACAGGAATGTTACATCTGTCTGGCGAGAAGAACAATAAAAAGAAAAACTCCGTAGGAAGGGATTGCTGTCTTTTTTTCTGACTTAGGATGCCATTCCATAGGCAAAAGGGGGTGATCCACGGAGCAGGGAATAACGCCTGTCTCCAATGGTCAACAAGAAATAGGCTTATTTCATCAAGGTGCGGCATATAATGCAATTCTGCACGTAGTGGATCTCATACTGCATTTATTAATTACACCAATATATCCAATCAATTAACCCAATTTAACTACGAAACAAATAACCTAAGATTTACCCTCCCTTAAACTAACATAACTTTATAAATCTATGCAGCCATTTATGCCTGACTTAAATTTAACATTTCTTAAAAGTTGTTTAACAAAAAAAAATCATAACAAAAACTTAAAAGAATGGAAAAATAAATTAATAGAAATGATTTAACAAACAAATAATACATTCAATAAAAATAATTAATAAATAATTTGGTTTGGTCAGATAGGAAATACTATTGCTATAATTTAAATACTGGGAAAGTTTTATACTTAATGTTCATGAATTATGTAAAGTTCTTACAGTTTTAAAAAGTCCATATTTTCTAGTTGCTTGTAATTTGGAATGAGAATTCCCACGCTGTCCTGAAGAGATTGGTATCTAGTTAGCCGTTGGTCTTTTATGGTAGCTTGTATTTGTCCAGGCCCTGATGTTCTGTGGTCTGCAATATAAGAAAACGATTGGTCATTTCTCTTTTTTTTTTTGGCAAAACTGAAGGGATTGAAGAGCAATCCCTTCAACTCTCTCTGCACTAACACATATAGCACGCCTCTCTCCTCATTTTATTTCCAAACTTTTTCTTTTATTGTAAACTTTTGGATCCAGTGGACATCACATCAAGACGATGATGATCTTTTCATTGAGGTCCGTTTCCTGAGGGATTTCTTTTATTGGCTATTAGTTTCTACTGTTTTTTCTTCTATCTGATCTTTACTTATACATTTTTTAGTTTACTTTTAACTAATTAAAATAATCATTTCCATTTTAGAATAGCATTAATTAATTTATTGTATATTCTTTTTATCTTTAAATCTTTCAAGTTTTTTTTTTTTTAATATTTAGTTTTAAAACCTTTTTTTTTTTTAATAAAGTTTTCTTTTAATAATTTTTCATCTGTGCAATTTTATATATATAAAGTTTAAACGACTTTTAACTTTCACTTTTTTTAATTTTTAAAAACAAATTTTTATTTGCGAACTTTTATTTTTAATGTCTAATTTTTAAAATAAATAAATAATGGAACGGCGTGTGTGACCATTACAGCATGTACATTTAAACATATACACACATATCATTACTTATCCCAAGTTCAGAGATGAGGTTTTAATTTCTGAACTTCATACATAGTCCTTAAAATATATAGGTCTCTTTATTTTCCTTTTAGCCTGTGGTTGTTGTTTCTGCTCTGCTTCACCTGATGTTGTCTCTCTTTATAACTGGTCATCGATATCTGTCACTTTGAGTAGGTTGGGTATTATCTCCTCACTCTCATCTTTATGCAGCTGGTTGATATGCTTGTGAAGTATTTTTCCATTCTTCATTCAAAGTGTAATTACTTGTTTTGATAGATGACATATGATTTCCGCCTATAACCAAAACTTGTTTTTACCCACACTTTTTCCTGCAGTTTAAATTTGTAAACTTTATAGATACCAGCTTTCTGATTTTCTTTATCCACAATTGGCACAATGTTCATTAATTTTGTATGCAACTTTCTGCCTAGATATATTTTAGCCTATAATTTCCAGATTTGGCAGTAGGGGTTGAGTGTACACTTTTACTGATTGCATTGTTTACTGATACCCTATAATCATCACACAACCAAATCTTCCAATTGAGTTTAGTAATGGCATAGCCCAATCAGAATTCTTGGTTGGTTGTAATACCTCTTTCTTAAATAAGTTGTTGATTTTTTTTCCGACTTTCTGTTTTTACATGAACAGAACTTTCCATGGTTTACACATTATGGGGAGCACCTCAGTGCTTAACTCTATCAATACTAGGGTCGTTTTAATAATCCCAGGTTCACCATTAAATAAATTCAGAAATTTGATTCACATTTTATTTTCCAATTCTACCTTCTTCATAATTGTAAGTTTAATCCCCAATTTTTTAAACCATTGATTGCCCATTAGGGGGTTTCTTGGAACATAACTATGTATAATGGTAACTCTATTATTTTTCTGTCCATTTGGTGTATGAGGACCTGAACTACACCTTTAATTTTGACTGCATTGTTGTTTATGTCTAGTGCTTTGAGGTCAGTTTTTTCTAATTTGGGGTGTATATTATATTTGGACATAACAGTATCCCAATTGTGGACTAATATCAAAGATATGCCACTATCACTGTCCACTTCCATAGAAGTGGGCTGGTCACACAGCTTTAGTTGTAACATAATCTTATCATCAATAGTGGACATTTTTTTCCTTTGTATACTGATTTCCCTGACTTTGCTGGGTGCGTTTATTATAACTATCATTTTTTTCTTTACACATTTTTTCCAAATGCCCTCTTTTCTTACACTTATTACAGCCCTTTTATAATAGTAATTGCTGGCTTTTTGACATTTTTCCCCACAGCATAAACATATATACTTGGTTTCATTGTTAGCACTCTTTTCATTATTTTTAACAAATCTTTGCTTACAATTCTACAAACATCTGTTTGTGATTTGCTGTTACTTTTGAACTTGGCAAATTTACGAGATTGTTCAATTATAAGTTCATAAGCTATTTCATGTTTTATAGCTTCAATGTAATCTAAATCACTTACAGCTAACAGTTGTTGCCATAAATTATCATTGCACATACCAGTAAGCAATTGTTCTAGAAGAGCTTCATCTAGGAAAGATCTATAGATGCATTTCTTTGCTAAATTATGTACAGCACTATTGGGTAATAGAATGAAAACTGAACCCTACCATCTGATGGCACTATTTTTCACAAAACGCACATCAATGTGTACCGTTTTAGTGGCCTTAACTTATGGCTGACAGTACATTAGGTGTTTTTTGAGCTGTAACAGGCTGCCTGAGGGCAATGTATTCCACGCTTATGTAATGAAATATTATGCCCATTGCATTGCGACAATATTTGGCAAGTGAGCACTCTTGAACTCTTGCTATGGTCTGATTTGATGGTGGCCATATTTGAAAGAGACAAAACTCTGCAAAAGTTCATTTTCGGAAATTTTTTAGAAAGCGTAGTGGAATTAGTATTCCATATTAAGAATTGTCATGTTGTCATACACACTTCCCTATGCTTTTGAACTGCACACAACTTGAAATGGTTCTTTTCAGCAGAGTTTTTTTCTGATTTCATGTGCAAATACCCGTTTATGCGTGAATCTGTGTGAGAACTGTCAAATGTCATCTGCAAGTTGTCTGAATTGATTGAAGCTGAATGGATTGTCAGCCGGCCACACAAGGAGATGCACAATATTGTGTTTTCCCAGAAAGAGAAACTCCTGCAAGCGTACCTATGTAGGTTTGCGTAAGGGAAGTTGTTGGTTTGGAGACTCCAAAATCCCATTACTTATAGCTTTGAGGCTTCCTTGTTATTTTATTTGTGTGTTACTTTTGGCTGCTGTTTTTTCTGCCCCATAAATGGTGGTG
The DNA here is from genome assembly GCA_028023455.1 of Epiperipatus broadwayi. Lineage (NCBI taxonomy): Eukaryota > Metazoa > Onychophora > Udeonychophora > Euonychophora > Peripatidae > Epiperipatus > Epiperipatus broadwayi. The sequence continues at coordinate 1,147,858 of JAQFVV010012537.1, read as the reverse complement.
TTTGTTTTTTTTTTACTTGTTTCACTTCACAACTTGTCCAAAGTTTCATTTCTTTTTGATTCACTAAATTATTTTATGGGGAAACTTGTTGTTTTTCTTGTTCGCATGCCCCTTGTTGTTTTTCTTGTTCGCATGATTATAAAGTAGGTAGGTAATATTTGATAAGTTTCATTAACAGTTAAAGTAACTAATATTTTATTATACCAAAAAAAAAAAAAAAAGAAGTATTTAAGAGTTTATTCAAAAGACCCCATCAAAATAATAATAATAATAATAATAATAAAGAACTGTGCAGTAACATAATAAAATGTTCAAAAAGAAAATGCAAAAAGATGTCAATAATTAAAAATCAAAGCAAACTTTTCCCGCCACCCACCTCCCCCAACTTAAAAAAAAAGTGTACTTTAAAAATGAACTGTTTATGTCTTTTTTAAAAATTAACGGCCCAGAAAATTGAGGAAGACCTTTTCGCTATCATATAAAACTTTCTGTAGTATAAAGATTTGAAACAAAAAAAAAAAAAGCCTTGTAATAAATTAACAAAAAAAAAAAAGGCAATTCAAAATCAAAACAACTCCTCTCCCTTCCACCTTCTAAAAAACCAAGTGTTGGTTTATTCAAAAGTATCAAAAGTACCGAATTGTTGAAGTCTTTCAGCAAATTAAAACATCAACCAAAAAAAAAAAGAAGATAAATTAAAAGCAAACAACCAACCACCCCCTACCATCTAAAAACAACAAAGTATTTGTTACCATATTTTTGTGTAAACAAACCAACGGAGTGTTAATTGATAATTTAAAAAACAAGGTGTTTGTTTCTTTAAAAATAGGAACCAAAAAAAAAAATCCATGTGAAAAAAAAATTTGGTTTACCATAAATAATATTATGTAAAGAAACCTATGGACACTTAGTCATTAATTTACAAACAAACCAACACCCCTAGACCATCTAAAAACAAAGTATTTGTTTATTAAAAAAAAAAACTCGGGTGGAATAAAAAAATTTTTTTTGATGGTTTACCGTCACCGCCAAAAAAAAATTAAAAACCGGTTGAAAAAAAAAAAAAGTTTGCCATAGTATTATGTAATAAAAAAAGCTTTGGTGGTTTACTGTCGCCGATGAAAAAATGATAAAAACCAGTTGAAAAAAAAAAATCTTTCACCATAATATTATGTAAACAAGCAGATGGCCTGTGAATCGGTATATTGATATGAATTGGGTGAAAAAGAGTGCCATCAGACGGTAGGGTTCAGTATTCATACTATTACCCACTATTGTAATCTTTTATACTTTCACATGATCACATTTCCTATACTAGCACTTAAATTATTGATAAACAGAGCAAAACTCTCCATACAGTATTGCCACCTGTGCTAAACAGAGTAATCAATGGATGCCAGAAGGCTTGTGCATAAAATCCCTATCTAATGCCTACTCATCCAATATCCCCAGACTAGTTTCTGGCTTGTGGCCTTCGTCAGTGAGGAGCTTTGGATCTGAGAGTACTGCATCTAGATCTTAGGATCTAATGCAACCCTCTAGCAACCACCTTTTATCTCTACTTAACTAAAAAAACTATGAGAATGAAATTGAAAACACAAAAAATATTTTCAATCTAAGCTCAATAGCTTATATAGTCATATGGGTCTGAACTCAGTTCAGCACCCATACATTTTGGTGTCTTTGGCTCCTTTACAACCATAGCCACCACTATCCTATTAGGCAGGATTGGTGTTAAACCATTAAGCATCATATGATCACATTTCTTATACTAGCACTTTAATTGTTGATAAACAGAGCAAAACTCTCCATACAGTATTGCCACCTGTGCTAAACAGAGTAATCAATGGATGCCAGATTGAAAATATTTTTTGTGTTTTCAATTTCATTCTCATAGTTTTTTTAGTTAAGTAGAGATAAAAGGTGGTTGCTAGAGGGTTGCATTAGATCCTAAGATCTAGATGCAGTGCTCTCAGATCCAAAGCTCCTCACTGACGAAGGCCACAAGTCAGAAACTAGTCTGGGGATATTGGATGAGTAGGCATTAGATAGGGATTTTATGCACAAGCCTTCTGGCATCCATTGATTACTCTGTTTAGCACAGGTGGCAATACTGTATGGAGAGTTTTGCTCTGTTTATCAACAATTAAAGTGCTAGTATAGGAAATGTGATCATGTGATGCTTAATGGTTTAACACCAATCCTGCCTAATAGGATAGTGATGGCTATGGTTGTAAAAGAGCCAAAGACACCAAAATGTATGGGTGCTGAACTGAGTTCAGACCCATATGACTATATAAGCTATTGAGCTTAGATTGAAAATATTTTTTGTGTTTTCAATTTCATTCTCATAGTTTTTAGTTAAGTAGAGATAAAAGGTGGTTGCTAGAGGGTTGCATTAGATCCTAAGATCTAGATGCAGTGCTCTCAGATCCAAAGCTCCTCACTGACGAAGGCCACAAGCCAGAAACTAGTCTGGGGATATTGGATGAGTAGGCATTAGATAGGGATTTTATGCACAAGCCTTCTGGCATCCATTGATTACTCTGTTTAGCACAGGTGGCAATACTGTATGGAGAGTTTTGCTCTGTTTATCAACAATTAAAGTGCTAGTATAGGAAATGTGATCATGTGATGCTTAATGGTTTAACACCAATCCTGCCTAATAGAATAGTGGTGGCTATGGTTGTAAAAGAGCCAAAGACACTAAAATGTATGGGTGCTGAACTGAGTTCAGACCCATATGACTATATAAGCTATTGAGCTTAGATTGAAAATATTTTTTGTGTTTTCAATTTCATTCTCATAGTTTTTTTAGTTAAGTAGAGATAAAGGGTGGTTGCTAGAGGGTTGCATTAGATCCTAAGATCTAGATGCAGTGCTCTCAGATCCAAAACTCCTCACTGATGAAGGCCACAAGCCAGAAACTAGTCTAGGGATATTGGATGAGTAGGCATTAGATAGGGATTTTATGCACAAGCCTTCTGGCATCCATTGATTACTCTGTTTAGCACAGGTGGCAATACTGTATGGAGAGTTTTGCTCTGTTTATCAACAATTAAAGTGCTAGTATAGGAAATGTGATCATGTGATGCTTAATGGTTTAACACCAATCCTGCCTAATAGAATAGTGGTGGCTATGGTTGTAAAAGAGCCAAAGACACTAAAATGTATGGGTGCTGAACTGAGTTCAGACCCATATGACTATATAAGCTATTGAGCTTAGATTGAAAATATTTTTTGTGTTTTCAATTTCATTCTCATAGTTTTTTAGTTAAGTAGAGATAAAAGGTGGTTGCTAGAGGGTTGCATTAGATCCTAAGATCTAGATGCAGTGCTCTCAGATCCAAAGCTCCTCATTGACGAAGGTCCGGGGATATTGGATGAGGAGGCATTAGATAGGGATTTTATGCACAAACCTTCTGGCATCCATTGATTACTCTGTTTAGCACATGTGGCAATACTGTATGGAGAGTTTTGCTCTGTTTTTATACTTTCATTCAACCTTAGTTCCTGGTTCAGAATTGCAGTTTAGTAACATGCCTCGAGGGTTGGGGATTAAAATGATTTGCCAAACGTTCTTTAACCTGATTGTAGATATAATCTTCAGGAGTTAGAGATTCAGTGAACCTATTAGTTATCTCAATAATTTCTTTCCCAGCAAAGCATAATAATTAAGCAATCTTATACTTATCATCTTTAACTTTATTAATGAATACGTATTTTTCTATGCATTGGATGTACATGAGCCAACTACTTGCCTTGCTGATATTAAATTCATCGATTGCTACTTGCATTGCCTAGTCTTTTATCTAAATGTAACCTTTCTTTATTTAATGATCTATTTATGATTGTGACTGTGCCAATTGCTATGTTTAGCTGATTTAAAAGTGTACTTCCCATGAGTAGAAATCAATCCTAACAGTTAATATTTAAGTAATTCTTCCTTATGATCCTTAATAGTGTTTAATTATTTACATATATATAATCACTTACATTATAAGGCCCAAAGGCATACACAAATTATAAAGACCAATATGACCTTTAAGTGTCCTAGCTGACAGTTCCCATGTTTGGAGATCATCTCTCCACACTTGAAGTCACTGGGCAGTGGGAGACTATCTGCTCCTATATATATATGCACAAATGAAGCTCCAAGGATTAAGTGTCTCTTTTCTTCTTCTGATTAGTACTAAAGGAAGTTTATTGTCTCTGAATCCCTGAATGATTGGTTAGTCCTCTGCCCAGCCAATCAGGTGATTCTTCCTTTCCATATTCCATTGGAATTTTAGTATTATCTTTCTTCTTTTTAATTAATCAGTTATTTGTAGATTGTCATTATCTTAAAAAGGAATCTAGGTTGAATTCCTTAATTTGTTTTATTAGAATAACAACTTATTTTACTCTTATTAATTAGTCCATTGTTCATTTTAGAAATTAATCTTTTTCTAATCTAAAGACTATAATCTTTAATTTCTACTTTAAAAGAATAAATCTTTTCAAGTTCTGTAATATTTTCAACTTATTACTGTTTTATCCATAAGTTTTTCCAATTATATATCTATATATGTATGTGCATTTAAACATACATATCATAGCTGATGATGTATAATTCAAACATAATTGGTTGCTATCCATGTTTGCAATCCATTTACTTTGATCATTACTACTGGAATCTGCTTGATAGTTTCCTTGAACATAGGACTTGAGCATCTATCTGCATTTTAGCACTTTTGATTTCATGAATTGTCCTAGAGTTTGAATCCAGTTTATCATCAAGCACTTCTGGGTAGTCTTATATTTTATTTGTGAGCTGGTTTATTTTAATCACTGTAAAGCCCCAGTGATTGAACCAGTCATGGCCTAATAAATTGCTATGTATACCAGCAGACATAACAAAAGGCAAATAAATTGGTTTACTAGATATAGTAACTTAACTCTTGTTTGACCCAAGAGTAACATATGATTGCTTTCTCCTGCAAGAATACAGATAATTATTTTTTTAATGATAGCCCATGTACTTTTTGAAACAAAGGGCATTGCAGACCCAGTGTCCATTTCCATTATTATTGGCATATTAATAACAATTCTTCTTATGAAATTATTTTATTTTATATTGCCCATCTGGCAATTTGGAATGGACTCTTCCAGTCTCTTCTAAACAACTTGTTTTTTTTTTTTCTTTTTAAAAACAAGAACCTTATGTGTGACCAATATGCTTGTAATATCTCCACACTGTATAGATGTTGACATTTGGTGTGTGGGTGCTTTGCTGACAATATTTTTTTCAGTAGTATATCCTGAAAGCTCTTTCTAATTGAGAAAATCTTTAAATGATCTGTTTTTTTTATCTCTCTTTAATGTTGTGTTTACTTCTATTTAATGGAGCAATCTGACTCATTGTGGACTCAGCTGCTGTCACATGAGAAACAGCTGAATCAAACATGTCATAGTCCACTAACAGCTTGAATCTATGATTGTGATCTTTCATTCCACAAATGAAATCTCAAATCTTCATTGAAGAAATTTTTAAAGTTGTAGTTAAATGCCAGCTTTCTGAGTTTAATAACAAGATCTATGTTTCCTGTCTTCTGTGTGTGTACCAAGATTGAAACAATATCTGCATTTTTGTTAAGTCTTTGGGCAGAGAAAGTTTAACAGTAAAAATAGTCATCTGCCTGTGCTTGCTGCATCTTGTTGATTTGAAATGCAAATATAGATACAAATGAGGATAATTTTAATTTTGGCTTTTTAATTTGATTAGCCTGTGTATAGAAAAGAACTCAACTGTAAAATAGCCAATTTTCAGGATAGACTAAATTGAACTCTATAAAAAATTTAATGAGCTAATTTTAGCCATTTTGATTTTTTTTCTCTCTAACTGCTTCTGATTTTTCATTTTAGTTATTGAGTAATCCATTCATACTTGATTTTAATTTTTTTATTGACACACTAATAATATTAGCAGCCAGTTTATATTTAATGGCAAAGATCTAAATAACCTGCCACGACTGCAACAATTATTGTGTTTAATACTGCTATAAAATACAGATTCTGCCTCAAATTTTACTATTAATTTTGAGCTTTTTATAATTTCTTTGAATGTTTCTTCAGAGTCTGTAGTCATTTAAAAATTAATTTAGATCATTCAATGCACCTAAAACAAGTGGGAGATTTATAGATTAAGACTGTAGTATTTTGCTAATAAAATTCACTTTATTTAAAATATCATATCAAACTCTAATACAAGTAAATATAATGTGCCATGACATTTTGCCATTATCTGCAAATTTTCTAAGATTACAAAAATAGGGTGGTCGTTCGAGAGCGCCACCAAGTATTTTGAGCTTGGCACCAGATTGCGAATGTTTCCGCAATCACAGTCATTTATTTATTTATGAACGGCACTCACCAAATATATTTTTAAAAGGTAATCTTGAACGAATTTATTTCAACCAAATGGATACTGAGTTAAATTACTAAATTAGATTAAACAGAGACACTCAAATATGACATTTAATAGATTTTATTATTTTCACTTTCAATTTAATGACAGATTCTCTTTTTTTGTAGCATTCAAAACTGATTCAAATCTTTTTTGTAAAGAATAAAATACAAGCTTAAATTTAAACACAAACGTTAACAATTAATTTTTTTTTTTAATACAGTACAAATTATTTAACTAATATTCTTTTCTCCAGGTCCTACATACTACAGGAAACCCTGAACAAGTAGATGTGAACACAAGGGCAATTTACTAATAAGAGTGTGCTGAATGGCAACAATCAGACTCCCCCTTTCTAACATTAAACAATTTATTCTAATCTCAATGGATGGCATAAGTATCTTTCGTTTGCTTACAGCCATAGGGGCATCCATTTCCCCTGCACCATGTTCTGACATAGGGTTCCTGTGCTGTTTATCATCAAACATACAACTGGCCTAAATTTCTTCCCCTCCCCCATTTGTCTTTCAAGATCTAGCAGTTAACATTATTCAGAAAATCTAGACTAATACATACATTGAATTATAATAAAATATTTAAAAAAACAACATATTTAAAGAATATATGAGTTTAACCCCCTCTCCCTTTTATTTTAACTAATTTAACATAATAGAATAAAATTTCCAGCAATAATCCAACACTCTATTGTTGAAATATTTAAGATAATTAATAGTATATATTTCTATTATGCAAAATGGAATTAAAGTTCATTTAGTAACAGTTCATAGCTACCCTGATCGATCCATGATTACTTTCTCCATGTAAGCAAAGTTCTTATATGCTGGTGTGAATCTTGCGGGTAGTCCATTGGAATTTTCCACATGTCCCTGGCTAGCTGGTTAAACTTTCTCCTGTCCAGTTTGACGATCACTTGGGTGGTTCCAGATGTGTCAAGGAGGAAAGTTTCTTAAATGTTCTTTAGTTGGTGAACATTTTCTTAGTGCTGTTAACAATATTTTCTGTGAAGCGTTCTGGATCCATATTACTTTTTTTTTTTTTTTTGCAAAAATGGCCCTGACTGTCCGATCAATAGAGAACTCCACAATTTATACATTTCCAGTTCTTTCAAATTGGATTCACACCTTTAACTTATTTTTAACTATATTTTAGCAATCCAATTTTTTTTCCTTTTGTTATATTTTTCTTTTAATTAGTAGAAAATTTTTGTTTGATTAGTGTAAATAGATAATGAAATATTTTTAATTTGGGAAGTTTCAACAATAGAGGTAATTAATAATTTAAAAAATCATCTAATCTTTGTTTTATTTTTTTTACCCCCACACCCTTATCTTTCCAATATTTAAAATTAATACAAAAAAAAAACTTTTTTTTAAAAATAATATATAAAAAAAAATTATTTTAAGCTATGTATACACTTTTAATAAGTTATAATATATGCATGCATATATACATTAACTGATGTAAAATTACCAGCTCAGTAAATATCAATTTTTTCAACTAGATCTTTTGCCTGATATTTAGATTGTTCATCCAATTATTGAAAATTCCAAATAAAGCACCATCCCTTTCAGGTAAATATTTAGCAATTTTATGGCATCAATTCTGTTAGGCCACAGAGTTTCAGATAATGGTTTTAAGATTAAATCAGATTAACATATTCCATCACTAAACAGAAAAGTAAAACCATATACAGTGAAACTCTTATATTATATTATAAACCAAAACTTTTAGGATTCATATTTGCAGCTTTATTAACTTGCAGGATTTAGTCTATGATTTGAACATGGCATATAAAATGCATGAGGATTTAAAACTAAAATTCTTTTTTGTAAACTTATATATTTGATGATTGTCATCTAAAATTGCATAGAATGCTAAAATGTATTCATGTATTTCAACACTTTTATATCCTGAATAGAAATGAATGAACCTGACTATCACACATTTTTTCAGTATGTGGTACATCCAGAGTGCAATTTAAAATAATTGCAAAATATTTGTTTTGGTGACATAGGTTAATAATGCTATTGTTATGATGCCAATAAAGTATTTTATTTTGAATTTTATCTCCTAAAAAGGAGGGCAATAGGTCATGTGATCCAGTATAAAAGCATCAAACTTTCCTAACTTCTCAGTATATTTTAATAAATTATTGTTAAAATCATAAAGTTTATTACTTTTACCATGAAGAGTTAGATCTTGTTTGCCTAAACACTAACTATTAAAATTATTCTTTTTACAACTTCTTACCAATATTTTCTTTCATTATTTAAAACTGTTGGAAATGATAAAAACAAATTTTATTTTTTAATAGTGTAATTATAATTCTGTCCTTTTTTTGTAATTGTTCAAATGATTTAAATTTTTCTCTTGACAATTGATGTGCATTGCAAGATGTTGCTAGTCATTAAGCCCCTGAATAATTTTTTTATATTTGGAATGGTAAAGTTCAAAAAGTTTGCAGCAAAATGAATAAAAGGCTGTTTGTGAAACTGAACAAATTAATTGATTTCTATTGTATTCTCCTGGATTCTTTGTTGCATTTGCTATCCTGGTGCTTGTTTGCCACACAAATTGCACACTATGTCAGCATGCCCCTGATACTATATGTATTCTGTCTATATTTTTCTCCATTATAAATAATGATGAAACACCTGAACCTAGTAATCTTTTCTATAAAAGATCATTGAATAATATTATTGTGTATATGGAGAAGATGGATTGAACTTATGGAAACCTTCATCCTGCAGTGGATTGATAATAGCTGATAATTATTTATGCTTTTGTAAATAAAATTATTTTTCATTAAAAATGTATTATAATTTTGTTTCTATTGTTTATTTATTTTAGATGTCAATGAATGTTTAATTTTTCCAAACATCTGTTCTAATGGACGGTGTAGAAATACCATTGGAAGTTATCAGTGCAGATGCCATAAAGGTTATGCTCCTGATGAATTTGGATTCAATTGTACAGGTGATTTTTGATCTTAGATTTTTTTAAGTATTATTTTCTTTAAAATAAAATTTTAAAATGATAAAGATAATTCTTTGCTAAAATGATCTTAAAATGACCCATACAATATATACATCAATATATAATGATGATAAAACCATATATAAATAAATAAATATTATTCATCTTGTTTCAACCATTTTTATATAGTCATTGTCAATTGAAACAATGAAATTAATAAAAAGTCTATTCTGTTTTGATCTTTTTTTTTCAATTTTATATAAAATCATGCATGTAGATTTATCATTAACTTCATTTTTCAATCTGATATGTTTTTAGTTATTTTGACAATGATCAAATGAAACACATCAAACTATATGAAGAAAAAAAATTTTTATGTAAATAAAAAAAATTATAGATTATTTACTTTGTATTATTACAAACATAAATTACTGAACATGATATAAAATTTGAAAAAGAAAAGTTCATTTAGTGAATTAATGACTATGAATATGCAAACAACATAAATTAGAACATGCACTTTGTTAAAAAAAAATTGAAGTTTTTAATGGATAATTATTTTTTAGAATCATAAAAAATGTAATTACCATATTGTAACAGTCAGAAAACGTGTGACTTGTAAACATAGTGCAGAATTCGACCACCATACAGAACAGCAGCACCATCGAGTAGCGAAGCCACCCGTGGTACTGAGTTCGAACATAGTTTATCGGTTCCACAATACAATTCATGAAACAACGCATCTGATGCGACATTAGTAAATATTTCCTTAGGCACGGTGGTCAGGGATATGCAAGAGATTCATGATTTTATTCTCGAGTTAGCCAATAATCAAACTAATATTAATTAAACATTCATATTTACCTAATCGAGGAAATATTATATAGAATGGGTATCGAATAAATGAAACGTAACTGCAGACATATAGTTTAAAATTATTTATTAATACATTTTAATAAAACAAACATTTACTAATAATATTTTGTGGATTTAAAGCTTCAGTGGCGGGATTTGCGACATGATTATATTTTAAAGAATACATTTATTTATTTAGACATTATTTTATATTGAGGATTTCAGTAGCGGTATTTCCGATACTGTAATGTTTACAAAAGGAATTCACTTATTTGAAGGCGTAATCTAGCTACCTAAAATTCTCGAGTAAGTATTTTTAATGCATGCCTTGGGGAATTTACACCTTTGCAATGCAAGAGTCTAAAGTAAGATTTAAGAGTAGCGGCAGACATATATTTATTTAATTAAAATATTTATTTTATGTCTAAGGACAAACATTTATTTGAAAGTGAATTATGAAGATAATGCAGAGGCGGAGTGATATATAGAATAATAAAATTAAGTAAAGGAACACGTGGTTCGCTTTAGAAAGGCGATATGGAATGGCAGTATATTGAAACTGCAATGCCGCGAATGGGTTTATAAGAATGTCGGACTGGTCTCTGCCTCGGCGCGATAAAGTAAGGTGTCACATAAGCATAACCAGGGACAAGCGGTCCGTGTCGCAGTTTTGCCGGCTGGCTGCATGACATTGTCAAGTCCTACGGGAGCACCCATTATGCCCGCTTGTGTAGGACGACTGGGGTTAATTTCAACCCTGAAGAATCCGGAATATTTACGGCGGAATAGATCATCGCGTCTTTAAAACGTAACACATGTATAAGTATAAACGATTATGATAAGATTTAAATAGATTTCTAATTCGGCCCTACATTATCAACAGTTACTAAAGAACATTGGTGACTCTCAAAGAAATGTAATTTTCTGGAATTATTCATGATGATTTAATAAATACAAAACCTATATAAATTGGGAATTATTATAACTAATACGTCAGCCATTTGCGAAGTAGTAGACCCTGCATTACAATAAGTGATGCACTGAATGCGTGTCGATTTATATGAAAGTTAAGTTAGTTATGGTTTATAAGAATGTCGGGCTGGTCTCTGCCTCGGCCCGACGAAGTACATATTAATGAAAATGTGACACGCATTCACTGTTTCAAACGATCATAGATTTAAACTTTGAAAATAGAGACAATTGTGAGCATGCAATAATTAAATAATAAATATAGATAAAATGTAGATTTTAGAAATACGCACCCAAGATAGAATGAGGTAAGCTAGATTATTAGAGAAATTTACACATTAAGTTAATTATTCAGTTTTAGTTATACATATGGTAGTTTTTACATTTTATAATTTAGATAAGTAGTATGAAGAAGAGCTATAGCATATTATTAGAGTACTCTAGAGTTTGAACACAGACAGGTACCTGTTTTATAAGAAGTTTTCTGATTCCATTAGTTTAGCAGCAAAAAGTTCACGAGTGGCAAGTCTTTCTTGTATTTAGATATTTCATTTAATTTCACAGCAGCAGCAGCTTTTTTATTTATTTCAGGCAGCAGATCTTCATGGTGAATTTATGACGGGCAATGGAAAGTTCGGCATCCGATAGGCCATCTCCCGATGGAGAATAATCTAGGTGCTTTACTCGGTCATACCTTGGCAGGAACAAATTATTTTTATATTTTTGGAGACTCTCAGTGATCGAGAGCAAAGCTCAAGTTTAAGTGAATGTCTCCAGCAAGTCTAAGATGGCCTCCTTTTTTATCTTGATCTTTCACATTTTTGTTAAGATATTTTTAGGTTCTACTTAATCTGCCCTGAGGATAATCAATGCATTTTGTTGGTTTTTAATTAAAGAAAGCTGCCGTTCTATTGTTTACATTTTATATTTACTAATTACATTTTGGGGAATTTTTCTTTAATTAATCTATTATCTATCACTGACCGATGCTTTTAAATTTCAAAGACAAAAAGGAAACATAAGATTATTTTAACTTTTAATTAAATATTACATTAGAATTATTATTAAACGAAATTTAAACAAAGCAATAAATACGAACTTTATAATCCAAAATAAATGATTAAAATTATACCAAATTATATAACTAAAAGAAATCTAAATTATATTATTTTATCCCTATTTATTGCCTTTAATTTGAGATCGAAATGTGTGCATGTTTATGCTGAATTCTACATATATTTATACATTTTTAATATTGCTACACACACAATTCGATACCAAAAAGTTCAAATTTGGGCGGGATAGACCGGTCAGTGAGAGACGACAGAAAAAGGTGAAACTTAAGATTCGAATACGAATCTTACTGTTTCAATATGCTGGATCTTATTATGTTTAAATTCTAAAATAAGACAACAGAGTATATAAAAATGTTTGAACTTTTTGTTGGTTGCAAAATTATCATCATCATCATTTTCAACTATTATTGATCTAATTTAAGATGAATGCCTTTCCAAGTTTAATCTAGTGTTTCTGTTCCATAACTTCTTTTCTTCATATCACCCCAGCATACTTCCTTATTTCATCCATCTATTTCACATGTCATCTCTTTCTAGATCTTTTATAATCTCTTGGGATCTGTTTATAACTTCAACTGCCTATTTATTATTATCATTTCTAGAAATATATCTTATAATTTTTTTAATGATCATAGTGATACCTGTTTGTTTTCTTTACCCATGTATTTCATTTTTCATTTCTTTTTGTTTCTCCTAACTTAGATCTCTCCATATTTCATTGAATGATCTGAATTCCTTTGAATTACTCTTCTGATAACTGTTCAAGTTTCACATCCATAAGGATGAATTAAAACATATTTATTAAAAATCTTTTTTTGCAAACATATAAGCATATTTCCTTTTAATATTAAGTTATTTCTATCATAAGCACTTCATCCAAATTTAATTATATGATTAATTTTATCCATTATGTTTCTATCTATATTAATAATCTGATTAAGGTTTTTATAGTTGTTAACTTATGATTATCATTTTTATTTTCTTCTTAGAAAATCCATTGAACATTTCCTTAAATTTTTTGGTATTTATCTTTAGATGTATTTTTGTACTTTTATTTGATAATTTTTGCAACATTTCCTGAAACTTTGCAGCATTATTTGAAAAACAACCACATCATCTGCAAAATAAATGTTCATTTATTTTTACATCCCTTAGTTTCCCATTTTTAATCTCAAAATACTTATTTTAAAATAAATAGTAAAACAAAAATATGTAAAATTAAAAATAGTTTCATAGTACATTTTTTGGTACTGTTCATGATTAAATTTGAATCTAGTTCCACTAAAACATGAAAGTTCTTAAGTCTATAGAAACCTAGCTAATCATCTAATATCATTTCAGATGTGGGTATCTAATTATTAATAGCTAGAGGATAAAACAAAGATAGAAAACTGTTCAAACTTACATAGTTCAGAATGTTGGGTAATAGTTTCTTCTTCACTGTATCTCTGAATAGTGCTATTAAAGAGGTCTTTACAGTTGTCTTCTTAAAGATTGTTTTTTTTTATATCTATATGAAATTGAACTATAACTGAAAATATCCTATAATATTTCAAAATACATGTTGTTGTTTTTTATTGAGTAATGTCAAATCTAACAGCTTTATAAATATATGTAGTTGCAAATAAATTTGGATATAATTTATATAGCCAATTAAATGTATATTGATTGACTGAAGTTATTCATGACATTCTTATTATATACATTGACTAGTGCTATTGCTAGAAGACTATTGCTTCAAAAAAAGTACTTCTAGCATTATATATATATATTCAGCATTATAATCATTTATTTTTAATTATTATAATAATTTAAAAAAATTTGTTTTCTGGATAATGAGATATAGTGCAAGAGAATTATTAGTAAAAAATATCTGTAAACATTTTTTTAAAGACAGACAATAATTTAACGATATTTTATATGTAAGTAATATTTACAAATTCATTGAAATATTTCTGAAGCAATATTAACTGTGAATAATGTTTTTCTTAATGAATTTAAATTAAAACTTGCAAATCGTTTTAAAATATTAACAGATTTTGAAGGTGATTCAGATTTGAACAAAATCAGTATGAATGTGATGAAAACAATCACAAGAAAAATATCCAGTACAAAAAAGCAAGCAATTGGTCAGTAAAATTTATACTGAGATGACAATTTATGAATGAAAATATATAAAGTGATATGTTAAAAAAAATTAAATATCTAAAATTTTATAAAATGGTGTGAAAAATAATTAATAATGATTATAATAAAATATAATCTAATTGTGAATTAACAAGAAAAGCTACAGAGAGGAAAAAGTTTCAAAAATATAAAATAATATCTTGGTATAGTTTTTTATTAATATAAACACAGGCTCATGTAAATATGTTTTATAATATACTTAAAGATACATTTGTGTATTTATGATATTTACAATTGTTATACTTTGCTTGCAACCATTGATGAGGTATATTTCCTAATTCTAGAGTGAACTATGGAAGAAGGGAGTTCACATGCTCTTATAGGTTTTACCTACCACTTCCAGTTGCTCTGTGACAGCTAGCCTCATGAGTAGATGTGTGACACTTCTGGCTATACTTGACAGCTTGTCTCATGTCACTGTCTGATTCTAGCAGCTTCCAGTCCTGAGCATATACTTACCTTGCTGCATCAACTATTTTGCTCGACAGCTATTGTCTGGGGAATGTAGATTTTGAATTTCAGGTCCATGACAATAATTCTCTCTAGAAAGTGTAGACTGTCATTCAGCTATGTGGCAGTAGTTCTTAGCTGGAGAAGGTGTATTCTAACTTTCAGCTCTGCATCAGTAGTTCTCAGATCCTACTTTTAAAATCTTGACTATTTATTGCCAGATCCTCATTCTTAATGGAAACATTCAGATTCAGTGAGCACCATTGCCTATTGGTCTGTTCTTATCATTGGATATGCATTATCTTTATGTATATGCAGTGGATAGAAGTGATGAATGCTCAATCTGGTCTAGATAAGATGGGATCTGGACCAGTTCATTATTTAAAGTCAAGGTGAGATATAACATTCTCTTCCCCTGGCTAAAATTACCTGGAGAACATGCTCGTGTGTTGATAGACATTTTCATTTTGTGACTTCATCTGGCTTGATGATTCTTTCAGCAAGTCCACTGTTATTGTCTGTCGATCTTGAATCTGTAGGTTCAACACAAGTGGTTGATGATTCACCACAAGTAAATTGTTTCTCGTGGTATCTGATGAGGCTTTGCTGATTGCTGGCGATGTATAATTTAAACTTAGTTGGCTTTAATGTCTATGATATTGCTATCTATTAGCTGTTGTAACAATTATTCTTTGTAGTCCTTTAAGTTTGATCATAACTGCTGGAACCTATTTGATGGTTTCTTTAAACATGTGGCATAGGATGAGGTTTTGTTGTTTTGATTGTATGTTTTATTTTAGAATTCAAACCTGGTTTATTAACAACTATTTCTGGATAGACCCTGTTTGACTTTATGGTTATGATCTGGTTCACTTTAGTCAGTGTAAAACCTAAGTGAGTGAACCAGTCATGTAACTAGTAAATTGCTTTGCTTACCAGCAGATTCAACAAAAGTCAGGTATCTAATTTTATTGGTCATTGTAACTTTGACTCTTGTCCAACTCAAAGTATTGCTTGATTGCCTTAGTAATCAATAAAAATTTTACTATTAGGATGCATCTGATATTTATTTTTCTTATTAATGATACCCCATGTATCTTTTGTGTAATGAACGGTGCATACCTTGTATCCACTTCCATTTTTATAGCTGTATCATTAATAATAATTCTGTATTTGAATGCAGAACCAATGTCTCTCATGTACATTATACAGACATTTAGTTTATTAGATTTTAAATTGCTCTTCTGGCTTTTTGGAACGGTCTCTTCCACTCTATCATTAGCTACTTGTTGTTTCCTTGGGTAATCATCGGAAATCCCGGCACGGCTGCTTGGAGTGTTGATGCTATACAAAAATCTGTCAAATATAATGTTACCGGGCCACTGCAACTTTTTTTTTTATAGAACTTTTTTTTTTTTTGATTAAACAAATTTTTTATTTCATTTATAACATGATTTCTTTTTTATTAAACAAATTTTTATATTCATTTTCGTTGTTTTTTTTTTAATCTGACATTTTTCTTTATCCAATAAATTTTGGTAATTTAATTTTGTGTTTATTTTTCTGAATTTTATAACTTTGGACTGTTTCACGACGAAAAAACTTGTTTTAACCCCTCCGAAAAAATATAATGGTATAATTATTTGGGACTTGTTTCGACTTTGTTCTACCCTTTTTTTTTTGGTTGACTAAATTGTTTTTCTTCCTCTAATTAAATCAAAAATAACTTTTGTGTTGTTTGGGGTTCAAAAATTGTTTTGGAATACCCACTCTCTGATCAATAATTGTAACATAAAATCAATAATTTACTTTTTTTTGAACAAACTTTTTTCACTTTTTACTTTTATTTATATTTCGTTTAAATTAACCTTTTTTTTTTTTTTGGCTTCTACAATAAATAGCTTTTGGGGGGACTTTTGTACTGTTACTATTAACAAAAAGTAAACAAAAATAGCAATTTATTTTAATCCTACTTGTTTTAACCCTGCTGAAAAAATATAATGAAATTATTTGGGAAATGTTTTGAATTTTTTCTTTTTTTTTTTTGGTTGACCAAATTGTTTTTCTTTTTATTAAATCAAAAGTAACTTTTGTGTTTTTTGGGGGTAAAAAATTGTTTTCAAATCCCCACCCCCACACTTGGAAAAATAATTGTAACAAAAAGTCAATAATTTCTTTTTTTTTTTACAACAACTTTTTCTCATTTTTTACTTTTATTTATATTTTGTTTGAATTACCTTTTTTTTTTTTTTTGCCTTCTACAATAAAGTGCTTTTTTAGGAGGCTTTCATACTTTGTTATTATTAACAAAAAGTCAACAAAAATAGTCACTTATTTTAATCCCACTGCAAAAAAGATAATCCAAACTTGTCAATTTCTAATGAAATGAAAAAAAAAAAGTACACAAACTTTGGACTTTTTGAACTTATTTATTAAGTATGTATTTGGGAGGACATTATGTGCCTGAAAAAAGAACACATTCTCCCACACTTTCTGTACTCGGAAATTCTGAAAAGTTGAAAAATTGCACGTTCTTCTCAGACCTTTTATTGGTCTCATATATTTTCCATGCTGAAATGTGACTTGGCGCGTGAGCTTTGTCGAAGCGTGTTCAAACATACACTTTGCCAATTTTTTACATATTAACATTTTTTTAGGGAAGGATAGGGACCATATGACAATTATTAGTAATTAACAACATTATTTAAATATAAATGACATTACTCTATTATGGAGATTTGAAAAGTTGTACCGACTTGAAATTAAAACACCTTCAAGTGATACGTAATCAGCTATGAATAGAACAAATACGTGTGAATAGTTTTGAAGCACAAAACAGGCTAATATTTTTGTGCAATGTCATATAAAGCGGCCTGCCTAAATGGGTTAATACTATATTAAATGTTGTATTAGCCGTAAGGCCCGCCGCACTAACGACATTTTTATGTGTTTTAACACATAAACAATGCCATCAGTTGGCCATGCCCGGCACAAGTGAATATGTTTTATAATATATTTATTAATAAAACATGAAAACAAATATACATTTGTGTATTTATGATATTTACAATGGCTATAATTTGCCTACTATCATTGGTGAGATATAGCCCCTAGTTCTAAGATAAACTATGGAAGAAGAGACTTTATGTGCTCTTATCGATTATATTTACCCTTTTCAGCTGTTC
Organism: Epiperipatus broadwayi; assembly: GCA_028023455.1. Classification (NCBI taxonomy): domain Eukaryota; kingdom Metazoa; phylum Onychophora; class Udeonychophora; order Euonychophora; family Peripatidae; genus Epiperipatus; species Epiperipatus broadwayi. The sequence continues at coordinate 1,129,694 of JAQFVV010012537.1, read as the reverse complement.
TGTCACAGATTGCCTTATCAGTAGGTATGGTGACACTTTTGGATGTACTTGACAGTGTGTCTCATGTTAGTATTTGGTTCTAGCAGCTCTCGTCCTGAATATGGTCTTGCCTTGCTGCATCAATCATTTCACTTAGCAGCTATTGTCTAGAGAACATAGATGCTGTTCTTTCAGCTCTGTGATAGTAGTTCTCTCTAGAATGTGTAGACTACCATTCAGGTATGTGACAGTGTTGGCTAGAGAATGTGTAAATTGCCATTTAGTTATATGACAGTAGTTCTCGCCAGAGAATATATATTCTGCATTGCAACTCTGTGATAATAGTTCTCTGATCCTGCCTTTAAAAGCTTGATTATTTATTGCCAGATTCCCACCCCAAATGGAAACATTCGGATTTACTAAGCATCATCATCTATTGCCTCATTATTGTCATTGACTAGGCATTATCTATTTATATATGCATTGGTTAGAGGATATGAATGCTCAATTCAATCTAGATAAAGAAGATTCTGGGCTAGTCTATTATTTAAAAGCAAGGTGAGATATGGCAGGTATTAATAGAACCCTTATTTCTGAAAAAAGAGGAAAATATGGAACCATTACTAGAATGAGAAATGACTTCATAAATATGTGTAAGTGTGTTCAATAAAAAATGTAGAAATAAAGAACAAGGAAAAGTATGCTTGCAATTATTATATTTTCTGAATTGCCCAGAATTTTAGATAAAGAAGTGAGATTTGCAATTAAATCTATGGAGGAAAAAAAAATATCCTGATAAGAATGGAATTATAATCAATATTTTAAAAATCAGGTGAAGATATAGAAAAACTGTTGGCAAAGTTATATACCAATATCTGAATGATAAAAATGAATGAGATGATTTGAAAGAATGCCAGTAGTAATATTGATATTTAAATAAGGTGATAAAGAAGATATTGAAAGTTACAAACCTATCAGTCTTTTATCAGTTCTGTAAAAAAAATTTACCAAAATAATTATAACTCATCTAAGGCATACTTTGAATTTTAAGTGATTAAAAAAAAACAACTTCAATTTGAAAGTGGTTTTAGCACCGTGGATTATAGAGAAGTTATAGAGAAGGCCAATAAATGTGAGTTGCCATTATGTTTTGGATTTATAGATATGAAAAAGCATTTAATTCTATTAGTAATTCTTGAATAATTAAAGCATTAAATCATTAAGATATAGATCCAGAATATTGTCGGCTTCTGAATAATATTTATATTTATCAAAATGCAACAGCAATGATTAGATTATATAGTGATAATAAGAAGGGTATACAATACGGTGATTCCATGTCATCAAAACTTCCTATAGCTGTTTTGAAAAAAGTATTTTTAAGAAAAATAAGGAAGTAAATGGAGATTATTTAAATCATCTGTATTTTGTACATCATGTAATTGTTTTTGCAATAATGCTTTAGAGTTTCAATAAATGTTACAAGAGTAAATAAAGTATGATTAGAGATAAATATTAAAAAGATTAAATTAACATTCAGTGGATTTTCTCAAAAGATGAAAATAAACATTGATAATGATGAATTAGAAGTTAACAATTACAAATACTTGGATTAGATTATTAAGGTAGATGGGAGTATAATAGATTAAACATGGAATGTTTTTGATAGAAATAACTTAATATTAAAAGGAAATATGTCTATGTGTTTGAAGAGGAAGGGTTTTTAATAAATTTTACTTATGGATAAGAAAATTGGATACTTACATAAGAGCAATACAGAAATTCAGACTCAGTCAACAAAATGGGAAGAAATGTAAACTACGGATTACAAGGGATTAAAAATGATGAGAAAATAGATATTTTGACATCATTGAAGAAACTAAGAAACTGAAATACAGTTGGGCTGGACAAATTGCTAGAAGAGATAATAATAGATGAACAGTTGGAATCTTAAATTGGGTTCCAAGGGATTGTAAGAGACCTAGAAAAAAAGATCACATGTTAGGATGTCTGCTACAGATTCAAGAAATTTAATTAAATGTGGAAGAACTTTCTTCTGCAGTGGATTAATGGTTGAAAATGATGATGATGAATGTTTCCAAGCAGTTAGATTTAATAAGATGTTATGACATTCATGGAAAGTATACAGATCTTTTTAAAAGAATTAACTCTTTCAAAAAAAAAAGTAAAGTTGAAGTTTTAAAAAAAAAAAATTGAAAATATTATTAGTTTAAATAATGATAATATCTGTAATAATGTGGCTGGTTGAGATAGTGAATTTAAATACATATTGTGAATCTTCATTATTCAGACCATCATGCCTATATATTGATAACATTATTACTATATATGAGAATTATACAATTTTTAAACCAATCGTGAATACTATATATAAAAAATCAGCTTAATGATAATTGTTCATAGCCCATCATATTTCTCTTATCTTCAAGATACATCCCCCAATCTTCTTGATTTGTTAATGCATGGATCACAAACTAAAACGAATAGAAGATCAAATTTATGTTATGGAAAAACAACAAATGAAATTCAGTATAGTGAGTTCAAAAAATCGCTAAGTATTTGTTGATTTATAAATATAAATTTGTGTACATTTTTTATTTTAGCTGATCAAATTTCAAGCTTAAAAATTGTCCACAATATTGTCTTCTTCATAAAATTTTAAATATTAAACAAAATTAATAATAAAGGACTTATAAATTTATAATTCATAAAATTTTAAATAATATTAAACAAAATTAATAATAAAGGACTTATAAAAATAAATATAATTAAACTTTCAAACCAGGTTTTCATTCCATATAAAAATCTTATCAAGTGGTTTTACATCACATACGAAACTATTTTATAGCAACTCCATTATTTACATTATAATATTGAAGCAGTCGGATCTGAGTTCGATCCTAGCTTCATGTTATTTACCCTAATACTAACCTTAAATTTCCGATGCAATGGGGCTTTATACGTTCAATCCACGCTAATTTCCATAATAAATAATTTATTTCAAATGCGTATTAAAATTAATTAGTTTAGCTTAAAATTGATCAATTCTCTAAATAAATTCATGAGAAAATATTCATGAATTTATATATATTAAATTGCGTGGATTGTGCGTATATACTTGTAAATATTAAAAATATATAATTGTTCGAAAGTTTCATTGCGTCGGGAATACTTGTTTTTTTTTAATTTTAAATAATTTGTTAAAGTGTTGTTGATTAAAAACTACATTCTTTCGATAAGCTCTCAAATTCTCAAAAACAACAAAAGTTTTATTAATTGGAAAAAGATAAGAATTCAATTTCTAATTAAAATCATTTCAGATTTTAAGAATTCATTTTCTAATTAGGAAAGGAATTCAAAAATTAGTTTGAAAGCCTTATCGAGGGAATGTATTTGAAAACAACTAATTATAAAAAAAACACATTGATAATAAAATGAGTGCTAGCCTTAAGGCATCTGGACAATATATATAGCCCTGAAAAGTCAGGAGAAGGGGCTAGCTTTGTTGTAGAGTAGTGCAGTGAACTCTGTGCATATAAAAAATTAAATACATCATGATAGAGGGCTAGAACATCAGGAATCTGGCTATGGTTCCTAAAGTCCCGAGAAATCTTCACTGGAGCTGCTGAACCTTTTCCGGATCGATCATTCTGCTAAAATTATGAAAGCTACTAAAATACTGTTCCAGTAGTCAACCAATAATGCCTACGTTTTCAACAACTTGGAGGTGTAACTTAAGGACCAGCGGAAGGGGTAATATATTTCTATAATGAACGTTAAACTTTTTGGCCAGTTCGAACTTTATTTTACACTCCTCCTATTTAAGAGCTCTTGATTATTTAATGTAAAAATCTTTATAAAATGCTACTATAAATTTATATTGTAATTCTTTCAATCTAGTCTTTAAACTTTTTCTTTTCTTACCTGGCGGTTCGTTTAACATATTACATATATATATGTATTTATCGTGTGATTTATTAATGCTATTTAAAAATTATATGCCAATAATCTTTCAACTCGATGAGCTCCTCTGTTCTATTTGCCTCATGCAAATATTATAATATTAATTTCAAATAGTAATTCTCGCCCATTAGAACTAAATTTGAAAGTTCTATTAATCATCGAGTCGAAAGAAAATATTACATGTTTATTATTTTTATAATTGGCTAATAATAAACTATTAGCTCCGTTTTTCACCTATGTCCCCAGCTCCTAAGTTACAAGTGTTTATATATATTCATATAATGTTAAAATGGTATTTTCTTGCTTCACTAATGTTGATTTATTTATCTATATATATATTTAAAATGTTTTTGCAAAAGGGTCGATAAAGGGTTAAATATATGTCAATTCAACTTTTGTTATTTTATATTAATACTCAGGAAGGGCACGATATTAGGGCATGATTAATATAGTTTATAAATGTTTTAAAATAGTTCGATAAAAGCTCGTTTGACTTTAATTAATTGGTCAAGTCATCACGTAGAGCATTCTACATGGGTTTTATTTTTCAACGATGACTATCAAGTCATCATCATCAAACGTTGCTGACGCAGGCAATCTTCCGCTCTGTTAGGCTGGTCGGTGATCATATTCTCTTATTTAAATTTCTCAAGGAAGAAAGTACTTCCGTTCCTATTCATTAGTCAAAGGGCGTAAGACTTGTTAGATGCAAGCCGCCATAGGACTTCGATCATCGACTAGCGATCGTATTTCAATTTTACTCTCTGCCTCGTAAGCCGCCAGTACCGTTGCATTTTTGTTCCGGTAAAACCCGCTCCATGCTCGTAATTCGTTGTGAAGTGATTTAAATTAAAGTCGAACAAATTCTCAAATATATTATTTAGTTTAAATCAGTTTTAAATCAAGATTAAAGTTATGCCTTAAAATACGTTTTGCTCTTTATGAATAGATTTCCGAATGTGAAAATAAATTTCACATTCCACCGTAATAAAATTAGAACAATCATTTCCGTTCTTAATGAATACCTTTATCTGCCTTTATATTTCTCGTTGGGGGCATAGACATAGAATCCCATGTTGGGTAATACTTGTTGGCATATGATAAGGACTGCCACTCTTATTATATTTATCAATTCTTTTAAAGACTAGAGGTAACTAATGCAATCTATATTTTATTGAACAAAACAAATTATCATTATTATTAAATATTTTCTAACATACTTGGTTTCTTAGTTCATCATTCTTTTTATAATTATTTAAATGTTCATACCCGCTATCTGTGTTGGCAACCCGAACATACATATGATTTGATTTAAAAAGTATTCAAAGTAATTAATTATTAGATATTCGTGTCAGTGCAAGGGTCTCTAGTCCTCACCAACCGTTGAACTAGTTCTTGGCGCATAGCACTGTGCCGTCGATGACTGCTATCTGAGCTGTTGGGTTGGGTTTGAATTCGGTTTTGGTTAAGCTGAGTTTGAATCCGATTTGACATTGGGGGTGGTGGTTTTCGACCGGTACATGGTTATGTTTTTGGCGCCCAACGTGGTCGAAAACCGGACTGGCCCCCACAAAAACATAACCATGTACCGGTCGAAAACCACCACCCCCAATGTCAAATCGGATTCAAACTCAGCTTAACCAAAACCGAATTCAAACCCAACCCAACAGCTCAGATAGCAGTCATCGACGGCACAGTGCTATGCGCCAAGAACTAGTTCAACGGTTGGTGAGGACTAGAGACCCTTGCACTGACACGAATATCTAATAATTAATTACTTTGAATACTTTTTAAATCAAATCATATGTATGTTCGGGTTGCCAACACAGATAGCGGGTATGAACATTTAAATAATTATAAAAAGAATGATGAACTAAGAAACCAAGTATGTTAGAAAATATTTAATAATAATGATAATTTGTTTTGTTCAATAAAATATAGATTGCATTAGTTACCTCTAGTCTTTAAAAGAATTGATAAATATAATAAGAGTGGCGGTCCTTATCATATGCCAACAAGTATTACACAACATGGGATTCTATGTCTATGCCCCCAACGAGAAATATAAAGGCAGATAAAGGTATTCATTAAGAACGGAAATGATTGTTCTAATTTTATTACGGTGGAATGTGAAATTTATTTTCACATTCGGAAATCTATTCATAAAGAGCAAAACGTATTTTAAGGCATAACTTTAATCTTGATTTAAAACTGATTTAAACTAAATAATATATTTGAGAATTTGTTCGACTTTAATTTAAATCACTTCACAACGAATTACGAGCATGGAGCGGGTTTTACCGGAACAAAAATGCAACGGTACTGGCGGCTTACGAGGCAGAGAGTAAAATTGAAATACGATCGCTAGTCGATGATCGAAGTCCTATGGCGGCTTGCATCTAACAAGTCTTACGCCCTTTGACTAATGAATAGGAACGGAAGTACTTTCTTCCTTGAGAAATTTAAATAAGAGAATATGATCACCGACCAGCCTAACGGAGCGGAAGATTGCCTGCGTCAGCAACGTTTGATGATGATGACTTGATAGTCATCGTTGAAAAATAAAACCCATGTAGAATGCTCTACGTGATGACTTGACCAATTAATTAAAGTCAAACGAGCTTTTATCGAACTATTTTAAAACATTTATAAACTATATTAATTATGCCCTAATATCGTGCCCTTCCTGAATATTAATATAAAATAACAAAAGTTGAATTGACATATATTTAACCCTTTATCGACCCTTTTGCAAAAACATTTTAAATATATATATAGATAAATAAATCAACATTAGTGAAGCAAGAAAATACCATTTTAACATTATACGAATATATATAAACACTTGTAACTTAGGAGCTGGGGACATAGGTGAAAAACGGAGCTAATAGTTTATTATTAGCCAATTATAAAAATAATAAACATGTAATATTTTCTTTCGACTCGATGATTAATAGAACTTTCAAATTTAGTTCTAATGGGCGAGAATTACTATTTGAAATTAATATTATAATATTTGCATGAGGCAAATAGAACAGAGGAGCTCATCGAGTTGAAAGATTATTGGCATATAATTTTTAAATAGCATTAATAAATCACACGATAAATACATATATATATGTAATATGTTAAACGAACCGCCAGGTAAGAAAAGAAAAAGTTTAAAGACTAGAGATTGAAAGAATTACAATATAAATTTATAGTAGCATTTTATAAAGATTTTTACATTAAATAATAAAGAGCTCTTAAATAGGAGGAGTGTAAAATAAAGTTCGAACTGGCCAGAAAGTTTAACGTTCATTATAGAAATATATTACCCCTTCCGCTGGTCCTTAAGTTACACCTCCAAGTTGTTGAAAACGTAGGCATTATTGGTTGACTACTGGAACAGTATTTTAGTAGCTTTCATAATTTTAGCAGAATGATCGATCCGGAAAAGGTTCAGCAGCTCCAGTGAAGATTTCTCGGGACTTTAGGAACCGTAGCCAGATTCCTGATGTTCTAGCCCTCTATCATGATGTATTTAATTTTTTATATGCACAGAGTTCACTGCACTACTCTACAACAAAGCTAGCCCCTTCTCCTGACTTTTCAGGGCTATATATATTGTCCAGATGCCTTAAGGCTAGCGCTCATTTTATTATCAATTAGTTGTTTTCAAATACATTCCCTCGATAAGGCTTTCAAACTAATTTTTGAATTCCTTTCCTAATTAGAAAATGAATTCTTAAAATCTGAAATGATTTTAATTAGAAATTGAATTCTTATCTTTTTCCAATTAATAAAACTTTACTGTTGTTTTTGAGAATTTGAGAGCTTATCGAAAGAATGTAGTTTTTAATCAACAACACTTTAACAAATTATTTAAAATTAAAAAAAAACAAGTATTCCCGACGCAATGAAACTTTCGAACAATTATATATTTTTAATATTTACAAGTATATACGCACAATCCACGCAATTTAATCTAAATAAATTCATGAGAAAATATTCATGAATTTATTTAGAGAATTGATCAATTTTAAGCTAAACTAATTAATTTTAATACGCATTTGAAATAAATTATTTATTATGGAAATTAGCGTGGATTGAACGTATAAAGCCCCATTGCATCGGAAATTTAAGGTTAGTATTAGGGTAAATAACATGAAGCTAGGATCGAACTCAGATCCGACTGCTTCAATATATTAAAAACACAAAAATTAATAATCTATTCATATCCTTTCCCATCCCATTTATCTTGGTTGGATATATGCTGTCTTTACAAAATATTTTTTTACTTATTACTAACAAGATTTATTGATGACCGAAATCTTTAATTGACTGAGATGGATTTATAGTAGCCATAGACCTGGAGGCAAATTATTTTAAAACTTCATCTCCCAAAAAGAAACAATAACAATAAACATAATAATATATAGGTATATAGATACTCGGCTTTAATTTCTCATAATTACTAATTAATATTTCCCGAACTATATATTTATAGACATTGGTGTTTACCGACTCCAAGCACCAATCCTATGCTTATATAAAAATTACACTGAAGCATTAATGAGGATAATGATAGCATATTAATGAATAACCAACCACTAGCTAGTTCACTCAGAATGACAGACATATTAATTTAAGATAGTTCACATTAAATTATTTAACAAAAAGCATACATATGATTTAACTAAATGAATAATTATAAAGTAAGAAACAGAAATAATGGTGCGCAATTGTTTAATAAAAATATAAGCATATATATGGTTTTAAAAGAAATACCATTCAGTGAAGCATATATATGTCTTTGATAGTCAGAAATTGTTAGTTACTATAGAGATTAAATATTTTATCTTTAATATTGTTTATATGATTTAATACAAAGAAATTACAAACTATAAATATAAGCTTGACAATTCGCACAATTATAAATTTGAAATAATATATGTATTACCTTTGGGTCCCCAGATAAATTAGATTGTTCATATTCATGAAGAACCCTATGATCATAGAGATTGTCCAGAAAGAATGTCTTTACTTTTATAACTTAAGATGAAAACAATAATAAATCAGAATACTTGATGAGATGAATGTGTATGGATGCAGATTTTAGCTTCAAATGGTGATAGGATCGTATAGCATTTTTTTTTTCCTTCATGGAGCAGTGAGATAAAAGTCCAGCATGTTTAGGACTTTATCCCAACATACTCATATTAGCTAGCATATATATTTTCTTCCAATATCATAAGTCAATTACCTCAAATATTAATTAATATACAGCAATTAAAAGATCAACATAAAAACTCCATCCAGTCTCCTGATTTTTCTATTTATACTTTTTTTTTCTAGAAAGTTCTATCTCCTTCTTCTCACGCAGTACTTCCCACAACTCCTCAAAATATTCAATATTTTTATTTTTATCCTGTGTAATCTCATTAGTCCAGGACACCGCTGTCTCAAGTCCAGCTTCTTTTATCTTCTTATTTCTTTTTACAAAGAAAATTTTTTAGCAAATTTTTTTATCTTAATATTTTGTTAGAAACTTTCAAAAATAACTTTACACAATAGATACAATAAAAGCATTCTGTAGATGATATTTGGTTCATTTCTCATCATTTATATATTTTTATTAAATAAAATAAAATTATATACACACACAAAAAAAATACATTATACACTTTTTCCAGAAATTTCTTTTCATTTGATTATATAATAACATACATATACATACACACATACTCCATTAAAACAAATGAGCACATGCCCCCCTGAGTCTATCTTGTTAATTTATTTAGTCATTTTGACTCAATCAAATATATACATTTGACTATCATATCTGCATATATGTGTGGCTATCTAGAATCCCTTCAAGAATCCCTTCAACTTCTAACAGGGTTCAAACCTGGTTCCTGTTACAATACCCCCTCCCATTTGGAAGCCTTTAAGCATGATCTACATGTTTGGATGGCTCAAATTTAAGCCAAAAAAAATTATATGATATTTTCTTTTTCGTTTTTTAAATGATGAATATTCATTTTATAGTATTCCTTTTTATTTGTCTCTGCATTATAGTGCAGGTTTTGGTGACTGGGAGTTATAAGATCCTTTGATTTCTAGTCCAATATCTATCTAAACAGTGTTATTTTCCTGATGGAGGATGATTGAAAAAGGATCTTCATATAAATTGCAAAACATCTTAAATATGAACTTTCCTGGATCACTCATATGTGGTCCTGACCATGATTCGGTCTTCTAATTTAAGCTTATGGGGATTATCATTGGCCTTTTACTTACTTCTTTGGCTCATTCTATGTAGGATCTGAGATGCCCAGGTATAATCAGCTTCTTGATCAATGGGAGGTTTTTCCATCTCTGGTAAAAGGGTTTAATTTAGTCTTTGAAAGTGCTGACTGAAATGCAAACACAGAGGAGCAAAACCAGTCAAACTCATTTATGATCCAATTTATATAATTCATGATCTGCATGTGTTTGACCCAACCCCTGTGATTTGTATTGAGATATGTACTAAATAAACACCCTAATTTTCTGCATCACCCTTTCACAAGGGTTCGATTGAGGGTTCTATATTGATGTAAATATATGCTTAATTTCTTGTCTCTGGGTTCATCTATGCCACTTGCCTGATATAAATGGAGTACCATGGTCAGAAAAAATGATTTTTGACTTTCCAACCTCAGGGAAATGTCTACTTTCTAACATCTTCATGACATTTCTTGTGTTGGCCTGCACGATTGAATACATTGATATATACTTTGAAATAAACAGTTTGGTTAGTATAAACAGTTTGGTTAGTAGAAACAATTATAATTTTGAAAGCAATAGTTGTAATTTGGTCATGTAAAATAAGAACATGAGCTAAGTATACTGATAAATAGTGTATCTATTCATGTGGACAAGGTTGTGCTCTAAGAAAATGGAGCAGCAAAAGATGTGAAATGAATGAACCCAAGAATGAAAAGGAAATGGGAGAGAAGCAGCATGAAAAACTTTGAGAGTAGTATAGAGGCAGACAGCATACAGCAAAGTACAGTAAAACCTAGAGGATAAAATGGAGATTAAGAGAAATAATGGAAGAATTTATGCAGAATGTGAAAGAAGAGATAGATAGCTAAGGTACCATGTCACATTATAAGAAGATATATGGCAAGACAGATGGGAGAGATGTCTCAAAGAATAGAGAATTTGAGGAAAGAAATAATTTGCAAGAATTCAGAAACTAGAGAGACAACACGAGAGAGATAGTGACATAAGTGAGGGTGATTTGAATATAACAAGAAGTGAGAGGAACACAAATAAGAGAGGATGGAAAAGCAAAGATGGCCAAAAAGAAGAGTAGACAGGAACCAACTTTTAAAGATAATATTTGAAGAACAAACTGGAGAGGCTCCTGTAGAACACCTAAGTAGCTTGGAAAAATATTTTCATATAAATCAGATGGATGAAGCAATTCGGTTGACCATTGCATGCAATCATCTTCAGGGAGATGTGCACACATTGTGGGAGTCATTATTTCACCACATAGAATGTTTGATGAATATAAGGATGCACTGTTATGAAATTTTTGGAGCAAAGAGTGCCAAGAAATGATTTTGTACCAGATCATACAAGTAAAATATAAAATGGGTGGGAATGAGAACTATTTGAAGTTTTTTAGAAGGCAAGTGGCCAAGCTGAGGACATTAAATGCCTATCACACATCAGAGGGACAGATTATTAGAATCATCCATCATAACACCATTTTGGATTGAGCAAATGCTGCTCACAGCAAACATGAATTTGATGGAACATATAGCTGAATTATTAAATGCTATTGATATGAGCCAGCAAGGTAAACCAGTAGACAAAGCTCAGGAAAATATAGGCATCAACTTTCTGAATTGGAGTGAAGATAGGTTTGAACAAACTCAGGGCCATAGGAAGGCAAGGCCTAGAAGTTGGAAGTCCAGAAATGGATATCCAGCACACAGGAAGCAGGTTCAACAACCAAGGAAAGAAATACAGAAAGGGTAGGGGATACAGGCCATTTTCACCTAAGCCAGTGGCTAGTAAAAGCAAAGATTAAGAGTAGACAGTAGTTGTAGTCAGTTGGTCATATCGTTTGAGCCACTCCTGCTAGGATCAAAGGTGATCGAAGTGACTAATCACAAAAGTTTGGAATTTCTCAATTGTAGCTACTTGACAAACAGTCGATTGGTCCACTGGAGTCTGTACCTCAAGAATACAACTATGTAGTGCATTACTGTAAAGGGTCTGAGAACATCATTGCTGATATTCTGAGCTGAAATCCTGACACAGCCCTGCCATTTAGGGGGGTGAGAATCTGTACACCCCAGTTTTGATTTGAAAGGGAGAAAGAATTGGAACATTTAGATTATGATCAACATGAAGATGAGCAATTGAAACTTGTGATCAAATTGGTTGGACAGGGGGTAATGCAGTAAATATATTGTGGGTAGGTAATAAGGGAGCACAGTATCAAATATGCCATGGGATATTGCAGTACAAAATATGAAACAACTGAGAAGAGTGGAAGCTCATCATTCCTCACCAGATGAAAGAGGATGTGTGAGCCATGTTCATCAACTATATAGCCATTACGGTAACCTAAAAATTTGAGCATTTGCTCTGGAAGTGGTTTTACTGGCCAGACATGCATACACAAAATCATGGCGATACTTGATAAATATGAAACCTGAAAATAGAAGTTATGCAACTCCTATGGACTCTGTGATACCATCAAAACCTTGGGAGATGATGACAATACATTTTTATGGACCATTTCCAAATGCTCTTCACCTTACTGTAATCCAGTTGTAATTGTGAAGAAAAAAGACGGGTCGATGAGATTTTGTTTGGATGCTGGGCAACTAAACAAAATTACTGTCTGTGACAGGAACATTCTACCACCCATACACAAATTATTTGTGAGATTTGGAAAGGTTGTTTTTTATTTTCGATTTAATATCCAGCTATTGGCATATTGAACTCCATCCAGAAGATCACAAATACCCTGTCTTCTGATATAAGGGTTTTACATACCAGTTTAATAGGATGCCTTTTGGATTCATCAATAATGGTGCTGGTCTGATAAATAGACAAAACCCTATCTCTTGAGTTAAACAAATGGCAACTATTTATGTGGATGATCTAATAAATTGCATTTACCACAAGTGAAGAACATCTTCTAGACCTTGCTATATTTTTTGAAGAGTGCTACAAAAAATGTATCAAAATCAACTTGATAAGTAAGCTAATTTCCAACCAGGTAATCTTCCTAGGTCATATCAGTGGATGCAATGAAATAAGGCCGCATCCATAGAAGATCACTACCATTCAAAACTTTCCTAAGCCCACTAACAGAAAGCAAATTAGATTATTTTAGGCCTATGCAATTTTTACAATCATTTCTACCAGAAGTTCTCGGACCAAATGGAACTGTTTAAACTAATTATGAAAGATGGGCAATGGAACTGGACAGAGGAACAGGACAAGGCATTTGCAAATATTAAAAATTGGATTTTTAGAGCAAATGGCCTTCCCTTACTTTAATAAACCATTCATTGTCCAAACAGACAGTAGTAGTTACTGATTGGGAGTAACATTATCCCAAATGCAGGAGTACAGTCAGCCTGGAGTCCTCTATTTTATCAACTAGTTCCTGAAGTGTTCAGAAATGAATTACATGGACACTGAGAAGGAAGCACTATCCATAGGGTGGGCCTTTCAAAAGTTTTGATGGCTCCTCGGATCAGAGGTGATAGTAATCACAGACCACAAAAGTTTAGAATTTCTTAATCACCTAGTCAGATGGAGTTTGCTATTACAAGAATTCAATTACACAAAAGGATCTGAGAATGTTGTGGCTAATGTGCTTAGTCAAAATCCATGTAGGTTAGAACAGAATCATTTGTCAGTAGAGAATGCCTACATAACAAGTGCCAATTTAATGACTGATAATGATGTAGAGAACGATTTAGAAAATCTGTCCCAATTACAATTTGAAGACCCAGATTTAAACCCAATCATAAATGTTTTGAATGCGCCAAAGGATTTTAGTTGTTATAAGTTAAAGAACAAGGTTGGTACTAATCATTATGCTAGGCTAGCCGCTTAGTGGCATTGTTTCTCTGCTAAAAACACACAATTATATCGATCTGGCCGCGACTATTTTTAATTAATTTATTTTTACATTTTCTCCAACTTTTATTAAAATATTTTTTTTTGCCTAATTTGTCTGACTTTTAAAATATTTTTACATTTTCTCCGCCTTTTTAAAAAACATTTCAACATTTGATACAACTTTTTTACTCATATTTTGACATTTGATACAACTTTTTTTTATCAATATTTTGATATTCTTGTAAATAATTTACGATACAAGATTTGTTTGAAATTTTTGTACATTTTCAAAAATGGCAAAATTAAAAACATTGCCTAATACAAATCAAGCTGAAACATAAATCGCTGTATAGTCGCCACCATATTTGAAAAACTTTTAAAAAAGAAAACCAAAGTTGAAAAAGTGAAAAATTTTGATCTTAATTTAATCTTTTTTTGGGGGGGGGAGATGGGGAGAAATAATTTTTCATCACTGAGACAAAAGATCTTATTTTTGGTTTTTGTTTTTTTTTTTAAAAAAAAAAGGTTAATAAATATTGGTTTTAAAAATAAAAGTTTTAGTATATCAGCGGTATATAAATAAAGCCGAAACAAAAATCGCTGTATAGCCAAACAAAAAAAAAAAAGTCGCCATATTTTTAAAAAACAAACAAACAAACAAACAAACCAAAGTTGTAAAAGTCAACAATTATAATCTTATTTTAATGTTGGAGAGGGGGGTTGACAAATAATTTGTCATCACTGATTAAACAAAGTTAATGACTTCAAAACATGCACCTTCAGACATTTAATCTGTCTTGTAATTTACGTGGGCATTCATGTGAGTTCTGGGAAAAGGTGCTTGGCCATAGCTTTTGCAATTTTTCCCACCTTCCAAAATTTGTGAAGAAGCATGGTAATGGTCTTACAATTATTAGGATTAAATAGTGCATCAGGTATGGGATAAGATCTTTAATTAGAATGCATATTACAACAGTTATGGCCACTTGAATTCCCTCCACCCTCACATCTTATGATAGCGATCTCTTAAATCTTCATATTTGCATAGTATTGCAAACCATATTAGCAGGGCTCATAATATTGGTGTGCAATGCCATATACATCTGCAGCAGCTAATATGAACAGTAATGTTCTATAGGCCATAAGTTTCTCTGCAAAAGCACAGAAATACTGGATTGTGGAAATGGCATATTTTGGTGTTTTTAACAGAGAAACAATGCCACCAGCTGTCACTCAATTGGAACCTATATAGGAGTGTGGTAGTTGCTATCTAGAGTAAATTCACCCATGAAGAAAGCCAAAGGCAACATTTTCCCCAAGTTTGAATACTGAGGTGTAATGGAATCCAAAAGAGGAGTGAGGCATGAATGAACTAGCCTAAATTGTATCTGAGTATAATGTGTAAACTTAGAGTTAGCCCATTAGAGGTAGATATAATAATTGTTTATGAACTTCATTGCATCAATCACAGCATCCTACGTGAAGACCTCAGTCTGACCATAGTGAGATGTGTTCCTTCGTGTCTGGCAGATCATTACAATATTTTATCTTTAATATTGTTTATATGACTTAATACAAAAAATTACAAACTATAAATATAAGATTGATAATTCACATGATTATAAAATTGAAATAATTTATATATTATCTTTGTGTACCTTGAGAAATTAAATCATTCATATTCACGAAGAAAGTAAGCTTACTTAGTAAACACTATGGCCATAGAGACTGTCCAGAAAGAATGTCTTTGCTTTTGAATCTTCTGATGAAACAATGATCAGAATACTTGACGAGACAAATGTGTATGGATATGGATTTTAGCTTCAAACAGTGACATGATCATATAGCATCTTTTGTTTTTTTCAAGAAGCAGTGGGATAAAATTCCAACACAGGACTTTACACCAACATACTCATGTTAGCTGGCATATATATTTCTTCCAATATAAGTCAATTACATCGACAATTAATATACAGCAATTAAAAGATCCACATAAAAACTTCTTTTGGACTCATGACTTTTCTATTTATACTTTTTTTCCTAGAAAGTTCTCTCTCCTTTTTCCCTTGCAATACTTCCCACAACTCCTCAGAATGTTTGATAAATTTTACTCTTATCCTGTGTGATCTCACTAGTCCAGGATGTTGTCTCAGGTCTGGCTTCTTTTTGTGTTCTTATTTCTTTTCACAAAGAAAACCTTTTATTACGTTTTTTTAGCTTAATATTTCGTTAGAAAGTTTTAAAAATAACTTTACACAATACATATGATAAAAGTATTCCATAAATAACATTTGTTTCATTTCTTATCTTTTACATATTTTATTTTTTTTAAATAAAATAAAATTATGCACACACACACACCCATACATTATACACTTTTTCCAGATTTTTTTTTATACATTTAATTATATACTTACATATATACAATCCATTAAAACAAATGAACACAATCCCCTTCTAAGCCTATCTTGGCTAATTTATTCGGTCATTTTACATTTTATTATCACATTTGCATATATGTGTGGTTATCTAGAATCCCTTTAACTTGTAACAGGGTTCAAATCTGAGTCTTGTTACAATGCATATATTGTATCCTTGTCACTGAGAGGTTCATATATAACTCTTCAGCTAATCAGCTCTTAACCAATTCAGCACCAGTTCACCAACTTAAGTGACTGTTACACAAACCAACTCATTCACTTTATAACTGTAATGACCACTAAGCTTGTCTGAATATAAATAATACATATAGTAAACTACTAAGTTAAATACTCTATCACTTAATTAATCCAATTTAACTAAAGATTAAATTTAAATACTAGCACATTAATAATTGAATGGTTTAAATACTACCTTAATCTTATTACAAAAGGTTTGATTAAATACTAAGAAAAATCACGAGACTCATAATTACAAGCATCTAGTAAGATATTCAGTAAGTTTAACATTAAGATTACACACACAACAAAAATACATTATATACTTTTTCCAGACATTTTTTTATACATTTAATTATATACCAACATATATATATATATATTCCATTAAAACAAATTAGCACAACTCCCCCCCCCCTCCTAAGCCTATTTTATTCAGTCATTTTGATTCAATTAAATATATACATTTGATTACCACATCTGCATATATGTGTGGTTATCTAGAATTTCATAAACCTGTTACAATATATATTGTATCCTTTCCACCAAGAGGCTCATATATAACTTCAGCTAATCAGCTCTTAGTCAACTCGACCCTAGCTCACTAACTCCAGTGACTTTTACACAAACCAACTCACATGACAACTGCAATGACCACTAAGCTTGTCTGAATATAAATAATACATCTAGTAAATTACTAAGTTACATCTAGTAAATTACTAAGTTAAATACTCTTATCACTTAATTAATCAATTTAAGTACTAGCTCATTAATAATTGAATGGTTTGAATACTAGCTCAATCTTATTACAAAAGGTTTGATTAAATACTAAGAAAAATCATGAAACTCATAATTACAAGTATCTGGTAAGTACATAATAAGTTTAACATTAAGAGTATACCCACAAAAGATACATCTTCAAGGGCACAGGAATATCACCTCTATTTACTTTCCTAAACTATTGTACCAGTCAAGTTTGTACATTCGCATAACAGAATCTAGAATCCAGGCAAAGACACCAAAGCTGAACAGACCAGGAGTGTGATGCCCCGAATCTGACCATGCTTCAATTCATCTGCAACAACTTCAAGACTCAAGACCATATAAACACCACAACTGAAGTTACATAATTTCATTTGCGGCCAACATAAGTCAGGGAGACACAATAAGACTCTGATACATAAAAGAAAGTCCCTTAAATTGACTAAATATATTACTAATTTAAATAACTATAAATGCATAGTTTTATAAACGAATAGGATCAATAATTAGAATTGGACTGAATTGGATCAATAACGAGACTGAGAATGAAATACACTAAATTAGTTATACATTTATTTACAAGTAAAATAAAATTGAAAATATGATTACATGACTTCAGCGTAGAATGCATGCAGGCATTTGGTAGCTAAAGAGATAACACCTGTTCTTACAACTGAATTTAAGAATGAGTTTATACAAACAATCATTTACATTTTAGAATAGATGAGTTTAACAGATACTCATCTTATGAAATTACTTACAAGTAATACATAAATAATCACTACGCTATGTCTATAAGTATAGTTATGCCAAATCCTATTAGCTTGTAGCTATTATTGTAAATCATCATACTCAGCCTTGATCAAAACTTATAATTAATTTTATTATTATAAATATTATATTAAAGACAAGCATACAAACTAGCTTAAGTAACATTGAATCAAACCTGCTTTCAAGAGAACTTCAGATCAATGCTGAAGGTGATCTGTTAATGAGAGGGAGTTGAGTGCATAATATTTTACCAATGCACTATGGCACAGGTAAATGACAATAAGAAAATTCACCCTGCGGATG
This sequence comes from Epiperipatus broadwayi, assembly GCA_028023455.1. Classification (NCBI taxonomy): domain Eukaryota; kingdom Metazoa; phylum Onychophora; class Udeonychophora; order Euonychophora; family Peripatidae; genus Epiperipatus; species Epiperipatus broadwayi. The sequence continues at coordinate 1,111,110 of JAQFVV010012537.1, read as the reverse complement.
GATGATTAACTCAAGGGTTCTTGTGACAAACGCCGGTACCCTGGGACTGATCGTCATGCTGTGAATAAAAGAATATTTTGTTCAGAAGTGGCAGGGGACTTATGTGCTAACCTGACCTCAGCTCAGGCTTCACTAGTGCACTACCCTATAAGAGAAGATGTGCTGGATTCACCATGATTCCATCTTAATGTATGCAACATATGTAGCAGTAAAATGAGATATTTAATAAAATACTGGATCACATCCACCAAGCAAAGAATATATTTCATACTATGAAATATGAAAACAATAGCATATCAGCTTTATCAACCGAAGCCAATCCTTGTGTAGCACAATAAATATACACTACTGTTGGAAATATTAGTAACTTTACTTTAACATGCTCGATCTATTTGGCTACTCTATGATTACTTAAGATTTAAGGAGGGAAAGTATATTTCTATGGACTTAGAATTAAATTAATTAGCAAATATACTTCAAGGCTAATTTAATGTCTAATGAAAAAAAAAATCAATTTAAATTTGAAAGTTATGAATTAAAACGAGCAACATTTCACATTTTAAATCAAAATGAATAAAAATAATGAGTGCAAAGCGGGTTGTAGGTTTGGTGACCTTGACTGGGCAGCTGATGGCATCATCTTCTTTCCTGATGTGTTAGGCTTGAGTCTACTAGCGGCATGATGGTTAAGGCATTGCGATGAGAGAAACCTCCATTCTCCCCACAGAGTAACAGCAAGGAAATGCCTATTTTTAGCCGGACATATTAGAAATTAACTCGACATGGAGACTGGCTGCAACTGCTCTCTAAGAAAAATGGCTCTTTTTTGGGGTTTAAAACATAGAGTATTTATATGTTTGGTCTCAAGTACTTGCATTATCAGAATCTATATTGCCTCAGGACTCATTAACTCAAGATTTAATTAAAATATTATAAACTTTATATAATCCAGATTTGAAGTCTTGGATAACTTCTGGAATGTTAGAACCGTTCCCTAAGCTATGTTAAGATTTATCGTTGTAAGCAATTTCTAATTTAGTTTTTAAAAATAACTTTCAATCTTATCTAATACAATTTTAGTTAGCAAGATTTTGAACAAATCTTACCTTTACCGAATTCAGGTGTGGCCATTAATGACATACCTGTTTACAACCAAAAATCTGTTTTAATTAAGAACCAAAATTTATTTTTAATTATGCATAAAATAATTTTTCAACATTTTGTTTTTAAAGAAAACTCTTCTTAAATGTACTTTTTTATATATATTTCAAAATAAAACCTTTTTTTTTTAAACATGTTTTAAAGAAACTTTTGCCCTGAAATATATAAAATTAGAAAATCTGTTAACAGATTTTTAAAGAAAAGTTAACATATTTTATTCATGCTTCCCCTATATATATTATAATATGGGTTAGATTATCTATCCACGTACGAATTTACAATATTAACAACAAAATTAATAATTTTTCAAACTTTAATAATATAATAAACATTTTTATAAATATTACATGAACTTTGTATGCTATAATTTTACTAATCTTATCTAATTATAGCATTCTTTCATATATAAATAAATAATGCCATTTAGACAGCCATGATAGTGGGTTTTACACGCTAATTTTAAGAGTGTTAATATTAAAATAAGGTTCGAACTTAGCACAGATGAGTGTGTCATTAGGTTGATGGTGAAACGATAAGAGATTGGAAGGTTATCGTTTCACTATTATTGATATTTCCAGGACTCACCTATCACATAAAATAAACTATAATTAACATTATTAACATTTAATCAAAGTACTAAAATATTTATATACTATATCATTACTTAAATAAAATCCATAATATAATTCTAATCTTAATCTCGAGTTATTATTATTTTGACAATTAGCACATTAACAATACAGCTACATATAGTAAGAGATTTTACATATACCTAGCTATATCATGCCAATAACAATCAATAGTGACAGATTTTACATATACCTAGCTATATCATGCCAATAACAATCAATAAAATACTAACTTTTACTTCAAAAACTTATTTAACTAATTTACTAATTGGCTAAAACCAAATTTAAATTATAAACCACTACAAACGAAGAGGTTTTACCAGCATTGATCCTATATGTGGTCTGTGTGCTCGTGAAGATGAAACCATAGACCATATTATACACCGGTGCCCAAGACTTAAAACACTGAAAGATATAATTATAATCAATTCCAACATAAGACCTGATATGATTTTCTCACTTGAAAATGCCATTCATAATGGGTTTTTTTCAATAATAAGGCTTTCTACCTTTGTCCTTTATTCCATATGGATAGTGAGATGCAAAACTCTCATGGAATTACCCCCGCCACAAATCATACCATTGTTTTATCAAACGCTCAAAAAAGTCAAGAAACGTGACCAGCTCCTGGCCTCCAGTAAAGTCTTTGATGACACCTGGTCTTTAACTGCTCTTTCCTTTTCCTGATTATCAACTCCCACCTACCCAGCATTATAGAATAGGAAATTCTAAAAGAAAATATTCATGTTTATATAAAAAATGCTTATTCCATTAATCAAGTTCTTAGAATCTCTTCACTATACCTAACCACATAAGAGTATAACAATTGTACTCTCATAACAAAATCTAGACAGATAACAAATAGAACATTATACAATCATATTATTGTACAATTTATTCATTTATCTATCCTTTATTAGTATGTAATCACTATTTATTGTTAATAAAATTTTTGTTGAAATGAAATATTTTATTATGCAATACAGTTATAATTGTATACTCTATGTGGCATATTAATAAATATCAAACTTTGTTATAATTATCATATCAAATAATGAAAAATTTGCATTAAACCACTAAGCATTAGATAGGGATTTTATGCACAAGCCTTCTGGCATCCATTGATTACTCTGTTTAGCACAGGGTGGCACTACTGTATGGAGAGAGTTTTGCCTTGTTTAAAAATTTGCATTATACACTTCTTAAGGTTTATTAAATATCTTCAATGATCATAATATAATAATCATACTTTACCTTTTTTAAATCATGTGTAATAGTATCGATTCTTATAATACATGTGTGTGGTTAGGATGATCCATAATGACTTGGACACAATAAGAAAAAAAAGTTCTCAAGGCATTAGGTTAATTTAAAACAAACATTAACAATTTATTATAACAACTATAAAATTTTCAAAGTTTACAAATATAATATTTACAATATTTAAATTATTCAAAATCATTAATCAAAAATATTTATATCAAAAAATAATAATAAGTAGTTTCGAATTCAAATATTATCTACCATGAAGTAATAATATCTATTATTTAAAAAAGTTACACTTATTAAGATGTTCTAGCATTTTATTTAAATTATACATTTAAACAATTTAAATACTTTTATAGAATCAAAAATACACTTTTATGATAATTATATTACCTTTTTAAAATTTATAATTATTAATGCATTTTAGCACTATTCATACAATAATATATTTAAAATTAATTGCAGATGCATAAATAAATGTTCTCTGATAATGAAATATTTTTCTAAATATTTCTATGAAATATTCATTATCTAAATAGTTTTCATTATGCACTATAAACATATATATATATTTCAATAATAAATTCTTTCTCCAACATTTTATCATAATATAATTTTTATAATACCTCTATAACTCCAAATTTGGTGTTCTTATGTTTATTTTATGTACCAAAATAAGCTTAATTATTTTAATAATATAAAAAAAATAAAAAAAATATATGGTAATTATTCATTTTACATTTCATGATATTAAGCATATTCAGGTTTCACTTTCATTCATACCTTTTTATGAGTTTAGTATGTACTTTATAACTTTCATGATCTCTTAAAATACTTTTGGAATATCAAATCATTCCATAAAACTTTATATAACAATCTAGTTAGATATCATTTGGTATATATTTTGTTCTTTTTGCCTTTCAAAAAATTCTAAGTAGCATTTAATAGTTTATTTAGCTATTATTCTTCAAACATTTTTTAACAATACCAATTTCTTACCAGTGATGATAGTCATGATTAAAAGTCAGGGACTAAAACTAATAACTAGGAAAAAATAATGAAAGCATGGCTACAGAGCTTAAGGCCACATATTCTTGTGTCTATCTTAAATTCTTATCATGGCTTCTCTCTGAGGACTTACTGATACAGAAAGAAATGCTACTGACCATGAATCATAAAAATATACAAAACCCCTGTTAACTGTATTATATTTAATATTCAAAAGATTTTCTTTCATATTCAAAAGATCCTTTGCACTACAAGATTTCCTCAATACTACTTTTCTGAACCACTTTCTATTATAAATGCTCATTATATTGAAACAGTCGATTTTAGTTCAAGATCGAGTTTCATTGTTCTACCTCAACCCACATTTCATCCTGCTTTTTTTGCCACATATATATAAACTATATGTATATTTCTGAGACGCGTCTATAAAAGTTATAAATATAAATTTTAAATAAAAATTTTATAATTATTTTGATATTAATATCTCTAGATGCGACTCAGATATATACATATATTAACGTAGCTTTTATATATATATATAAAAGCATAAACAAATATTGTAAATAATTTTGTATTTTTTTTCTTTAAATATATTTTATTTATTTTGTAATTATTTTTCTTTATAAAACTACATAAAAATTCAAGATGGAAGATGCAACTACTAATTGTCCAAAAGTAATTAAAAGTGTGGGAATATTAGTTTGTTTATGATTTTAAAAGGAATTTTTAAATTAAAGTTAATGAAAGTAAAATTTAAAACAAAGATAATTGATTTAGTTAGCTGTTAACATTTTTTATCAAATCTATTTCCAATCTGGAAATTGATTTGAATTTAATTTTGGATAGTTATCTAGTTATTGCATCTCCAATAACAATAGAGAAAACATTTCTGTAAATTAAAGATTAATTAAGACTTAAGAAGTCTAATTAAAAACATTCTTTGAATAACTCAAAGTTTGTATAAATAGGGCTAAAAATCTATTGTATCAGAGTTCGGTCAGTAGTCGCTAACCGACTTCACATCTGTTTAATTTTGAGGGGCCTAAGCCACCTTCCCCTCCATCTTCAGCCTGACTTTTCACCATGCCGAGATGTAGCTCCTGTCGAGCAAGAATGCCCATGCTATCAAAGAACTGCCAAGGTCAAGAGACATGTTTTAAATCAAGGAAGGCTGCCTGTCACAGAAGATTTATCAATACTTTATCCTGAGGTAACAAGTCTAAAGTCATTACAGTTGTATTACCTGAATACTAATTCTTTAAAATTAATGTTTTTTGTATATTTAATTTTTTTTAAAACCTCGCTAATCGGCGAGTATGTTATTTTCTTTGTATCAATTCTCTATTATCCAAATTAATACTACTATGAAATATTTCATCCAACTCACGCTTCTTACTTTTTTTATAATTTAGTGCGGTTATAATTTATTTTAAATGATATTTTTATATTTTTCATTTAATTTTATTTGTAAATGCTAATCAAACCCAGTCTTATGAACTTCTTCTATATCCCGCTGTGGAATAAAAGGTGGGGGGGGGGAGGAATTAATGAGTTCTTATTTATTTATTTCTAAATAGTTCATAAGACTGAGTTTTTCTTTTAAAATGAATGGGGGGGGGGGAGGAATTAATGAGTTCTTATTTATTTATTTCTAAATAGTTCATAAGACTGAGTTTTTCTTTTAAAATGAATATATGTTTTTTTTTTAAAAATATATTTTATTGCAATTTTATATAAAATGTATAAATACTTTTCAATCTGGGATGGATATTGGTGTCTGTTAATTTTATTAAGTTCTTTATTCATCATCATCACCAAAAAGGCTGGTGAACAAATTCTATTTTGTTGTTCACACTTTTAAATGCATGAATTTTAGTTTTTTTTATATATTTAAAAAAAAGGGGGAGAAATGCACACTTCATTAATTATAGTTTAACTTATGATAAATTACTTTATCTTACATGGGTCATTATTTTAGCATATCATTATGTATTGGTTAAATCATTTAAGGCTTTATTTTAGTATTTAAATTCAATGCCTTTATATTCTTATGACAGCATTGCTGGCATATGTCAAATTATTGATAAGCCACATAGGGCTTTGATCTGATTCACCTGTACCTCATTCCAGGGAATCATGATCGTCTTCGTTCATCATTCTCCAAGTATATATATATATACTGCTTTGATTAGCTCGTATCTCGCACCGAGGATTCAAAGCCTCCCCATCTTTTAGGGTTCTCATTCATAATAGAAGTCTAAGTCTACTTCTGGAACATGCTGGTTAGTGTAGATGAAGCTCTGTATGGCTACGCCGTGATCTGGCCCATACAAACTTCCTGCCTACCTTTTTCTTTCGGTACCATTCTAGCATGAATCTGGCATACCACCTTAATAATCGGAGAATGACCTTTTTTTTAAAAGGCCAAAGCTGCCATTTATCTCTCTCACTGACATGATGCTAGTACTGCAATTTCTTATAGTTCGTTTTCTAGCCTGTTTAACAAAATAAATCGTAATGATATGTGATAATGAAACGTTTTGCTCTTTAAATATTTTTTGTTGGAGTTTTAGATCCAACCTCTCATGAAGCTGCCTTCCTCTTTATTGAAATAAGCAATTCCCATATTTATAGAGTTTCACAATATTCGATTGCTAAATGTTGAAAATGTGTAATAAATAAATGTTTCAGTATACTTAAGGATCAGAACATATCCTTATTTAATTGTTGTAAATAAAGTCTATAAATGAAAATAAACTTATGTATCAAATGCTAAGGGCATCCTACTAAAATTGTATAATCAGTGAAACTCTATTGTATCTTTATATATATATTTTTAAATGTATAAAATGTCCACCAAGCCATCCAGATAAATCTGCTTTTGTAACATTGAATAAAATCCTATTTTCAAATATGCATTCAGTATTGTAACTGCCAACTGCCGCACTAAATTAATATTTGTGAAAATAAAAATCATTGTATCAAGTTTGTTAAATAATCATAATAAAAATAAAGTTTTAAAGGCGTGAAGTTGATTATATATATTGTAACGGGCACACGACGATCGAAGGCTAAACTTCGCTTTTATGAGTACATAATGGGGAATTCTATAACTCAAAATTGTCCACTTTCCGTTACCGCAAGCAGAGAGAAATACGGAAATAGATGAGTCTATCTCCATATTTGACCGAACCTGTATGGTATACGGCTATAGCCCAGGTTATATTTCCCGATCAACTTTCTCCCGACTGCTGTAAGATCTGACAGAGTTACAGCGCTTGGATGATTTATAAATTTAATGGAATCAAACACTGCACCACCAATTCCCACGTGCTAATTCAATAATAATAAAAAAAAGAATAATAGTTTTCCCACCCTAAGACTAGACTATCCCTTTTTGGACGTGGCGAAGAACGAGACAAGACAGATTTAAATAGAAAAAATATATTTAATAAAATAAATCAATCATAAAAAGATCTATAAAACACATTAACATTAAATAAAACAGATTATGATCTATAGTGCTACAAGAAAAAGAACACATAAAAACTCTTATAAATGCTGGTACATTTATAAATCGTCACTCTGGGTATTTATCAAAAAAAAATTCAAGAATGTCTTTATCATTCACAAAAAGCAGGTGGCCATTGTCTAAGTCAATGATGTGCACATTGAAATATATATAAAAAAAAAGTATGTATCTTTACCTAGGTTTTAGTCTGAATTTATCCGACGTCCTGCCGACCGCCACGTGGATTTCTCCACTTCTTTAGGAGGGACGGTCGCTCGTAGGTTAGATTTAGTTGTGTATAGCTTCTCAGTGTTAAGGCATCATGGACGAGGCATCAAGGACAAGGCATCGAAGACAAGGCAACTAAATGAATCCACCGGCAGGCGCTACGACAGTAGTTATTACATCTTGACAAGAACCATTAGTACAGCAAGTCCAGATCGACCAGCGATCACGATGGCCTTAGCCAGCCATTCTAGATGAAGCACCGATGTTAAAAGTCATATTTGTTAACTATATCGGTTGATTATCGGAGCTGTGTTTTACCACCCTCTCAACATGAAGTCTCTAGCTCTAATCTCTCTTGAAAAACTTTTATTTCTTAATTAAAAAAATTCCACCAGTCTTTGTCCTTCCGATCCTTTGTTTTACTTTTATTCACACCTTCTTTCTTACTATGCCTTCGGCCATATGTAAATTGGTTTTACCCACTCTTGTAGCACTATGTATTTCAATATTCTTGATTTTAATTAAACAGATTTTAATACATGTTTTTCTTTTTTTCTTTTTTTAAATTTGGACAAGCATTTATTATTTCTGTCTATATCCTGCTTCAAATACACTCCATACACGCATTTCGTTTATCGTCAAATGTGTACTTTAAAACCCAGATCCTTATCTTTTGATCATGTCTAACTTTCTCTGTTTTGCGTGCTATTTAAGGTTTTTTATTTTTTTTAAACTTTACTTTCCTTCAAAATCGGATTTTAACTTGCATTTTATTTATATTTCTTTATCGCTTTATTTTTTAACATACATTTCCAATATCTCTAATTTTATATTTTAAATTCACCAAAACCCGAACTTTGGAGGGTAAAAGATAAGAATCTTTTGATTCTAATTCCCTCTCTTTTTTTATTAAACCCGAACTTTGGAGGGTAAAAGATAAGAATCTTTTGATTCTAATTCCCTCTCTTTTTTTAATTAGTTGAAACATTTCTTTGTTCTGTAAATTTTTCCAAGCTCGCTTTTTTATTTTTTTATTTTTTTCTTCCAAACATAATATTTAATATTCTTTGAATGTTTAATATTTATATGTGTGACCGCAGTATGTGCGATCATCACATTACACCGTTCCCCTTCTTTAAAATTTTTTTGTAAAAAAAATTTTTAAATTTTTGCATCGAACGCTAGATGCTCCCAACTACTGTTCAAACCTTTTAGATTTACGCATTCCTAATATGATTTAGTGATGAGGTTAATCTCTAGAGAGGCGACCAGGTAAATTACATCTCTTTCTTGATGACCCAATCAGCATTGCCGAACCAATTTAATCGTCATTAGCATTACATGCATTTTATTTCTGCCTTATACTTGTATATACAGGTTCGGATCCACAGGATATCTCTGTGACCCGATTAAACCTGTTCATACATCACATCCTGCAAATGATAAACCCCTAAGTGCCAACTCTGGTCACTATTACCGAGGTGGGTTGGGAGGCTGGCATCTTTTCATCCAACTCATCCATAAGCTCAGTATATTTTCTGATAGCTCTTACTTTATACAAGGGGTTCTTTCCCCCATAGACTGGTCTCTGAACCATTGACTCGCGATATCTGTCCAATATCTAACTGGAAATCTTAATCCAGTGAGTCATTATGAGAATGGGATCTCTGTCCCTGTGTTCTCTGTACGATAAGATTTGGTGCACCGCAGAACATACATGAATGAATAACGAAGAAGGCATCACCCAATACTGTTCAGACCTATCTACCAATATCTAAACCTACATGCCTTCAGCCTCTATCTATGACCTCACACCATTATTTATCATATGCTTTCTTATTTTATCATAATGTCCCTCATCCCCTTTTCCCCTTTCCGCCCCATCATTTTTTTTTTCTTCCACGATAAATATTACACCCCCCTCCCCTCACCCCTAATCCCTTTTTCCATCTTCTTTTTTTTAATAAAAACCTCTTTTTCTTTCTCTCTTCTCTTTTTTTTTATCTGGTGGTTTTCTTTCTCTATTGACATCACCTCTGCCTCCTCTGGGATGCGGGTTTTGCTCCCTAGGCTCATGGCCCTCTGTCCTGTCATATGGATGCTTACATTCCGTCTCCCCTCTCTGTCGTCCCGTTTCCTGCCTCCTCGGGTTCCATCCCATAGAGTATCCCCGGTTTTCTTGCCATCGTCCTTCCCCAGGATCCCATCCATTCTTTACTATCGGCAATTCTTTTAGAGGCGGTCCAGATTGCCATCCATCTTCCTTTTGGTTGTCCCTGGTGGTGTCCAATGCACTCAGCAATACGGCCCCCCGATCCACCGTCTTCTTCTCTGTACTGATCAGAGTTCGTTCTATATCCTTTGGAAACCCGGGCCTAATTATTTGGAGTATCTGCGTCTCAGATAATGGATTTGCAGTCATCATTCGTAACTTAGCCACTTGACGACAGAAGAATGTTATAAATGATTCCTCCGGTCTCCATTTATCCTGTTTTATTCGATGCAACACATCTTCTTGGAGTTCCTCACTCCAATAACTGGTCTCCAATGCTTTATGATATCCTGCAAATGTGATGGGTTTCTGGAACAGTGAGTTCCACCAGACTTGAGATTCACCCTGCAAATGGCTGCAGGCGACTGCTATCTTGGCCTCCTCACTCATTCTACTGAATTTGAAGTACCGTTCCAGGCTGTTCAAATGCTCCATCGGGCTTTCTCCAGGGTTTCCAGTGAAGACTTGGATCTTCAGAAATTGGTGGAAGCCCACAGGATAATCCATGCAATTTCCAGATCCCACCATTCTACCTTCTCCACTGGTTCTTGGTCCTATTTCCTCTATGTTGGTATTGGTGCTGCTATTGGCTGCCCTCTTTACACTCTCTTCAACCTTTGTATTTAACCCTGCTACTACCTTTGCCACTTGACTTAAATTCTCCTGTACACTCATCATTATCATTCTATGATCCTCCACTCTAACTACTTCCACTTCTTCATCTGTCTTATCTCCCTTTCTGGTCGCCCTAGGTCCTTCTTCCAATCCCATCTTGCTGACTCTCTACCTCTGTCCTCAACTATTTCTCATATGCACATGGCCCCATACTTCTTTGTTCATCTCTCTCAATCTCTTGGTGAAATCCATCCCATGTGTCTTTAGCCTTTGATTGCTGGATGACCTCATTTCTCATTTCTTCCCTGACTTCAGCCATTCTTTTCCAGTTGTCTGTTTCTACCTTTATCATCCATTCTTCTATCCTGTCTCTCTTGTTTATCCACTAATTCTTTCATGAATTGTTCTTGCTCCATCCTCATTTGCTTTAACATATCCATGATATTACCATAGGCTGTTGTATCCTTTACTTTCATCTCCTCTTCATTTCCTTCTTTTACTTCCTCTTCTTGACATTCCATTTTGGCTTGAGCCCTTGTACGCATAAATATGATTTTTATTTAACCCTTCCTTATATCTGGAATGATTATTACTACTATTGACCTCTTCTGACTCAACTTATACTCAACTTCTTTCGACTGACTTTATGTTTTCACTTTGATTAACTTTAGTATCTGTATTATTTATCGATCAGCATTCAGATAGCTAGCCAACCCAAACATCCGCACTTTGGTTCATCCTCTTGTTCGCCTGCCTTAGATTCACCCGACTGCCTGTCCACCTTGATGATTGTCCTCTATTTTTTCCCACTCATCTACCTCTGACCCCTATACCTCAATTAAATGATGCACTTATATATTTTTTTTAAATTTAACTTACATAAATACTATATTCGTTCCTCTGTTAATGATATACATTATAAATGCGTTTTATTTGGCTGTATCTCCAACATTACTCTTCCGATATATATATTTTTCTACTCCTACATTTATAAAATTCGGCCACTTAAAGTTGCGGCTGTTTTAAGCAAGATCATACACACATATATTTTTTTTTTTACTTCTCTTTATACATGCGACTATTCTAGAATCACATATATATATATTTTTTTTCACTTCACTAAAAGATGCGACAATACTTATAGTTTCTTCAATTTAACTTATACACGCGAATTCCTTTTATCATTAAATATTTTATTTTCCGCTTAATTAGGACACGTGATTATTAATTCACACATATATCTTTCTTCATCTAACTCATTTAACCTTTATAACTACAACATTACTGAAACTGTTTCACTATTTCTAACTTAACTATTTTATGTTTTCGTTAATTAATTACATCCAGATAATCTATTCTTTAACTTTACTGGGCTATGCGACTATTTTTTTTTTCTATTATTTAGCGTAAACTTTCATGAAACTTTGTGTTATTCTCTTTCTTTTTTTTTTGAAACGATTTATATTACATTACAGCAATCATTTGATATAATCAGTTCTTTGTTCATTACAACTTGTCTAATATTCTTGTCTCCGATTATATCCCTCACTGCGCATTTCAAACTTTCGTAATAATAACAAAAAATAATTCCCCCCTCTTTCTATTCTTTGTACACACTTGACGATGAAACACATATATGAAGTACTATAAAGCAAAAATTTATCCCTTCGTCTTCACTTCTCGCCACTTTAACTTACAACGCTAATTTTATATATTGAAACACATATATATATTTTTTTCTTATTTACTTTTTTTTTAAAAAAAAACTATTTACGTGGTCTTATGAAATTATGTAACATGTGATTATTAATTGCGCAGAAATTTCAGATCCGGACAGGCCCCCCAAAATATGTAACGGGCACACGACGATCGAAGGCTAAACTTCCCTTTTATGAGTACATAATGGGAAATTCTATAATTCAAAATTGTCCACTTTCCGTCCACTTTCCATTACCGCAAGCAGAGAGAAAAACGGAAATAGATGAGTCTATCTCCGTATTTGACCGAACCTGTATGCTATACGGCTATAGCCCAGGTTATATTTCCCGATTAACTTTCTCCCGACTGCTGTAAGATCTGATAGAGTTACAGTGCTTGGATGATTTATAAATTTAACGGAATCAAACACTGCACCACCAATTTCCACGTGCTAATTCAATAATCAAAAAAAATGAATAATAGTTTTCCCACCCTAAGACTAGACTATCCCTTTTTGGACGTAGCGAAGAACGAGACAAGACAGATTTAAATAGAAATAAATCAATCATAAAAAGATCTATAAAACACATTAACATTAAATAAAACAGATTATGATCTATAGTGCTACAAGAAAAAGAACACATAAAAACTCTTATAAATGCTGGTACATTTATAAATCGTCACTCTGGGTATTTATCAAAAAAAAATTCAAGAATGTCTTTATCATTCACAAAAAGCAGGTGGCCATTGTCTAAGTCAACGATGTGCACATTGAAATATATAAAAAAAAAGTATGTATCTTTACCTCTGAATTTATTCGATGTCCTGCCGACCGCTACGTGGATTTCTCCACTTCTTTAGGAGGGACGATCACTCGTAGGTTAGATTTGGTTGTGTATAGCTTCTCAGTGTTAAGGCATCACGGATGAGGCATCAAGGACAAGGCATCGAAGACAAGGCAACTAAATGAATTCACCGGCAGGCGCTACGACAGCGGTTATTACATCTTGACAAGAACCATTAGTACAGCAAGTCCAGATCGACCAAGCACCGATGTTAAAAGTCATATTTGTTAACTATATCGGTTGATTATCAGAGCTGTGTTTTACCACCCTCTCAACACGAAGTCTCTAGCTCTAATCTCTCTTGAAAAACTTTTATTTCTTAATTAAAAAAATTCCACCAGTCTTTGTTCTTCCGATCCTTTGTTTTACTTTTATTCACACCTTTCTTACTATGCCTTCGGCCATATGTAAATTGGTTTTACCCACTCTTATAGCACTATGTATTTCAATATTCTTGATTTTAATTAAACAGATTTTAATACATGTTTTTCTTTTTTTAAATTTGGACAAGCATTTATTATTTCTGTCTATATCCTGCTTCAAATACACGCATTTCGTTTATCGTCAAATGTGTACTTTAAAACCCAGATCCTTATCTTTTGATCATGTCTAACTTTCTCTGTTTTGCGCGCTATTTAAGGTTTTTTATTTTTTTTAAACTTTACTTTCTTTCAAAATCGGATTTTAACTTGCATTTTATTTATATTTTTTTATCGCTTTATTTTTTAACATACATTTCCAATATCTCTAATTTTATATTTTAAATTCACCAAAACCCGAACTTTGGAGGGTAAAAGATAAGAATCTTTTGATTCTAATTCCCTCTCTTTTTTTTAATTAGTTGAAACATTTCTTTGTTCTGTAAATTTTTCCAAGCTCGCTTTTTTCTTTTTTTCTTTTTTTCTTCCAAACATAATATTTAATATTCTTTGAATGTTTAATATTTATATGTGTGACCGCAGTATGTGCGATCATCACAATATATAACTCATCTTGAATTTTGCCCAAATAAATATTTATATTTTCAATTTTAATCCAGTTGTTTGAATCTTCTTAATATATTTACTTTATGTTTTTTTTTACTTATATCTCGAGTTCACTCAATCTCATCATCATCATCAGCTGATTTTTCATGAAAAATGATGTAGCACTGGGCCTGGAAATAATTGATTTATGTAGTATCACCATAGATGTTGTCTATAGTATTATAGATTTAGGGAATGGGTAAATAGGTTAGAATTCATGATTGCTTTTGATCTGTGTATCTCGAGCATGATTGGATTCAGGGTACTTTTGCTTAGATTCTATATCTTGTTGGATAGACATACATTTTCGACCGGTATAATATCTAACAACATCGCAAAGAAATTGTAAAATATCTCTTCAAAAATAATTTCTAAATTTCAACATATAGCATTCACAAAAATATCAGTTAGATTAAATATAGCACAAACAAATGATCTAGATATTTCACTTATAATAAAATACATTCATTTAAATATTTTATAACAATTCAGAGATCAGTTATATATATATAGTATCTAAACAGATACTGCTTATAACATATACATTCATACTTTCGGATAGTATCTAAATAGATCCAGAATATAGCATGTATATTTATACTTTCACATGATATCTGAATACATCCGGCATACAAGATGTAAATTATTACTTCTAGAATTAATTATACTAGCATAAATAAACAGAATAAATGTAATATTCGGTTTACCAGATTTATTACTCTCATAAATAAATACCCATATTAAAATTTAAATAACTATCAATAAAATTTTATTTAATCCTATCCTTAGAATTAATATAGTGATGCCATCCTCTCTTATTGATATTTCATTCCATTGGAGTTATAGATTTATTAATTTTTTTGCTCTTTTTATACCAAATATTAAAATAAAATTCACCTATCATATAAATATTAAATGACAGTTTAAACCTAATAATACATAATTATCAAATTATATAAATGTATTTCTTAACTAAAAAGTAAACTAAAAATAGAATACTAAAAATGTCCTTGCATTTTGATTGAAGTTCCACTTCAGGAGAAAATGTTGTTTATTAACAGATTTTTTTTCTTCTCTATTCCTGCAAATCTTAATTCCATTCAGCATAAATGTAAAAAAAATATTAAATAAAAATCCACTTGAAATATTGTTCATCAATGCAAGACAAAAAGTACTTATATAATAAAGTTTGTTCCATTTATCCTAGATAAAGCAAATTTTATGAAAATTTAATAGTAAGCATTTATTACTGAATTTACCAATCTCATTTTGAAAAGTTTCTTTTTTAATTCACTTTCAATAACTAATTGTAGAAATATTTGATTTTAAAACAAATTCTCCAACTTTTCAATATAGAAGCATTATAAATAACTTTAAATTTATCACTAGATAGTTCATCCAATTTATAATCTTCCAATTTTAACACTCCTCTGTCACTTATACACATTTGCACTCCAATAAATGGCAATAAGTTGACTTCACTTATAGTTTGTAATTTATAGAACTCTTCATACAATCATATTTATTCTTATAATAAACTTAAGCAATACTTAATAAATATTATTCATGTATTCACTTCTCTCTTTAAAGTTATGTATTTTATATATTAAAAACATTTGTGAATCTCATGTAACAGACAGATAGATAATATATTCATTTAACTAAATGGTTAGCTAGCATTCATCCTGTTTAAATGGAATACAAATTCTATAACAGTTTTTAATAAGTTTCCAAGAGCAAAAATTAATATCTGCATCGCACAAAAGTCTATGCTCTTTATAGTTAATTATTAAATTAAATAAATAATCAATCAAACAAGATTGAAATAAACAACTAAATAAATTATATTGGACAAATAAATTATATTGGATATTTGACCATCATAGTGATTAAATTAAATAAGAGTATCTTTTAATATCAAACATATAAATATTATTAAAAAGAAATTCCTTATGAATCCTTAGCATTACTCTTCGATCTAGGCAATGCACTCTCCTGCATAGTCTCCTGACTATCAGCATGTCTGTTGAATAACTCATATTTTTGCCATTAATGATCATAGTTTCTAGTTAGTTTTTCATGTAGCACAGACAAGAAATATTTGCTGGTTTCACTCTGTTTAAAAAAAATCAAATAAGCTTCTTAAATGGTTATTAATCATTTTTAATTACACCTGTGTCTCGTTTTACGCGATAGATAGGTTCCTCAGAAAACACGCGCAAACGAAATTGCCCAAAAATAGACATAACTTGCATTGAAAAAGGGGGGATGTGGTCTGTGATTTTTCAAAATTCATGTAAAAGCAAAGCACCAATGTAAAATTACTTTAAAATTCGCACAACAAAAAAAATAAGGAAATAAAATATGACTAATAAAAAATTTCAAATTTGAAAAAAATTGATACAAGACAAACTTTTTTTAGCTATAATATTTAATTTTATTCAAAATAATATATTTTTATGCATAATTTACAGTACAGTAATTTACATTTTTTTATACACGTTTTAATTATTATGATTTTCTGGTGACAATGTAATTAGTAATTAATCTTTGAGGCGATGATTTTATTAATCTGTTTACGAAGCTCACAATATCCAGACATACAACTATTTAGCTCTCGTTGGAATTTAAGAGCACGTTAATAATTAGTGTCATTAATAAGAAAATAATAATTGATTACATTCTTTTTTAAAAAGCAAAAACAGAATGTGATTTAAAATGCAAAATTAACACGCACAATGTTTAATAATTAGTGTCATTAATAAGAAAATAATAATTGATTACATTCTTTTTTAAAAAGCAAAAACAGAATGTGATTTAAAATGCAAAATTAACACGCACAATGTTTGAACAAATTTACATTATAATCTTATAAAATTTAATATGTGTATACATAAAATGTGGAAATCATGATTTTAATTTCATTATTGCATAAAATCTTACTATTATAAAGCATTGAAAATATTGAAATTACTAAGATGAAAGTCAAATTCCAATAATGTGCTATTACTTTCAATATAACGTAAGTGCGCGAAATTTATTATTTAAAGTAATAGTGCATTATCGGAAATCGACTTCCGGTGAAACACGAATCGCATAACTTCAAAATCGTGTTAAAGAAGTCTGTGTAAAAAGAGACCCAGGTGTACTTTAAAACTTTTACTTATCAAATAAAAAAAAATATATAAAAAAAATTATAACTTAAAATTTACTTGATGGATTGGGGGGAAAAAATGTAATAGACAACTAATGATTTTTTCAATCATCATCTTTATTTGTAGTTTTAATTGATACTTACCTGGTTAGTTAATGAAATCTCAGACAATAAAAAATTTACATAGAAATTAATTTTCATCTGGTTTTTTTTTTCTTAAAATAATTTATTTAATAATTCTTATTAAATAATTTATTGGAACTTTATTTTAATATTATCTTTAAATATACTTTTAATAATAATACACTTTTAATAAATTACTTTTTATTAAGCTTAACTTTGGAAATATAAAACTATTGTTTTATGTAATTATAACACTAATTTTGATACACTTTTAAAAATTAATTGATACAAAAATAAGTTGTCACATAAAACTAATACAACTAATAAATTTAATTTTAGCAACAAGGAACTAAAATTAATCATTTTAGTAAGAATATGTTGCATACCACAATAATTACATCATTATTGAATATAATTTAAAAGAATTAAATAAAAATTATTTAAAATGAACTGTTAATACTTATATAATATAGATTTTTTTTACTAAGATTATAGTTTTAGCATTGTATTGCCTAATTTTAATAATTATTTATTAGTGTTAAACTATAAATATTACTCTATAACTTAACTTATTAATATTATTTTAAAAATGCCTTAGCCTCACTTTATATCAAATAAATGTTATATTTTAAGCAACTTTAAATACAAAAATATTATATTATAAAAACTTACATAAAATTTAATTTTTAAAAAAAATTGACTGTTTATACATTTATAAAATCATGTAGCAAAATAGAAAGGCTACAATATATACACATAAAGATTAATAAATAAATACAAGCTTGTAGCTTGTATTTATTTATTAATTTCTATGTGCATATTGAAGCTATACATATTATATATACATATATGTTTGCTTGACCATTCACTGTGGTTTAACTAAAGACCCTGAGTCCAACTACAGTGAATGTAGGCTAAAGTTAATTTAAGTAGAAAATTTTAAACATTCCATGAATTTTATGAAATTAAATTAAAAAGATTTTAGTTTTAGATAAAGTGAAATTTCTGAATCACATAACTCATTAGGGAAAAGATTGTTAGTTAGATAGAAATAATTAATTAAAAACATTTTAACTAAAAATAAGATGGCATAACAATGGCATTGGAATGTAAGATAGCCAACAAGTTAGGTATAAATTGAGAGCTTGTTTATTCTCTTGCTTTTTACCTGGCTCAGTTCTACCACTTGGACTGAAAAACAGCCACAAAGATATATTTTTATTGGACAAGAAATACAGAAATATAGTTAGCTTTTTGGAAAGATTTCTCTGCAACCAGGAAAATATCTTAGCTCCAGCTGAATAAATTCATAAGCCACCAGCCTTCTATAGACAAGAAGAAAAAGAAATTAAAATGGGTGCTATAGGAAAAATGACTGAGTAGACTTTACTCTCTATCTCTCAATCTTTTTCCTGTTTGCTGGAGCTTGAAAGATGTAACCTAAGAAATGTATGCTAGGACAATTTTGCCTGACAAATTCCTGCTGCTATAAATGGATAACTGAGAACAGAAATCACCCTAAGCCATCAGTATGAACTGCAGACCCAAATATCTTCATTGCCATATCTAATAAAGACGTACGCAATCTTAAATGGTTACCAGTAACTTTAATTTCCACTTATATTTTATTTTGGCTTAAATCATAAACTTAAGTCATTTCTGTATTATAATTATAATGTGTTCATATATATAGCCTGATATTTTTTTAACATTTTCATTATGCTATTATTTTTTTTTGCTGACAAGTACAATGGTGATTCTTAATCTTATTAATATATACATAAATCTTTCATTTTTTTTTTTTATATTAACAGATCATCAATCTACGTTATTAGATTTGTATACTACTTATATTTTTTTAAAGATAGAAACATGATTTCTTTCTTATGGCTTGGAATAAATATATGTATATAGGAGGAACTGGAAGGGAGAAATAATCTAATTTCCCTTAATTCTACTTGTTTGTCCTGGTACTAAGTACAGGAATATTTCAGAATATTAGAAATTTCTTTGAGTAAAACTTCTCTTTCCAATTCCCTCCTGCTGCATATACTGATTTTTATATATATTGTAATGGGCACAGACGATGTTACATTGTTTTTTTATTATTAAACATGAAGAAAATAAAAGTTCGCAAATAAAAATTTCTTTTTTAAGAATTAAAAATTGAAAATTAAAAAATCATCTTAAACTCGTATATATATAAAATCGCACAGATAAAAAAAAAATTATTAAAATAAAATTTTATTAAAAATAGAAAAACTAAATCTTTCAACAAAAAGATTTAGAGATAAAAATATCTTTAAGTTTGGAAAACACATTAATTAATCAGAAATGGAAATGATTATTTTAATTAGTCAAAGTGAACTAGCCTTTGGGCATTTAAATGTATAAGCAACAGTCAGATAGGAAAACAATAGAAACTAATAGCAAATGAGAGAAATCCATCGGGAAATCGGACCTCAACTGAAGGATCATCATCAGCGATGACGTAATGTCCATTGGATCCTAAAGGTAATATAAAAGGAAAAGTTTGGAAATTATTAGTTAGTTATTATTAAGAGTGGTGATATGTATTAGTGCGGAGTTGTGGGAGAAGGGATTGAAAAGACGCACTCTTCAATCCCTTCAGGTATGTTAAAAAAAAAAGAAATGACATCGTTTTCTACATTGAGGACCAGCCAAAGCAAAAGACCTCCGGATGAATAAATAAATCGGCCATCAGAATACCAATCTCTTTAGGATGGCATGGGAATTCACGTTCAAATGGCAAGCAATGGATAAAGGGAATGTTTTGAAATCGTAAGAACTTTTTGAACTCTCAGCTTTCATCATCAACATCATCAACCATTATCAATCCACTGCAGGATGAAGGTCTCTCCAAGTCCAATCCATCTTCTCCGATCTTTAGCTTCTCTTTTCCACAACACCCCTGCACATTTTCTTATTTCATCCATCCATCTCACATGTGGTCTCTTTCTGGGTCTTTTACAATCTCTTGGAATCCAGTTTAAAATTTCAATTGTCCATCTATTATCATTTCTTCTAGCAATATGTCCAGCCCAACTCCATTTCAATCTTTTAATTTTTTCAATAAGGTCAGTAACACCTGTTTGTTGTCTTACCCATACATTGTGTTTTCGATCTCTTCTTGTTACTCCCAACATACATCTCTCCATACTCCTTTGAGTGGTCTGAAGTCTCTGTATTGCTCTTCTATTAAGTGTCCAAGTCTCAGATCCATAAGTAAGAACTGGTAAAACACATTTGTTAAAAACCATTCTTTTCAAACACATAGGCATATTTCCTTTTAGTATCAAGTTATTTCTACCAAAAGCACTCCAACCAAGTTTAATTCTATGATTAATTTCCTCCATTATGTTTCCATCTGTATTAATAATCTGACCTAGGTATTTGTAACTGTTAACTTCTTCTAATTCTTCATAATCAATCTTTATTTTCATATTTTGAGCAAATCGATTAAACATTACTTTAGTCTTTTTAACATTTATCTTTAGTCCTACTTTTCTACTTTCATCTGCTAACTCCTGCAACATTTCCTGCAGCTCTGAAGCATTATTTTCAAAAACAACTACATCATCTGCAAAATCTAAATGACTTAAATACTCTCCATTTACTTTCATTCCTTTAGTTTCCCATTTTAATCCACAAAATACTTCTTGCAGCACTGCTGTAAAAAGTTTTGGAGATATGGAGTCACCTTGCCTTACACCTTTCTCAATGTTGATTTTTCCAGTATCATTATGTAATCTAATTGTTGCTGTTGCATTTTTAAATATATATAATTAATGAACATTTCTAAACAATAAGAACTTTACTTCTAAAACTGTTCCGTATTTTTAAAAAAAATAGAAATAGATTTCTATTTGACCAAACTAAATTATTTATTAATTAGGTATAATTTTATTTGATGTATTTCTTTTGTAAAATCATTTCCATTTTTTTTTTTCGTTCTTTTAAGTTTTTATTATGATTTCTGTTTTTCGATAAATTAAACTATATAAGTATTAAACTTAAGTCAGGCGTGAATGGCTATATAGATTTGTAAAGTTATATTAGGGGAGGGTAATCTTAGGTTATTCGTTTCGTAGTTGAATTAGGTCAATGGATTGGATATATTGGTGTAATTAGTAGATGCAGTACGAGTTTCGCTACGGGCAGAATCGCTATTATACGCCGCACACACTCGTTTTGCCTATGGGAGGAATTATAAGACAGAGACCGCAGTTCCTTCCTATGGAGTTTTTTTTATTGCTCTCATCATCAGATAGATGTAATATTCCTATCTGACGAGAAGCAGTTTCTTCTCTTAACCTAATTGTGCTGCCGTATTCATATTACATTGAACACATCGATATATCAGATGGATTGAAGTTTGGTTTGACTGCGAACCTTTGGCCTAAGGTTAAACAAAGATTGAATATTTTCTTTTCAAATGCAAATCTATGTAGTCTATTCATACTCGACACTCTAAATAAAGATGCATTAAATTTAAGTTGGGTATAGACGCTTGCATGGGTTTGTTACCGGTTAATTATGTTTTTGGTTTTCATATTTGATCAAAATATAATAGACATTCGGTAAATACTGATACCTTACGGTGAGTATCTAAGATGTATTTATGTCGGATGTCTTTTAAGTTATTGGTGTCTTGCAGCATCTTACGATGAATGCCATTGGGTTTCTTATAAATTTCCCTCTGCATTTCCATCAATGACTTTATATTTTGATCGTTTATGTTTACTTTGGAATGTTTTTGACCATGTAATCTATGTAACTGATCTATACTCAACATTATAAAACAAACTTTCATAAATCTATCTGTGCGAACTTAATTAAAATGTAAACTTATAATATTATAAAAATTAAAATGTAAATTTAAATTCTAAAATCAAATTAAAATCTAAAATAAGCATACTAAAATAATAATGTTAAATTTTATATATATGTGCGTAAATAAATGTTTGTATGTTAATTACTGGCAGTGGTTATTTTATTCCTTTTTAAAATATTCTTAGATAAGAATTTATGGTAAAATATAAATCTCTGCTGTTCCATTGAGCTAGTGACAATGGGCTAACGACCGGATATCAAAATATATAAAATAAAATTTAAAAAAAAATTATTTTTTTTTGACTTACATATCTGCCTACTTTATAAATTTTTCTAGGTTCAAATGCCTAGATGGTGCCCTGTAGTGCAGATTACGTTAAGCTCCTTTCTCCGGATCGTTAAAATATATATATATTGGAAAGAGAGAGAAATGCATAACACACAATTGTTTTTTTTAGAAAAATAATTCAATATTTCTTTTTAATTTATACTAGCAATAAAAGATATGCGAGTATATTTATCAAAAGGTTAAATTTTCTGTGTTTTAAAAGAAAGATCCAATTCTACTTTATATTCTTTTTTATCACTCTTTAAAGTCAACCTGGATTTTACTAATGAATATGTATAGAATGTATATAGCTTAAGCATTCATAGTTTATTAAATGTAAAAGAGGAGACAGTACAATCAAATATATAAATTAAAATCTTTATTTAACTCTAGGGGGTGAGCTAGTTAAATAATGATTAATCATTAATTAAAATACATATTTTCGTATATATATTGCTAGTTAAAAAGGGTAAAGTAATAATTGTTTTTAAGAGTGGATATTTTCTCAGTCTCAGAAAATTTTGAAATCATATTATTTCATAGATATATATATTACTTAAGGTTTTTTAAAGTTTAATGGTCATTTGACCGCATTTTTGTCTTATATTGTGTTACTCAGTGATTCATGTGGTCCCAGCACTTATCCATAGCTCCCATCATCTTTGATTAATAGGCTAACACCGCTCTGAGATAGTCATTGAAGATAAAGTGGATCTTGACCCCTTTTTCGAACATTACTACTGGACACAAACACTTATACTTCGTCCTGAGCTTGGATCATGCTGTAGTGAACAGGCTCCATTTTTCTAACTAGATGTTAGATCCAGAATGCTATCCAGACCGCAAGTTAGCCATATATAAAACCTTTGTGCCCCGAAACTCGCTTCTCTAAACTCACCTAATTGAATCATCAAGAACCACCATAGTTTTTAATTTCATTATAGATAAAATCTTACCTTATCATATGCTCAAAATATTACTGAGTAAATCTGAAAAATGTCCATTGGGGGATTTATCTTTATTTTGTCATTTAAATGTAGGCTATATTGGAACATGGCCTTAATCTATTTAATTAGTTTAACCAAGTACCCATTTTTGTAATTTCACCCTAGAGTTATGTTTTTCTGTCTTTCTTCTTTAAAGTAAAGCACCCAGTTGTTGGCCATGTACATTATTGTTATGTAATTACAATACAATTGTTTAAAATACATTAAATGGATCTTACTAATGTATATCTATACCTATCTATGTTTGTACATGCAAGAAAATAACTTGCAACATTTTTTTATTATTTAGTCTTCAAATTGTCGTATCTATTGTTAATTCAACTAATAAAAGGGTCATTCACTAATCTAATTATATATTGTCTGTGTTTTTATTATATAGTTTAAACTTGATTTTTCTTTGTTAAAATTCCCCTTTGGGATCTCATCTCTCCCTGAGCACCGTGCATACATAAAGAATAAATTCTAATGAGGTTTGAGGAGTAAGTCGCTTAGTAGAAATCTAGAGGAGTAGGTGAGGTTCAAACCCCTTTTACCTGCATCTCTTGGTTAGATTGAAGCAGTTCTACTTTTCAGACCCTTACAATATATATATATGTATTTTATTTTTTGTGTTAGTAATGTATTATAATTTAAATGATGTCCACTGGATGGAGTTGCTATGAGTGTCATAGTGGCAAAGAATGGGATAGAAGAATAGATGCATTAATAAAAAATAGGGAGTTGAAGAGATGAAGAACGAATATGGTGAGTAAAAAGAGTGTAAGTATATATAGAAATAAACAAAAATTGGGTGAGAGTTAATTTATGGTAATAGCAAGAAAAGTAGTTTATTGTTTAAGGCTCAAACAGGATTGTTAGCAATAAGATGCATAAATGGAGGAATTTGTTTGATTTAAGTCTGCAAGTTATGTAAGGAAGGCATGGAAAATATTAGGCATCAGTTAATTGAGTGTAAATGCTTAAAAGCAGAAAGGGTTATAATGAAGTTATGGTAGAATAAATATAAACAAAGTGATTATACAGAGAGTGAGTTCTTGGTTTGGTATGTTCTGATCTATTATGTCAGCCACTTGTTGGCATTATTTCTAGCTAAATTGCTAGAAATATGCTGGTTCTCCGGCTGCAGCCAAGCAGATAGCTTTCTTTTTACGATAAAACACACAGTGTCATCACTGTTCTGTCAGGACTGTTAGCATCACAAATTGGATTTTAGGGTGGGGCACAGCACTATTTCGAAAATCATGATGAAAGTAATGTATTGCGAGAAATCATCAAGACAAGGAAGATGGCTGCTTCAAACTCTCAAAATTGCCAATTGCCGGAGTCGGATTTCATTGTAATAGTTTGTTATAATTATTAATAACTTTATTGGGTAAATTGCAATTGAATTTACTTCCCCCCAAAACGCAGTGTCTGATTAATTACTATCCAAAAAAGTGTAAAATGTAATTTAATTTTTTATTAAAAAACTACCATAACTTTCTCGATATGGGAAAAAAAAAAAACCAAACAAGCCTGTCTCTGATTAATTACTGTTCAAATAAGTTTCCACTATATTTACTATTATTTGTTATTAAGCATTTATTTTTATATAGCGCATGTTTACAATTGTATTACATTCAAATATTAGCCTTTCAAGCTAATTGTGCATACGCTTTTGCGAGTGTTAATAATAATAAATGAATACTTTCTCTCCAATACAATATCTTGTATTGGAGAGAAAGTATTCATTTATTATTATTAACACTCGCAAAAGCGTATGCATAATTAGCTTGAAAGGCTGATATTTGAATGTAATATTATTTGTTATTAAAAAAGTAATGTACTTTTATATATATATACATATACAAAAAAAGAGTGCAATCTAATTTATTCCCCACCCCCCCAAATGCGGTGTCTGATTAATTACTGTCCAAAAAAGTGTAAAAATTAATTTATACCGTAAGAAGTACGTCTCTGATTAATTACTGTCCCAAAAAGATTAAAGTTGGCTTTCATTGTAAAAATTTGTTGGAATTACTGTCCAAAAAAAGACTCCATTGTACTATTATTTGCTATTCAAAATTTTTTATCAACACCTACACACCCACACAAAAGCCAGTCTCTGATTAATTACTATCCCAAAAAGTCTGCTTACATTTTTATATTTTGTTTGAATTTTTTTATAGAATGGCTGGCCGGGAACATTATATCAATGTGCTTTTGCTTAGCATCAATGCCATCAATCAGCTGACATGATAGATCAGAACATTACCTTACATATTATGCTGGGTTTGTAAAAAGATAAGGGAGAACAAGATATAAAGGTCATAGAGTGGTCAAAGATAATGTGGAAATGGGATGGATCAGGATAGAGAAGAATATGGGAAAAATTAGAATGGGAATGGAAAGGGAAAGTAAGGTGTCTAATAGGTCTCTCTGGACATAGTGGCTGAGACATTCCCAACTCCAATAAATCATAAGCCATAGTGCATCACATCACATGTGATTAAAAAAAGAAGACATCTTGATAAGAATCCTACAGGGAATGAAACCTTGTTTGATATTTTAAATAAATTTTATTTATTTTTTAGTTTGTTATATTATAAATTTTATTTGATATTATTTTAAATACTATATTCTTATATAAAAAGTTATTTTTTAAATAAATAAATTCAAAATATAGTTGGAATATAGAAATTTTAAAAGTTAAATTTTGAAGGAATGTGAATTTCTGTTTTATATTGTAACAAAACCTCCCACCACTAATAATACTAATTTTCACCTGATACTCTTTCATCTCTAAACATACATGCTTACATATATATTTAATCTAAACTATTTTTGATTTACTCACTAATTGATATGAATGTCTTATAAATTCGTTCTCCGTAACTCTAATAGATTCCCAATACGTATTTATGGATATCACTAGGATTCCATGCACCAATCTTATAAAAAAAAAAAAAAAAGAATTACATGACATGAATATATTACCAATAACAGCTACTGTCTTAAGAATATGTGAGAGAAGTTTTGACCATCAGCTAGTTCAGACTCGGATCGGGTGGCATCATGGCCGAGAGTAGACATGAATGAGAATAATTTTAATAATACATAAAAAAAATACCACAACAAGGTTTCTGCATACAGTTTCGTTATTGAATCAGATTTATTAAACACTATTCCAAATGACAATTATTATTTTCTAATCACATAGAAAAATATACTGTATATAACAATTTAACCCTTGACCTGTTAACATAAATATAGTTAAAGCTCTGCCATTTTGATTTGTCATATACGCTTGCAACATTCTTTCAAATATTTATTATTTATAAATAAGTCAATTAGTGAATATTGATAGAAAGAGATTTCCCTTCCACTATCTTTCTATTTTTTTTTCTATTACTACTCGAGGCCACTTCATTGAATTTCCAGCATGACCTCAATCTCTAATAGCGATAATTAGTATCCGCAAGTAAAATCTAAAAAGTTTTTTTTATTGAATTCTCCTATGCAACTCTATAGAATCAGTTAATAATTTCTTTTAGTTTCTTATTATCAATAGCAAATCAATACAAAAATTTCTTTTATTGAATTCTCAAATGCAAGTCTATAGAATCGGTTAATGATTTCTTTCTTAGTTTCTTATTATAAATAGCAAATCAATATGTAAATTTCTTTTATTATCTGCACATCCATGGGGAATTTGTGGAAGGATATGTTTTTTTTACTTTTGATAATTTGGATAATCACAAGTAACTAAATATACGATCCATTGCAAGGTTTCCCATTGGATTTATTACAGTTTTCGTTTGATGAGGATCCGTTTCATGGTTCTGACATTAGTTATTGTTTTAATCCAGAGAGGCATCTTTTTTATTGTTAAGTGTAGCAGCAACAGTTAGTGGGAATTAGGGGTTCGAACCCGATAGTTAGATTTTTACCCCAACATTTTCTTTTCGGTCACCATTAGATAAACTTGTAATCTTGATTTTTGAAATTGAACTAATGATTCTGCTGTGTTAATAATTCAATCTCTGCAGGGACAAGACAAGGGGCATTCTGGGTCCCTTCCTTTTATAGCCCCCTCCATTCATTCTAAAAAGTTCACTCAATCTGTACTTCCTGTTTCTCTAATTGCCACCTAACCAGATTTTTAGTCAAAGTGTAAAAGTTTTTATCACCTGCTTTTCTTGTAATAACAAAAGAAAGCAAAAATCCATTTCTACTGGAAATTTCTAGGCTTTTATAATGCAAGTGAAATAAAACTCATTTCTATCTCTCCAATCATCAAACCCATTTATACACACATTTGTAACAAGCACATACATACCATTTTGAAATTACAGAGCACCTCCCCCTTCGTTCTATCTGTGTATTTATATAACCACCACGTATATAATAATTAAATCTATATATACCATGACTACATATATGTGCAATGACTGCCACCTCTTATACTAGTTGTGACCGGGTTCGAACCCATTCTGTCACAATATATATAAAACAAAACAATTATTTGTCTATTTAGCTAGTTCCTTATAAGTTTTTTCTTGGAAGATGGCTTGATGAATGAGCAAGATAAATAGTTACGGTTATGGATCTGTGAATGTATGTTGGCTATTTGGGCTAGAGTATTCTGATTATGGATTGGAGGGTTGTTTTATGAGTGACCATGTTGCAGCTACAATATCTGGAGGAGTAATTTTAAAATCTCATGTCCTTAATTGTTGCATTTTGTTTGTAAAGGTAGCCGGGTGTCTTCTTGTGTTATTTCCAAATATGAAGGTGCAATGAGTGCACCAGTATCCATATAATAGAAATGTAATTGCATGTACTGTGGGAGTAGAATCTTTCTTATATGATTGCATGATATTTATTATTGAGATGTTTTTTTGTTGATAGGTATCTATCAAGACTTTACATGTGTTTGATAGAGCTGGGCAAGTATAAAATATGTGTTGTGTTTCTTCTGTTGTATGACAAAGATTGCAGAATGGATTAATACTGGTGTATAGACATCTGTAGCAAAGGAAATATGATGTTGGTAGTGCATGTAGATATATTTTCAAGATGAAATCGAAATATTTTGGCTCCAATGACCATTTCCTGAATCTGCTAAGTAATTGATGGTTGTTAATTCCTAGCATTGTTGTTAGGGTTTCTTGTAAACCATCTGGATATAATAAGTTATAGGTTTGCCAGTATGTGTATTTGTTTGTAGATTTAATGTCTATTTTACTGGATGTGATTGTGACAGATTGTATAAGTGATGATATATACTCTGAAGATGGTGGTGGAGTATCTGTTGGAGTAACCGCAGCAAGCATGATAGTGTAGGGAATTGCCTTATAGTTGATTCTAGAAGGTTAACTGTTTTTTGTACATGGAATGTATTGATAGTGTGAAGACCTAGTTCATTGTTTGTGGGTGTTCTGCTGAGGCATTTAGCTGATACAGCAACAACTTTCCAGCCCCATTGCAGCTTGGTGCAAAGTGATGTTATTTTTGAGGTAAAATGTTTTGAAAATTTTATTATGGGACAAAAATATGTAATTTTAGTAATTAGCATATTAAATAATTGGACTTTAGAGTAAATAGAAAGGTAAGCCTTTGAAAGACAGTTTGATATTTTTGCTGCAGTTTCAAGTAACTTGTTTTGTATGTTTTGTCTCATTCCGTTAGTTCCCATATAAAATGGAAACCCAAGAAAAGCAGTAGGTTTGCCATGAAAGATTTTTGTATAAGGTTTGGTTGTATAGATAAACCAAGCAACTGTTTTATTTAGGTTAAATTTTAATTTAAATTCAGAAGTGTATTGATCTGGTATCTTTTGTAATATTGGAAATTGTTTACGAGATTTTAGAAAGATGGTGATGTCATCCATGTATGCTAAACATGAAACATACTGTTGAGTGTGAGGAATTTGTATTCCTGATATGTTTTGCTGAATTTTTCTTATAACAGGATCAATATAAAATGTGAAAAGGAGGGAACTTAATGGCGAGCCTTGTGAGATTGACTGGGTTGGTGTAAATGTAGGGGGATTTTCTACCATTAAGTGTGATGTGAATTTGCCTATTAAGAATAAGATTAGCAATTACATAGAGTAGAGTAGGAGGGATGGTGGTGTTAGATAGTTTGTCCAGAAGTATTTTTAATGGCACTGAATCAAAAGCTGCTTTGATGTCTAATTGGACAGCAATTGGTGCATACTTTTTTGTTTTTGTACTGTAGTCATAATTGTCTTAAAAAGTAAAGCAGCCTGTCCTGTGGATGACTCTTTTTTAGCAAACTGGAAGGGTGAGATTAGTGGGAGTATATGTTGTTCAATTTGATCTTTAATGATTTTCTCCAAGATTTTAATGCTGAATGGTCCCATAGAAATAGGTCAAAGGTTTGTGAGTGTTGATATGCGAATTTTTTTTTATTAAAAGGTACAATGGCTATTGTATTTAGTTCTTTAATTTTGTAAATTTTCTGCTATAGGTAGTTAGTTAGATTACTTATTATTATTATTATTATCATCATCATCATTATCATCATTATCATCATCATCATCATCATTATTATTATTATCATCATTATTATTATTGTTATTATTATTATTTACTTAACAAATCTTTAATAAAACCTTTAAGTAATTAATTTATTAAAAAAGTAGTAACTAATTATAAATTTTTTAAAAATCCAAAAAAAAACCCTCAAACATATTTAATTAATATATAACTGTGTAAAAATATACAAAAAAAATATGTATATGAAAAATTATATGTGTACAAAAAATTATTGTGTATTTATATTAAAAAGAAAAATATATTGGTTTATATTGATGGTAGTCAAAACAGGTGAATGTGTACTTTAATTGCATTATGAAATACTTCATTTATGTAGATGTACTATTAATTTTAATAACTCATAAATAAACATACAGAGAATGTATAATAATATTTATGAATTTCCTGTATTTAAATATGCATACTGTAAGAATTCTTCATAAGTCAAACTTTTTAGTCATGATAATAAATTTTGAAATAATGCTCTCAATTAATTCATTAATCAAATAAAAATGCATCTACTTTTATTTGGCACCCTAGCTCTTATATGAATATTAGATCAATCATTGATAATTCATAGGGTTGAAATGTATTAACAGTAATCTTATCAAAGCTTTAATCTAACTGGCTTACTGTTCCAGATCACAGTGCAAATATAAATTATATTAATTTTAGTATTAAGAATAAACAACTGCTATTAAATAGTAATATTGAGCGTGCGTGTTTGTGTATATATGTAATCTTAATAATTAAGTTAAATTTAATTTTTTTCTGTTTATTTATTATCATCCCATTCTAAACACTTTCGCCTAGAAATTCAATTCATATGGTACTGTTCTCTCCCTCTTTTTGTCTCTCTCCTGGACATGTTTTTGATTTTTATGTTTAATTTGGAGATTGATTCTCCTGACTTTTATTGTTGTTTTTAGCATTGTTTCCTGACAATTTAACCATTCTACTATCAACACTATGTTTACTTGTTTTTTATTTATTATGTTCATCAGATAATTTCTTTCTATAATCCACATATAACTGATTTTGAAAAATATATATATTTATCAGTAAATTATATTTTCAAATAATGCATATGAGTTAAATGTTTATATTTTTAAAATTGCATTATTAGTATTCTAGAACTTTTTGCTGCAAAACAAAAAATACATCTCTTTTATTTATTTTTGCATAATTTCTGTAAAATATTTTTGTATAAACTCTCTAAAAATAAAGTTTAAGCTAAAACTAAAAAGGATTTGGGTACATTTATTTTTTTATATTTTTTTTTAAGACATCGATGAATGCCGAATTTCGCATAGTGTCTGTGGTAATGGAACATGTCAGAATACTCCTGGTAGTTTTGTCTGTGATTGTGATGAAGGTTTTGAAAGCACTATGATGATGCAGGTTTGCATGGGTAAGACTAACTGCATATTATGTTGAATATGTAAAAATATTTCATTTGATTATGCATATATATGTGATAGTTTATAAAATTGATAACATTTTAATATTAAGTTATTTTCATCCATTTTATTATAAAAAAAAAAATAGAAAAATACCAGTGATATATTTATAATAAATAATTATAAATATACAATATAATCATGGTTATGGTACAGTCATGTTAAAAGTACACTAGTTTACATCACTGACATCATTCATTCAGACATCATATATAGTAATTTAAAGTGAGTTTTCCAACCTCGCGCTTTCCTTGCCAGTACTTCAGATTTGCTCATATATAAGCATTTGAGTCGTAGGAATAAGTGGATTCATTTTATTCCTGCATAAATACTATATCTTGTATTGGTGAGAAAGTATTCATTTATTATTATTAACACTCGCAAAAGCGTATGTACAATTAGCTTGAAAGGCTGATATTTGAATGTAATATAATAGACTTCATATATTTATAAATCTTATATATTTATATACATACACACGCACACCAAAATTGCAAATATAGATGATCATTTTATGTTTATTTGGTTTTCTGACAAAGTTAGCAGCAGATTGATGCAAATGGTACTTGAAAATGTTATCAATTTCCAATGATTATATTCATTTGAAGCACTATATTTATTGTTAAATTATACAGACACATACATCTGTATATACAGCAGAGATATTTTCAAGATGTTGTAGTGAGGATTTTTATTGTAAACATTGTGTAGTTATCTCATTTATGGGAAATTTTTTCGTTGGAATAAATGAGTTGATCATGTTAATGCAAATCTTTAAACTGACTGAAAAGTTTCCACTGAAATGACCAATCAATATTTTAATAAAGTTTTATTTATCCTCCTCAGGTTTAATTTGTTCCTGAGAGCTGTTGGGATGATTTCTAAAATAACATTGAAATTTTATGCACATTTTATATTTTCATTCAATATTTTATTTGTTGTTGCTGTTATCAGAAATATAACCAATAAAGGTGAAGTGAATTGAATTGAAAAAAAAATTTGTAATTCACCATTTGTTTTTTTGGCTAAGTAACTGAGTAAAATTATTGCTAGTAGGCAGGGCTGCCATCATGTTTAGGTTTTGTGGGGCACTGAGGCACTTCATCACAGGGACATGAAGATGGCTAGATAATAAAATTTATTTGTAATATGAAAATGTTCACATTTTTCAATCACTTCATTGTTAAAAATACATTCTGAGTACAAATATTTTTTATTTGAATATGGAATCCTTTTTTACTTCAACTTATTATGACAATTCAGCCTTGAATTTTAAGGCTTGAGCTCATATTCTATTATGTATATACTCTTTTTTTAGCTAAATTGAACAGGCTGATGCTATTTTGTTGCGATAATTAATAAAACTTATTTGTAAATGTTTAGATTTCCAAAACACTTTATTGTTAGAAGTACATTCTTTTTTATTTAAATACAAGTGGAATAATTTCTTATTTAGATATGTTGTGACAATTGCTCAAGTCTCGAAATGTATTATATATATACTCTATCATTGCACAAAAGCAAACAAGATGACATCTTTTTTTTTCATGTGTCAAAGCATCGGCAGGGAAGCGAACCCATGACAACTGCTTGTAAGACCACCAATGCTTGACGGGGATGACATCTTTTGTCATTAAATTAATACAATTTATATGCAAATGAAAATGTTTAGATTTCCCAATCATTTTTATTTAAATATCTTAATTTATATAAAAAAGAACACATTATTATTAATAATTTATTTTAAAATATAACATATTAAAAATATTGCCTCATAATAATAGTCATTCTGCATAAAATGAAATTATCTATATTACTGATATTTTCCATAGTCTATCTGTCTTATTCAGTTTAGAGTAGTGATAGTGCATCCAACTCTATTGTGGGGTCCTAGGATTGATTCCACTGGTGTCTTCTATAAAGTTTTTTCTACAGCAATAGTAACTTTATTTTACTATTCTGTATTATATTTTTACACATTTTATTTAATAGATTTTCCTATTTTTAAAAATGATATTTTTAATGCTATATTATTGTTTAATGATCCTTTATTGATTATAATTTGCAACTGCTTGATTGGGAAAGTGTTAAGAATGCCAACAAAATACTTGATCTATTCTAGTGGAAGAAATTGTTTGATGTTTTTTTTTTTTTTGTTTAATATAATCTTATTAAACAACATTTATTGAATAAACAATGTGTGAAAATTTCTTTCCTTAAGTAAATATAAAGTAAATCCCTTAAATTCCCTAGATACCTGACTATATATTATGATTAAGTTTTTAAACTGAAATAGCAAGCATATAACAAAAATATTCTATTGTTGAACAAATATTTGAAGCTAATTTTGTTAAGATCGTAGAAACATAATTTATGCATGAGAGATTCTGATGAAAGAAAGTAAAAACAAAGAGTTATCTTAATCTAATTAATATCTTGATAAGAATCAGCTTAGCTAAAACTAATTGTTATTTATCATGTTGTGGCCGCTAGAGTCAGGAGAGTTAAAATGTAAATAAAAAGATAAAAGTATAAGTAATTTTATTTTTTTAATATTCTATTGTCTTTTGTTAAACAAAATTATATAGAATTATTTTGTTATAATTAATTAATTTTATTTCATAAATGGAATATCTCTTCTTCACATGATAAAAAACATTTAGATATTTAAAAAAATAAATAATCTTATTTGCAAATATAGATATATTAAAATTGCACAAATTGGTACTTCTAATATACAAATAATTATTATTTATTATAAATATGATTTTGTACAATTTTATTGAATCAATATTTGAGAAAACAAAATATAATACATATAATGCAAAAAATATATATATTATTTTCTTCCATATTTTCCTGCAAATCTGTTAATATCATCCTATTTTTATAATTGTTGTTTTTTGCGTATTCTTTCAGTAACATAAAAATGCTAATTCTGGGCTGATTTCACATTAACATGACCAGAACATTCCGAAGCATTTAGGTAAACAGTGTAATTGAAAAATCTGCATTATTGCATATTAGTGCTTCTACAATTGTATTACTTCATATATGATATTTATTGTAGGTCTTATAAATTAAAGAGATAAAAAAAAAAAGAAATATTATTTAATTTAGCATGTAATAAAATGTTTTAATTTTTGTAAAAAACATAAATCTAGCAGACGCAGAGTTTTGATAAATGCTAGGTCATGTGCCATCACAATGCACTCATGCCAGTTTTGTTCATGAGACTAGGGGCACTGAAATTTATCTTGCATAAAAGTGCCTCTTACCCATGCACCAATTCTGCTAGTAGCTAGAAATGAAACTGAATAAGAAGCAATACTGTATGGAGACTTTTGCCTGTTTAAATACGAGATCTCTATAATACAATGTTTGCTTTGTATTTCTGATCATTTTAAAAAGACTAGACCTTTTAAATAAAAGTGAAGAAATAATCTACCACATTACCAATAGCTTGTTAATAATATTTCAGTTTTTCTTTCAAAATAAACAGAAATTGTTTTCTTGAGGAATTTGTATAATTAACTCTTAAATTCACTAATAGAATTGGTTTCTAGTTCAACAAAATTAAAACCATGATATAAAACTAATATTTGTTTTTTTCCTCAGATTTATTACTAATCACTTTCTAATTATAATTCATAATATCTGTATTCAGACCAAAAGATCAATTATTTAAAAAAAAAAAAAAAAATAGAAACAGGAACTATCATAGCAAATTAATTTTTTAATACAGCAGTAAAAAATTTTGTAACATGATTTAACTTATATTTAAAAAAAAAAAGTTTGCATAAATTTTTTTTATATTGATATTATCGATTTAAATGTACTCAGTGAATTGATACTAATTAATTTATATAAAAGATATTTATTTTCTTTGTGCAGTAGTGTAAGGAATCATCAAATCGAAAAAAAACATAAATTAATGAGTATATTATCAGCAAAATATTTCCTAAATTGTAAATTACCAAGAAGATTGTTAATCTTACTGACTTTATAAATATATTGTTATACATGTATATGTGCAAAAACATAAATAAATACGTAAACGCAAAATGTAAAAAATATAGATTTATTAGTAGTAAAAATTAAAATGTACAAAATGAAATAGCTAGGTGATCAGAAAGTAAAAAGCTATTTAAATGTAAAAGCAGTTAGAAAGATTAGGGATTGAAGTAACTAATCTAAGTAAAATAATTGTACTTAAAAAATATTAATAATTGAATGAATCAGAGTTCCTGATTGATTCATTGATAACTTCGACAGTGACCTAAAAATAACTTTTTTCTTGTGTAAACCTAAAGATTAAATTCTCCAATGCAGGATGCAGATAGAAAAAGTGAAATAACTATTTTATCAGCTGGATTTGAAGATGAACCAATCAGCAGCATAAGTGAACTTGAATTACAAAGTACCAGAGAGAAAATAAAATAAACACTTGCTGTTTGGATCTCAGTCAGTGCAGATTGACTTTTACTCAGCAGTGCTGGCTCTCACAGAATGCACAAAGAGTTTATACTGCAGAGAGCTTGCCTTCCAAGGTACCAAAGCAAGCTAGGAACAATACAGGTTTTATGGATCTATATTATAATTTATGTATGCCTCCAGGCCTTAATATATTTAATTTGTATATATGTAAATAATTAAACCTCTATTAATTATTGTTTATTAAATACTCTAAATGTTAACTGTTATTAGTTGTGATTTGTACTTCAGGGGGCCCTCTTAGATTCACCGGTCTGCAGAACAGTAGTCTCATTTCTGATCTTGCTACTAATGGTTATTGCAATTGACAGACACAGCAATTGGCGCAGTCACATTCTTAATTTGAATCCTTAAATAATTAATTTTAAGCAGTTAAATTTAAGTAAAGGAATGATAAGGCAATGCAAATAGCAATCAGAGAGTTTGATGTCAGTCAGGCAAGTAGTTGATCCCTGTATGTTCATCAAATGGAAAAAGACTTACTCATTAATAAAATTGAAGGTTGTTCATATGATCAGATTAATAATCATTTTCAAGTTATGTTAATTCCCATTCCTCTAGGCATGTCACCAGACTGCAAGTCCGAGGTTGGTATCAAGGTAAGGATGAAAGCATAAAAGATTACAATAGTGCTCTTCATAATTTATCAGAGAAGTGTCTATCCATCTTTCCTAGATGAAGCCCTTCTTGAACATTTTTTGACTGGTATGTGTCATGATAGTCTACAACCACAATTATTGCCTATTAGTGACTTAAATTATATTGAGGGTATAAAACATGAGATACCTTATGAACTCATGTTTGAGCAATCTCAAAAATTAACTGAATTTAAGTGTAATAGTAAATCACAAATAAATATATGTGTAATGATAATATTGCTAACAATGAAAACCTGTTTATATGTTTTTGCTATGGGAAAAGGGGCCATAAAGCCAACAACTGTCTTTAAAAAAGAGATTGCTGCAAAATTTGTAAAAAAAAAAAAAAAAAGAGGGCACATTTAAATAATGTGTAAAGAAAACAATCCTAGCAAGGAAACTAATAGCTATAATTATTCATTTCAGGGTCAGGCAAATGATGACAAATTACTGTTAAAACTAAAACTGTGTGATAAGCCCATATCTATGGAGGTGGACAGTGGTAGTGGCATATCATTAATATTGGTCTGTGACTGGACTACTGTAACTACTAAGAGTAAAAAAATCCCTGAAGTAAAAAAAAACAACAGACTTTAAAGCACTAGACATAAATGGCAATGCAATCAAAATTGAAGGTGTTATTAAGGCATCTGTAAATAGAATGGAGAGAATAGTAATAGAGTTATCTTTATATATAGTTTATGCTCCAACCAACCCCCTAATCAGGCATCAATGGTTTAGAAAATTGGGTATTAAACTAACAATTATGGAAAAGGTCAAAATTGAAAAGAAATTGTGAGTCAAATTTCCTACCTTGTTTAATGGATAACCAGATATTATTAAAATACCCCCTGTATTGTTAGAGGTAAACAATGACACACTACCTATAATATGCAAAGCACATAAAGTTCTGTTTGGGCAAAAAGAGAAAGTCGAAAAGGAAATCGATGATTTACTTTTGAAAGGGGTGTTACAACCCGCAAAAAATCTGATTGGGCTACACCATTGGTAATTATAACTAAACCCAATGGGCAAATTCTGTTTGTGCAGCAATTATAGGATATTGGTAAACAAGGCAATTAGTAAAAATATGTTCCTAGTCTCTAATGCTAAGGAAATAATAGCATCTCTGCAGAGATCAATTTTTTTGCTAAATTAGATCTTAAGGCTGCTTTCCATCAGATATTAGTTAATGAGTAGACACTAACATATTAACACTAACCACTGACATAGTGTATGAGGCTCCCATTTGGAATAACTTCAGCCCCTAGTATTTTTCAATCAAAAATTAAAACCCTTCTTAATGGATTGAAAGGCATTATCCTATATTTTGGTGACATTCTGATTATAGCTCTACTGAAAATGAACTTAGAATGCGTCTACTTAAAGTCTGCAAAAAACTAAATGAATTTGGAGCAAAACTTAATACCCAAAAATGCATATGGAAAACAAGCAAAATCAAGTTCTTAGGCCATATTATATCTAAAAATGTCACATCTCCTGCCCCCCAAAAATCTAAAGTGGTATCAGAAGCACTGAGATCTAACAAAGTAAAACAACTTCAAGCCTTTCTGTGGTTGTATTAATTACTTTGAAAATTTTGTAGAAGGAAAAGCCCATGTGGCCAGATCGTTATATGATCTCAAAAAGAATCAAAAATGGAAATGAGGAGGAGGAGAAAAAGCATTTTTGTGACAAAGTCAAAAATTATCTGTACATTACAACAGTGAGTTGGAAGTGATACCAATAACCAGTTACTAAGTGGTACTGCCAAGGCAGAAATAGATAATACCCACTATGATGAACAGCAACCAAGTTCACCAGATGGAAAAATAACAAGTGAGGCCCAGATAAATCCACTCCAACATAGTAAAAGACAAAGAAAAATTACAAATTACCTAAGTGTGACTATACCTTAAATCCAGAGATTACAAATTAATCTCTGAACTTAGAGAAGATAATGTTATGTATGTGTATGGTCAAATATATAAATATATATATATACAAATGTGCAAATGTAAATAAACGCAAAATGTAAAAATATATATAATTATTGGTAAAAATTAAAATGTACAAAGTAAAGTAGCCAGGTGATCAGAAAGTAAAAAGCTATTTAAATGTAAAAATAATTAGAAAGATTAGCAATGGAAGTAATTAATCTAAATAAAATAATTGTAAGTCAATGAACATCGCATGACTACCTCCTCTTATGACTATATAAGCTAATGACTATATAACCATATGTCCCACATGACTATATAAGCTAATGGGCTTTGATTGAAAACGTTAAGGTGTTTTCAGTTTAAGACTTATAGTTTTGTAGCTAAATGGAGATAAAAGGTAGATGCTGGAGAGTTGCATTAGATCCTAAGATCTAGATGGGTGCTCTCAGATCCAAGGCTCCTCACTGATGAAGTCCCATAAGCCAGAAACTAGTCTGGGGATATTGGATGAGTAGGCACTAGATGGGGATTTTATGCACAAGCCTTCTGGCATTTATTGATTACTCTAGCTTGCTGTGTGTATCAATATATATAATGAGTTTTGCCTGTTTTAAAATAATTGTAGTTAAAAATATTAATAGTCTAATGAATCAGAGTTCCTGATTCCTTCATTGATAACTATGGCAGAGACCTAAAAATAACTTTTTGCTTGTGTGAAACAAAAGATTAAATTCTCCAATCCAGGATGCAG
This sequence comes from Epiperipatus broadwayi, assembly GCA_028023455.1. Lineage (NCBI taxonomy): Eukaryota > Metazoa > Onychophora > Udeonychophora > Euonychophora > Peripatidae > Epiperipatus > Epiperipatus broadwayi. The sequence continues at coordinate 1,071,558 of JAQFVV010012537.1, read as the reverse complement.
ATAGAGAAAGTGAAATAATTACTTTTATCAACAGGATCTGAAGATGAACCAATCACAGCAGCTCATGTGAACTTGAATTACAGAATCCCAGTGAAAAAATAAAGCTAACACTTGCTGTTTGGAGCTAATGTTATATATGTGTATGTTCAAATACATATACAAATGCTTAAATAAATATATATATATAATTATATTAAAGATTTATTATTAGTAAAAAATTTAAATGTACAAAGTAAAATAGCCAGATGATCAGAAAGTAAAAAGTTATTTAAATGTCAAAACAATTAGAAAGATTAGCGATTGAAGTAACTAATCTATGTAAAATAATTGTAGTTAAAAAGATTAATAGTCAAATGAATTAGAGTTACTGATTCATTCATTGATAACTACAGTAGAGACTTAAAAATAGCTTTTTACTTTCTGATCCCTTGGCTATTTTACTTTGTACATTTTAATTTTTATTAATAATAAATCTTTAACATAATTATATTTTTTTTTTACATTTTGTGTTTATTTACATTTATGCATTTGATATATATTTGAACATACATAACATATTTTGAATCTATCATTAAAAGTAATATGAATAAACAATAATAACATATCTTTTTATGCATTTTACATAATGCAAATACAATATTTTATTATTCCAAACTTTTAAAAAGAGTTGATTATTCAACCTCTTCTTTAGAGTTGTAACATATAGCATATAAGCATCCTGTAATAAGGAAATTAGACATACAAAACAAATTTTATATATAAAAAAGAATCTGTGATCAATCAACTGAATTATTAATAATAATTATAATTGATTATTAATATTTCAATATCTTTTATCTAAATTAATGATGATTATCTTATCATATTTATTTTTTATTTTAAGATATTCTGATAATATATTAATATAAGTGTTATATATAGAGAGTAATAACAATATATAATAATAACAATTGACAACAGTTGTAGATTGTCAAGCTAATTTTCTTAAATAAAACAAATCAGTGAAACCCGGATCTAACGTCTGACAGACACGGATCACCAACTACTCCAGAAATATAAAGAAAGAATATGAGACCGACAGGTATAAAAACAAAAGTCAAAAGACTCTCGAGGTGTTTTTCCTGCTACAGTGCTGGTGGGTGTGTGTTCAAGAGGACAGAATATTCTCAGGTAATTGGCACCTGTAGGTAATCCAGCTGACTAGGACCTTAAACAGATCATATTGATCTTTTATTAATTTACAACACCCAACAGGGCTCTTTCGTGGATAATAAATTTATGCCTTTTGCAGGTAGAGTGAACTTTACTTATAAACTTTTAACTTTTGGTATGCAGGGAGCATTAGGATATTAAGATTCCCAACTGTTGTAGTTAGTTCTCCATATTATATTGTATGTTAGCTATTTTATGTATATTAAACTATTATATTCCATATCTGGTCTCTCTTTACTAAACCAAAGTTAATATTGCTGATCACTGGTGAAAGCAGGGACACAGCAAATAAAGTGGTGCAATCAGGAATAAACCTTGTAAACAGGGAGGGAGGATTATTAGGAAATAGCAGTTAATTGCAAAAATCGAACGGTTTAGATTTCGTACTAAAAATGTATTCAATTGGTCAAAATAGCATAGGAGAATTCAGGGTAGATAACATATCAGAATGGCCATTATATATAACCCAGATAGAAATTTTTTTTACCTTGAATGGGATAGATGATAATAAAAAGAAACTCGCACTACTCATGTATTTCATGAGCAAGAGGGTAATTGAAGTTATAAGTAAATATTTTGAACTACCATTGCCTGAGAAGATTTAATACGAAGAAGTAATTAAAAAATTAAATGAACATTTTAGCCCACGTCCCTCTCGTCATATTGTGATATTAACCCTGTGTGATAGAAAGCAACTAAAGGGCAAGAAAATAAAAGAGTATAATTTGGCTTTGAAAGAATTAGCTAAAGATTGTGGGTATGGCGATTATGTAGAGGAAATCCTTATGAATCAATTATTCTGGGGGATAGTGGATAACAGGCTTAGGCAACAATTGTTAATAAAATCACAATTAACATATGAAATGGCCATTAAGAACGACATAGCATATGTGCTCATTTTGAAGCAAGGTCAGGCTTATAGAGTAAGATCAGAAGAGAATGCAAAAATGGGTGTTTTCAAGACAAATAATGAGAACAGTAGCCCTCATGAGTCAAAAAGTAAAAACAACACTAAACTTACTTAATACTATTGTGGTAAATTAGGCCATATCACCAAAGAGTGCAAATAGAACAAAAACTCATGCTTCAAATGTGGTAAAAGGGGGCATTTGGTGCTAATCTGTAAAAAGGAGGGTAGAATTGAAAACCCTATGTCAGAAAGTAGGGGAGGGAAATTAATAAAAAAAAATCATGATTAAAAACTTACATGTGAAAGAGATATGTCAGTTTATGATTAAAGTAAAAATTCAGAAAAAGGAAATAGAAATGGAAATAGACAGTGGATCAGCCATTTCTATAATGTCTCTTAAAGATTGGGAAAGCTTGTCAGCAACTAATTTGAAGAGTTCACTAGAGAAGATAAGTATTAGAGTGAAAGACGTAAATGGTCAAGTGCTTAAAATTTGCAGCCCGTTACAGTGCCAATCAAGTATAATGGTAAAAAACTAAATCTACGGTTATATATCGTAAAGCCAAAAATTAATCCCGTAGGGAGAGATTGATTCTGTGAATTAGGAATAGAAAATAATATTATAAAAGGGATTTCTATAGAACAGGAAATAACTAGAAAATATCCAGAGCTTTTTAATGAAGAATTAGGGTTGATGGATACAAAACCAGTCAAAATAGAATTATTAGAAAATGCGTGTCCAGTAGTTAGCAAACCGCAAAAAGTGCTATTTGCATAAAGAGTGAAGGTTGAAGATAAGCTAAAATCTTTAGTCAAAAAAGGAGTATTAACACTCATCAAAACCTCTGATTGGGCTACACCATTATTGGTAATAACCAAACCAAATGGGGATGTTAGGTTGTGTGGGGATTACCGAGTCACAATAAATAAATATTTAAACAGGGGAGTGTACCCTGTGCTAAACATTAGGGAAATACTGGTGGGTCTACAAAATGCTCCGTATTTTGCCAAGTTATATCTAAACTCTGCATTCCATCAGATTTGTGTAATGGATAAATTAGCACCTATGACACATGTGTTTATATAAATGCAACAGACGACCATTTGGTATTTTTATAGTGCTGAATATTTTTCAAGCCAAGATCAATGGTTTGTTACAAAGTTTAGTGAAAGTCATTCCATATTTTGACAATATATTCATCATGGCAATTTGGAAGATAAGTTACAAGAAAGGCTCCTCGCTGTGTTCGAGAAATTACCGAAAATTAGGTGTAAAACTGAATGCACAAAAGACCATATGGATGGAAAAACAATTAACATTTTTAGGTCATTTGATTTCAGACAGGAGGAATAAACCATCACCACAGGAAGTAACAGCAGTGATGAATGCCTCTCCACCAAACAACATCAAACAGCTGCAGGCATTTTTGGGATTGATGAAGTTTTTTGAGCCTTTTTTGAAGAACAAGGCTCAGATTGCAAAATGCTTACATGATTTATTAAAGAAGAATCAAAAGCGGAAATGGGAAAAAATCCATCAAGAAGCCTTCCTGTAAACAAAAACCTTACTATCATTAGTTAAACAGTTAGTGCATTATAATAGCACTTTAGAAGTACATTTAACCACAGATGCATCCGAATGGGGAATAGGAGTAGTACTATCTTATCCATGCTACAAAGGGAGCATCCTATTGCATATGCATTAAGGACCCTTTCAAAAGCAGAAAGGAACTGCACCCAATTAGACAAAGAGGCATTGGCTACCTTTTTTGGCCTTAAAAAATTTCATCAATTCCTGCTTCGCAGAAATTTGGTAATAAGTACAGATCACAAACCACTACTGGGAATTCTGGGCCATGATAGACTGGCATCCAAACATTTAAGCCCACGCATGATGCGTTGGAGAAATATTTTGTCAGGTTATGACTATATACTCCAATATCAGAAAGGTAAAGAAATAGCACATGCAGGTGCACTGTCATGAAATTTCCAGATAAATAAAATTAATACAGAGGTTGAAATAAATTGTATAGATGTCTTAAACTCAGACATTGAATAGTAACAGGAAAGCAAATTGGACAAATGCTGATCAGGGCTACCAGAGATTGAAGCAATGGATTAAAAATGGATGACCAGATTCAATGCCTGAATACATTGATCCAAGTTTTTGGGCAAATAGAAATAAACTATCCATGTGTAAAGGCTGTGTGTTAATGGGTAATCAGGTTGTGATTCCTATGGAGGGCAGACAACAAGTTTTAAGTTTACTGCATAAAGGGCACCCATGGGTAGTATGGGCAAAAGCACTGGTTTATAGCTATATACGGTGGCCAAAAATGTCAAGAGACATCGAGCAAAATATTAAAAAATGTGCACCATGTCAGAGACTGATTAATATGCCAACCAATGATTACAACTCGTGGCTAAGGCAACAACAACTTGGCAAAGACTTCACATAGACCATGTTGACCCAATACATGGAAAGATACTATTGGTGATTATCGGTGCATATTCAAAGTGGACAGAGTGTAGAATAGTGAAAGAAACCGTTAAGATACTAAGTTCAGTATTTTTCTGCCAAGGACTGCCAGAAACAATTGTGTTTGACAATGTAATGGCATTTAAGGCTACAGAAACTGAAGAATATTTTTAGAAGAATGGTATCAAACACATATAGCCACCAGCTTACTATCTGAGTCAAATGGACTGGCTAAAAAAGTGGTACAGAATATAAAGAAAGCCTTAAGAAAACTAGATAACCAAGATCTTAAGAGTGCTATCAATGATGCAATGCTATACCAACACTCAATGCCATCAACAGCTACAGGAAAGTCACCAGTGGAATTATTAATGAGCAGGAAATTGTGCATTAAATTATCATTACTGCTTCCAAACCCCACCAAAAAAATGGATAGTGAAAATCATACAAACATTTTCGCAAAAGGAGATAGATTTTGGGTCCATTATATGCTATGGAAAAAATGGGTAGAAGGGATAATTACAAGACTGTTATTACAGCACATAGTAATCATCTAGTTACAAGATGGCACAACATACAGAAGACACATAAACCATCTCAGATATTGCATGGTAGGAGAACTGCAAATGTTGATACATATTCCAAGTGAAGTACGATCACAAGACAAAGAGAAATTGGATATAGAGCAACAAGCAGAAACAGAAGAGACAACACCTGACAATAACGAAATAGATGTGATTACTATACCAAAGCCAGATGAAGGAACAACGAGTATACACTGACCAAAAAGGAAAATTACAAAAGTCATACAAATTGAGAGACTATGTCTAAATAATAAAAAAGCCATTTCTGGAGTAAGAGGAGGAGGGTTTTATATATATATATATATAGAGATAGAGAGAGAGAGTAATAACAATATAGAATAATAACAATTGACAACAGTTGCAGATTGTCAAGCTAATTTTCTTAACTAAAACAACTAGCGTATATAGAATGAAACAAGTCAGTGGAACCCAGATCTAACATCTGACAGATATGAGTCACCAACTACTCCAGAAATATAAAGAAAGAAAACAAGACTGACACGCGACAGGTATAAAAACAAAAGTCAAAAGACTCAAGGTCTTTTTCCTGCTACAGTGCAGGCGGGTGTATGTTCAAGAGGACAGAATATCCCAGGTAATTGGCACCTATAGGTAATCCAGATGACTAGGACCTTAAACAGATCATACTGATCTTTTATTATTTTACAATGCCCAACAGGGGTCTTTCTTGGATAATAAATTTATGCCTGTCACAGATAGAGTAAACTTTATTTATAAACTTTTAACTTTTGGTATGCAGGGAGCATTAGGATATTAAGATCTCCAACCGTTGTATTTAGTTCTCCATATTATATTGTATGTTAGTTATTTTATGTATATTAAACTATTATATTCCATACCTGGTCTCTGTTTACTAAACCAAAGGTAACATTGCTGATCACTGGTAAAACCAGGACACAGCAATAAGTAAATCAATTGTGCTTTTAATATTATATTTTTAATATTAATTCTATGTACTATATGTATGTGAAAGATTTATTGTAAGTTGTGTTCAAATCCCGTGTATTATCCTAAACTTTAAATATATAAATTATTAAGCTTAAATTAAAAATTGTACTTGTATTTCAGTATTGTGTATAAATATATATATTATGATATATATATTTTTTATAAACAGATATAAATGAATGTGAGCGCATTCCTGGTCTTTGCCGAGGTGGAACTTGTATAGATATTCCTGGAGGATTTAGATGTGAATGTCCTCCTGGTCATGAACTTTCTCCTAGTGGAAAATCATGTAAAGGTAAACCAGATTTAGAAATAATTTTATAAAGTATAAAAATCATATAAAATGTAAAATAGTTTTAAATTGTTAAACCAATTTTCACACCAGCACAACAAATATTACATTTATAATCTACATTGCATAAGACATTTTTTTTAATTAGGATTTATTTTGAGTCTATTAATTTATTCAAATTTAAGCTAGGTATAACACATTTTTAATGAGAAAAATTATTGAAATAAAATAGTTTATTAAAACATATTTATTTGCCAGAGTAAACTTATTTTTATCAACAAGCTGAGAATAGTAAATGAATGGTCTTCTAATATGGCAAGTAATTTCAAATAAAGAGAACAATAGTCACATTTCTGTTAAGATGTGGAAGAATGTCCAGATGATACTGTGATTTATTTTGCTAAATCCTAAAATGACAATAAAAAAATCAGTCATATAGTTAGTTATTTATTCAAAAGTTTATATGATGTCAAGTCCCTAAATGACAAACTGAATGTAACAATTCTATTCAATTGATTAAAGTGATATTTTTTTATTTTATACTCAACTCAGAATTAATCCAGAAATCTTGTGTTTGCAGCTGTGCAAAGTTTCACATAGAAATAATATATATATATTATTTCTATGTGAAACTTTCTGGATTAATTCTGAGTTGAGTATAAAATAAAAAAATATCACTTTATATATATATTTCTATGTGAAACTTTGCACAGCTGCAAACACAAGATTTCTGGATTAATTCTGAGTTGAGTATAAAATAAAAAAATATCACTTTTATATATATATTGTAACCTAGCTAGAATGAGATGGGGGTGGGAGAAAGAGAAAAGAGAGAGAAAAAAGAAGGAAATGCTAATAATGAAATGGAGCTAATGATAATGGTATGGATAAATGATGGAAAAGAAAAGAATTGAGGAGGGAAAAGAAATGGGGAAAAGTAACAGAAATGATATATGTAATGGAGAAAGAAAAGGAGGGAGATGATTGAAAGATATGAAAGAGAGATATAAGAAGAAGATGGAATAAAGGAGAGAGAAATGAAATGAGATGATATAAAGAAATGACATGAATGTTTTAAATAACTGAGATGATAGAAAGATATGAAAGAGATGACATGAAAAGAAATGGAATAAAATTGAAATGAAATGAAATAAAATATAAATGAGAGACTCTAAACGACTTGGCTCAGTGGGGTTACAATAAATTTAAAGAAAACAGATGATGATCCAGAGATGTATAATCAAATAAAGGTCAAATCCAATATTGATGAATTATCACTACTACAGCATATTGATATTTCAATAAACCATACAAAAATTATTTAAAATCACTAATCAATGCTTACCATATTAGTCCTACCAATAAATTATACACTCTCTGAATAAAACTTATGAGGCTTTGCTTTAAAATATTATCTTACAGAATTATATTTACTAAACAACAAGAGTAAATAACCTCAGGGGTTTTAAAACTAACACTCTTGTGTAAAATTAAAGTTTAAGTTAAGTTGCCTAATAAAGAATTACTGTGATTAATAAATAAATAAGTGACATCTTAGCTGACCATAAAATAATTATAATATGTTCAATCTTAAAATAATAAACAAAACAAACATTAATTCAAACAATTTAATGAATCAATTTAAATTTAACTAGTAATGGCCTATTATCTAAGATATTACTTGAGCAAAGAAAAGAGCAAGGGTACTTTTAATGACTTTCCATACTCACAGACAACCACTAAAGACTTCAAATGATAATGAATTAGAATTCTTTAAATATATCAGATTTAAGATGATGATAGATGATGTGCAGTGAATATAAGATAAGGTGCCGCTTTTAAAATAATATTAATTAAAATATTCTTCTGAAGTACTAATATTGTTAATCTGATATTGCATAATCTTTAGTCTAAAAGATATACCGATAATTTAAAAAAAATAAATAAACTTTTAACTAAGTATTTAATTAGGTATCTGCTATAATGCAATTGTCTGTCTTTATGATTCAATATGAGAATCATTTACTTTAACATAGTTTTTTTAATTTTCAAGACAATATCAACTATATTTAATTAACTTAGAATATACTTGTAAATTTCTGAATTGAAGATTCAATAACTTTTAAAATTTTAAGATTTTGTGAACTTGGAACCCAAGATAATAATATATTCTCATATAAAAGCAAAACAAACAAAACAAAACTTTTGAAATAATAATAATTTGATTTATTAATAATGAGAAGACATGTTTACAAATGTAGTAGAATACAAACAGTGCCAATACCGCACTAAGATTTAATATAATTATTTGGACTCTTAACAGTTTTATTTAACTTACACTAATACACTTAATAACCTACAAAGGTTATTCACTGTTACTTTCTTTTAATAATTATATTTTTCTCAAAAAAAAAAAATTTTAAACTTTAATTATCATATGTACTTAATAAGCATACTACTATTCTTCTTTATTAGACTAATTGATAACATTATTGTATCATCTACTAATCAGAATGACACACAGAACTAGGTCTATATTGAAAACCTAAGCTTAATTTTATACTCCTCAACCTAACAAACGTTAAGTTGGAATAAGCATATCCAACAATACTTTTTTTAAAAAATATCATTACTAGTTTCACGGATATAACTAATATCACAGCTAGATATATGTTTAAATCAGATTAAGCTAATATTAAAATTAAACTAAATTAAGTGTATGGGGCAATCATTCATCAGAGATCAGTTATACTTTTTTTTTAAATAACTTTAGTCCACATAAAATTATTCCCTCAATGTTTTAAAGATAATGATGTAACAGACTTACAAATCCAGCGGTGAAATTCTGGATGAAAATATTAAATTAGTATGTGTGATTTGCCACTTATACCATATGCATATTTAACATACTTTAAAATAAATATAACTTATTGTTGGTTAGCTTGTGTGTGATAAAACTATCCTAGCAACACAATTCAAACATTGATATACCTATGAGCCTTAAATTAGCTACAACTACCTGAAGAAATACATTTCCTCAAACAAGCATATCTTGTCATCACAAATGTAAAACAAATGCAACATCACCTACTGTGGTGGAATTAGCATTAAGTCATCATGAATGATAGGCAAAAAATATAAAAATACTAGGCTCCTCAGAGCTGGAAAAGAATGTGGTGGTTTCCAAAATACCTAACTATGAGGCAAAATTAAGATGTCTGGAATTCATCTTCAGTACATCTGGGAACAGGAACACCCACCAGAAAAGCACAATCCTCTCATGGGATTTCCAATGCTTATAAATGTGATCATCATCACTGAAAAATACAATACAATATCCTCTTTTTGGGAATAAGCACTATCAAATCATGGAAATACAATACAATAAGGATGGAGGATTTTATCTACTCCATAAGCATATTCAAAAATTATTACTAAGCCTAACTCTTGAGGCTAACAAATACTAACTAATAGCAAGATATATACTTCACCTTAATTAATTAAGTTATTCCTAAGAAGTCTAAAAATACAAAACGTATATCCAATGTTCGAACCAACAAAGCAAACTATGTGTCAACTGACTACTGTAGAAAATACTTTGAAATTAAATGCATATAAAATTCTAGGCAAGGCACAATGCACACATAACAAAATATTAAATGCTAAAATATAGTAACTAGTGGACTTTTAAAATTGTAAATTAAATGCAAGAATATTTACTTCTCGATGAATATAAAATATTTGTAATTATTATTAATATAACATTCATAAAACAAATGAATGGATATTCTCTGATAAACTTCTTTAGTAAATTTAAAATAAAAATTGAGTAAAACATCCCATTTATATGAAAATAAGACTGTGATATTTAAATCTCTATAATAAAATTATTAAATAGAAACTAGCTAGTGTAATGCTTAATAAATAAACTAAATCTATTGAAGAATAGCAAAAAAAAAACATTTGCTCATTCAAATAAACCTATTTCATTTTAAAATTATAACCCTAGTTTACCTGTATATTTATGCAAAAGTGTTACAAAAAAAATTAATAGCATAAATATTTTGTTTTTTTTTAAAAAAAAAAAAACCAATAAAGCAGACCATAAAAAAATAATAATACATTAATCTAAGTTCATATTTCTGTTCCGTGATGATTTTTCCATTTCATAATGTGTAGACAATTTATCCAGGTTAAGATATCTATCTGAATTCGAAGCTTCAATTAATACATTTATACACATGGCAATCATTTCCAAACGAAAATGTTCAATAGTTCATTAATAATATTTTTTTAAACAATTTTTAAAAAAATTAAATAATAAGATTAAGCCGGCATGAAACAAAATAAATTCTTCAGCTGAACACACTTTAATTTATTTATAGGATCCCGAGTTCAAAATTGCATATAATAATAATAATAATATATATTTCTTTATCTGAAATTCTTTATCCTCTTTTAGGAAAACGCTTCTTTTAAAATAGTTTTTTAAATAGTTTCCTAATAATATTCCAAGACGTATTTATTTTTAAAATTAATTTCCTTTGCTTACTTTTAAATATGAGAGTAGAAATTTTTTTACTGTTCAAGATATTTCTCTGTTTATATGCTATAATTAATGCCATAAAGTTATTTTTAAATACTGGCAAGTATGACCATTTATAATGTACTCAATAACTATTAATTCATTATTAATCATTATCATCATCATCATCATCATCAACCATTATCAATCCACTGCAGGATGAAGGTCTCTCCAAGTTTAATCCATCTTCTCCGATCTTTAGCTTCTCTTCTCCACAACACTCCTGCACATTTTCTTATTTCATCCATCCATCTCACATGTGGTCTCTTTCTGGGTCTTTTACAATCTCTTGGAATCCAGTTTAAAATTTCAATTGTCCATCTATTATCATCTCTTCTAGCAATATGTCCAGCCCAACTCCATTTCAATCTTTTAATTTTTTCAATAAGGTCAGTAACACCTGTTTGTTGTCTTACCCATACATTGCGTTTTCGATCTCTTCTTGTTACTCCCAACATACATCTCTCCATACTCCTTTGAGTGGTCTGAAGTCTCTGTATTGCTCTTCTATTAAGTGTCCAAGTCTCAGATCCATAAGTAAGAACTGGTAAAACACATTTGTTAAAAACCATCCTTTTCAAACACATAGGCATATTTCCTTTTAGTATCAAGTTATTTCTACCAAAAGCACTCCAACCAAGTTTAATTCTATGATTAATTTCCTCCATTATGTTTCCATCTGTATTAATAATCTGACCAAGGTATTTGTAACTGTTAACTTCTTCTAATTCTTCATAATCAATCTTTATTTTCATATTTTGAGCAAATCGATTAAACATTACTTTAGTCTTTTTAACATTTATCTTTAGTCCTACTTTTCTACTTTCATCTGCTAACTCCTGCAACATTTCCTGCAGCTCTGAAGCATTATTTGCAAAAACAACTACATCTTCTGCAAAATCTAAATGACTTAAATACTCTCCATTTACTTTCCTCCTTTAGTTTCCCATTTTAATCCACAAAATACTTCTTGCAGCACTGCTGTAAAGAGTTTTGGAGATATGGAGTCACCTTGTCTTACACCTTTCTCAATCTTGATTTTTCCAGTATCATTATGTAATCTAATTGTTGCTGTTGCATTTTTATAAATATTCTTTAAAATATGACAATATCCTGGATCTATACCTTGATGATCCAATGCTTTAATCACGGAAGAAATGTGTATAGAATTGAATGCCTTTTCATAATCTACAAATCCAAAACATAATGACAACTCATATTCGTTTGTCCTTTCTATGACTTCTCTCAATACCTGGATATGATCTATTGTACTAAAACCACTTTTAAATCCAGCTTGTTCTCTTGGTTGGTGGAAATCCAAAGTTCTCTGTAGACAAGATGTAATTATCTTGGTAAAAATTTTATATAAAACTGATAAAAGGCTGATAGGTCTGTAATTTCTAATATCTTCTTTATCACCTTTTTAAAATATTAATATTATTACTGCATTCTTCCAATCTTCCGGTACATCTTTATCATTTAGACATTTGGTATATAACTTTGCTAAAATTGTTTCTATTTCTTCACCTGCTTCTTTTAATATATCAATTATAATTCCATCATTCCCTGGAGCCTTTCCTTTCTTCATACACTTAATTGCATGTCTCACTTCTTCATTTAAAATTCTGGGCAATTCGGAAGATGTAATAGATATAGGAGGTACTTGTTCTTTATTACTATATAATTCTTGATAAAAATCTTCTACCAATTTCATGATGTCATCTCTCTTTTTAGTAATAATTCCATCTTTTTTTCTTATTGCAGATATAAATTTCCTACCAATACCAAAATGTTGTTTAACATTTTTGAGACTTTTATTTTCTTCTACAGCTTTCCTTGCTATTTCACAGTTATACTTTCTTATATCATTTTCAACTCTTTTCCGTACCATTTTACAAAATTTGAAATATTCAATTCTTTTTAATACATCATTTTTGTATATCTTCATATTCCTTCTTTTCTTCATAAATTCTCTAGTCTCAGTAGAAATTTTATTAGTCAATTGCTGCTTTTTTATACCAGCTATGTTTGTTGCAGCTTTTAAAAGTGTATCAGTTATTTTCATATTAATTTCATTCAAATCTGAATCATGTTCAAAATCTCCTAACATTTGAAACCTATTTGTAAGTTCTAATTTAAATTCATTAGAATGTTTCTGAAGATTAGGAATATCAACTGTAAATATTGTTTTTCTTAATAATTTTTGTCTCTCTAGTTTTACATTAACACGTAACTTACACCTTACTAATCGATGATCACTTCCTGTGTTAAATTTATTAAGAACATTACAATCTTGAAATATGTATTTTCTGTTAGTCAAAATATAATCCAATTCTGCTGTACCTTCATTTGGATGCTTCCATGTCCATTTCCTTTTAACATTTTTCTCAAAAAATGAATTCATAATATAAAGTTTTTCTTTTTCTGCAAACTCCACAAGTCTATGTCCTCTCTCATTTCTATTACCATAACCAAAATTACCTACAGCAATTTCATCTTTTCATTTGCCTACCAATTCTAGCATTAAAGTCTCCCATAACAATTTTAAATGTTGTTTACTCTGATCAAAAGCCTTTTGTACATCCATATAAAAATCTTCTACTACTTCATCACTATGAGACCTTGTTGGGGCATAAACCTGAATTATCTGCATTTGGTATCTGGTATTAAGTTGTATAACTAATCTTGCCACTCTGTCCGATACACCATCAATCTCCACAATATTGTTCTTCCACTTTTTATTTATAATGAATCCTACTCCACTTGTATTTCCAATATGTGTGCCTTTATAATAGAGTATATGTCAGACTTTTTAAATCAATTGTTTCTTCTCCTTTTCTTCTAACTTCACAAAGTCCAATAATGTCCCATTTAATATAAGACAGTTCTTCTTCTAATTCTTGCAATCTTCCTTCACTTGAAAGTGATCTGCAGTTGTAAGTACCTAAATAAAAAGTCGTCATCAAATGGCAGCCTGGGTCCGCAATCAGGGGATTCTTAGCACCCTCCGCCTTTGGCCACCAACCGCTGCCTTGGTTGGTGACTTTACAGCCTCCTGGGAATAAGGGCCATGCTTTATTTTTGTCTGTCATAATTGTATATATGTATTGGAAAAATATTTATCATTTACACAAACATTCATTCTGCCTTATCAGGCACTGAGAAGAAAGACCATGGTGTTTCTTGATCTTAAACTCAGAGGTAAAAAGCCAATAAACTCACCACACTGGCTAATGCGTGTTGGTGAGTAGCCCATCCATGTTCGTATACTATATTGAAACATATATGTTTCCTCATATAAATATTCATAAGATCCCCCTCCCCCATTCAAAAATGTCTAGCGTGATTCAGTCTAATTGGAAACGCAATAAAGTTGTGATTCGTTAAAAATGGAAAATAAAATCATATTTTTGGTTTTTAATATTGATGGATTTGAATAAAATGTTATATCGTCTTATTTTATTTTTTTTTATCTGTCTCAATAAAAAAAAGAGAAATTAATTATCCAATCATTAAAAAGAAAGAAAAAAGATACTTGAGTTAAACTGAGGCAGTATTAAAATTAGACACGTCGTTGGAAGAAAAAGAACTTTTTTTCTTCTCTCGTCTTACACAGAGAGGCAGAACATATTAAATTTTTTGTTTTAAAAAAAAAAGTGTATTACTTAATTCTTCTGACGCATTAAAATATAGTTTTAACAAAAAGTAAAAATGGAAAAAGAAAGCTTTACTAGAAGAATTATAATGTTAATGGGGTAATTTAGCAGCTTCAATCTTTCCACGCTATGCCATGACTTTCCATCGATGAAATAACCCGCATTCTTTTGAATAAAATGGACTGTAAAACTGGAAGGTAATTTTTATAAAATACTAAAACATATTTATCATACATTACAAAGTGAAGTTTTGAAATAATTACATAGGATTTGTTTTATAAAATATTAAAACATATTCATCATATGTTATGAAGTGAATTTATGAAACGGTTGCATACGTTTTGTTTAATAAAATATTAAGACACCTTTATTATACTTTTATATTTGACTAAATTATAAATGCTCCACAAGCCAAACAGAGTTATGTATATGAATATAGCTTTATGTTTGACCAAATTATAAATGCTCCACAAGCCAAACAGAGTTTATGTATATGAATATAGCTTTATGTTTGACCGAATTATAAATGCTCCACAAGCCAAACAGAGTTTATGTATATGAATATAGCTTTATGTTTGACCAAATTATAAATGCTCCACAAGCCAAACAGAGTTTATGCATATGAATATAGCTTTATATTTGACTAAATTATAAATGCTTTAATTACTAAATGATAAGTGCTCCACAAGCCAAACAGAATTTATGTAGATGAATATACCTTTATATTTGACTAAATTATAAATACTTTAATTACTAAATGATAAGTGCTCCACAAGCCAAACAGAATTTATGTAGATGAATATACCTTTATATTTGACTAAATTATAAATGCTTTAATTACCAAATGATGAATGCTCCACAAGCCAAGAATTGTTGAATTTAAATGTCTACCAATCGGTAATAATTCATAAAATGATGAAATGCTCTATAAATCATAAATACTTAACTGCTTCTAAACTTATTATAATGTAACAAAGTTTATGTGTAAAAATATACTTCTATACTTGGCTAAAGTATAAATGCCTCAATTATCAAATGATAAATGCTCTACAAACCAAGAATTGTTGAGTTCAAATATTTACCAATCAGTAATGATTCATAAAATAACGAAATGTTATATAAATCATAAATGCTTAATTGCTACCAAACTTCTTGTCATAAAGGAATACAAAAATAAACTATTGTTGAATTAGAATATTCACAAGCTTCTTTTCTTAAATGAATTCAAAATGAACTATTAAATGAATTCGAAATGAACTATTGTTGAATCAGAATAATCCCAAGCTTCTTCTCATAAAGGAATTAATGAACTATTGTTGAATTAGAATATTCACAAGCTTCTTCCCATAAATGAATTCAAAATGAACTATTATTGAATTAGAATGTTTCCAAGCTTATTCTCATAGAGGAATTAATGAACTATTGTTGAAATTGCAAATTAATTGTTATTTAATAAATTTTTTTTGTTACTAAAAATTAAATTGGTTGTCCAGTTATCCAATGCTGTTTTGTTTTAATGCATCACTCATCAGTTATAGCACTGGTTCATGAGAATCTCATGTTCTCTGAGCTACGTCTGACATAACTTGACCTAGGCCAGTCAGGTTGTAGTGAGATGGAACTCTAATGGCGCTTTTTGGGAAACCAAACATAGAAATATTTAGATGTTTCCAGTCTCTATAAAACTACATCCTCTGATGAGCAGGAAATATTGTTGTAGGAGGCATTAACATCTGTATTAGGAATGTCAATTGATAGTTCCTTCCTACAGCATGCTCATCAGAAAATTGTTACAACTGACGTAATAAAAGGGTTGTATGGCGGTCCAGTTACAATATGAATAATCACATAGTAATAACAGCTGCAACGACAAGAACGTATGGAGTGGACATTAGGAATTTGCCCTGCTCGGTTCCTTTAAGGCCTCCAAGAGGAATCAAAGGGTCTCCTTTCAGTTAATAGCAAACTCCTTTCTGCAGCCATTAATCATTATAGATTGCTTTAAAGTTTTATTTCCAAATACATGTCCTTTCTTATGGTGTAAATAAGAATTATCCTTTAAAATGTATATATTATCTATTTGCGTTTAGCTAAACAAATCATTTTTATATATGTCAAGATATAAGTAATAACTTTTTTTTTTTAAAAAAAAAAATAATAATAATCATTCTTTATAGTTTCACTGTAATCGAACGTAGCAGCTTCTTTATAATGTTCTTTTTTAAACTTTAAAAAAAAAAAATTTCTTTTTTTTTTTTTTACATATACTTTTAATCTAACAGGAAAAATAATTAGCATTTTATTTTCAAAATAGTTTAATACAACCGAACGCTTATCTATGGAAATGATTAATAGTTTGTTCCTTAACCTTATTTCCAAGTAAAGAAAATTAAACAAGTTAAAGTCATATAATATGTGAGATGCTCCATTTACTTTAGATATTTTTTTTTACTATAATTTCTATGCCTCGACTGAAATTCAAATTGTCAGAAAAACGGATTACCTTTTCTTTTTAGCCCTCCAACATTACAGGACGATTTTAAATTTTTTAGAAATACCAAGTTTGTTCTTTTTTAAAAAAAATTACTTTTATTAATAAAATTTTTAAGATCCACACCAGTTGAATCGGAACAAGATCAGCCCCTGAATGACCCCTCGATCTCCATTTTATCTCACAATTTTTCATCCACCTACAATTCATTTAAAAACCAATAAAAACTATTTTTATTAAATTTTAATATTCTGACAAACCAGCTGTTGAATCAATCTACTGACGTACTCAATATAATTTTCCCATACCACGTGACCTTCAGCTGCAAAGTCAAAATTTTATTATTAGCAAATATTATGCAACATTTTTTTATAATGATATTTTACACAACACAATAGTAATAAATATGAAATTCAAAGTTATACCTTTTACTAAACCCTTAAATATTTCATTGAAATAATTTTATCCACACATTTGTTTTATTTACTTATTTTAAACAATATGGGAGCTAAATTATTTTTTTACTCCTATGTTTCCATGTCTATGCATGCACATATTCTCACATACATCTGGTCTTACATTAATTGTTTAAAATTATTTTTAGAATTACAACAATAAAATGTTAACGATTATTTAATCTAACTAACTTTTATAACTAGAATGCTAAACTACAAAACTAATAACAAATATTCTTATTTCCTTTTAATAAAAACTTACATATCTTTTTTTTTTAATTTATTACTTACTTAGTCCAACTTAATAATAATATCTTATTATTATTCTTTAAACATTAGAATGGATTATACGGTAGTTATTTTAGAATACATTTAATACTATTTATCAATTCACAATTATTTTTTAACATTTGCTTATGTTAAATTATTACCTAACATCCCTTATCAAACCAACTGACACTATTAAAATATTTAGATTATCCTATTTTAATAATTAACTAAGTTAATTTCCATTTTTATCATCATTATTTTTTTTTTAAAATCCTAAATTTTAAACAAAAGGTTAAGCTAAGATAACCTTGATTACCTCTTGGAACTAAGTGACACTTCAGTTAGGTACAATATATATATATATGGTTAGTTGCTCACAAGGTCATAGCACTAAAATTATATGTTGAACATGATAATTTTATTCAATAGATCAAAAGACTAAGATGTTTTTTTTTATTGTTCTCACCTGGAAATTAATCTGAACTTTGAGCTCTTACATTCATTACTCCACCAAAGTAAATATAGTTATGTGTTGTGTGAACTAATGTTTAAGTATTTGCCTTTAAATGCAATAAACAATACTGTAAATATTGCCTCAATTTTGAATCCTGTTGATATGTTTTTGACCTAATATCTACAAAAAAAATCAAACTAAATAAAGTATATTATAACTGCAATGGAGAGTATTTGCCTTTAAATGCAATAAACAGTACTGTAAATATTGCCTCAATTTTGAATCCAATTGATATGTTTTTGACCTAATATCTACAAAAAAAAAATCAAAGTAAATAAAGTATATTATAACTGCAATGGAAAGTATTTGCCTTTAAATGCAATAAATAGTACTGTAAATATTGCTTCAATTTTGAATCCAATTGATATGTTTTTGACCTAATATCTACAAAAAAAATCAAAGTAAATAAAGTATATTATAACTGCAATGGAAAGTTTGCCTTTAAATGCAATAAACAGTACTGTAAATATTGCCTCAATTTTGAATCCAATTGATATGTTTTTGACCTAATATCTACAAAAAAAATCAAAGTAAATAAAGTATATTATAACTGCAATGGAGAGTATTTGCCTTTAAATGCAATAAACAGTACTGTAAATATTGCCTCAATTCTGAATCCAATTGATATGTTTTTGACCTAATATCTACAAAAAAAATCAAAGTAAATAAAGTATTGTATAACTGCAATGGAGAAATTAGCAGATAAACCCTGTATATTGAAGCAGTCTTGATGTCTAATCACCTTGAGCTTCATGCTTAACTATCTATGCTAACCAACTATGGGGTTTGAAATGCAGCATTCATTGTATGTATATGCTGATATACACACATTTTGATTATAGTAATTAACAAATTATTTTAATGCATATTATAAAAGCTAACAGTCATGTGTGTGACATTTATATACTTGTATGAATCAATAATCTTATTAAGATTTTTGGTGAAAATTAGATTTGTTTTTATATATACAATTAATCCTATTTATTATATAATGGTCTTAGAAGGTTCAAGATACTCTTAAGGGTTGTTACCAAGTTGAATTAATCCATTATCTAATTTCAAATTATTTTGGCTAATTTAAAGAAGAAAAAAAAAAGATTTTATTTAAACTGGTAATGAATTTCTTCGTTTATTTCCATCTGCAACTCTATTTCAAAATCTCAAATATATTCTAAATAAGTACCTCGGTCCTTATCAGCTTTTTATATTTGCATTCAACAAAAACTAATGTATAGTTAAATAATATATTACCGGGATAGCTGCAAGTAAGTAAAGAGAATACATTCCTAAAAGAATTAAGGATAGACATAAAAAGGGGACCAAGACTAAAGAAAGTTAGTTAGTAACAAAAAATAGGAGAGAGTTCAATCTAAGCCACATCAAGTAAATCCTTAACATGTACAGCGAGTAGAGGTAAGCCAAGCACCTTTCCCAGACCTCTCAAAGGCCATCTGCTATCTGCTGCCATAATGCTTTTTTTATTTGACCGGTCGATGACCATCTGAATGCTGAATTTGACTGCTCACTGCTCAATATTGCTTCCTGTCTGTGACATGAGAAAGCACCAGAGATAAGTAGATCTGTCTGTGAATGCCATACACAAGATCTAGAGGTAATCTACAACTGCATAGAGCTGATTAATCTGTAAATCCCCACTGTAATTTTAAATAATGTTTAGCAAAGCTTTTATATCTTAATTTTCTGACTGCATCAGTGTCTACCTTTTTTATTTAAGTGTGTTTGCTAATTCTGTATAACTCAATATTATCTTAATGTATTTTCTAACATTTATTTCACATGAGAATCTAGGTATATATATCTCTGTACAGCTTTATTTAATATTTATCTTATTTCATTATATATATGTATATGTATTATTTATTTGATGTGCCAATATAACCCAACCGTGTGAGTTTGAAAGGGGACTTTGTTTAAACAATTATAATTAAAACTATTACTTATTTTGAAGGTAATCACTCGCCAGGTTGAGTTGTGTGTTTTTTTTTTAAATCTTTTATTCATAGATGTTCTCTATTGCTATTGCTATTTATTATTAAAAGATCATGAAATATCTAACTGTTATCATCATCACCTGCCATTGTTTGGGGTAGGGAAGAGCTATACATATATTATGTTAAAACGTACGTATATGGGAATCAAAGTTCAACCTAACTTTTAAGTTATTTAATATAAGAAATACATTAATAATTATTAACCATAATGTCCATTGATAATTTTTGTTTTAATTTAATTGATGATTTGTTATTCTGACAGAATAAACACAATAGGTTGTAAATGTTAATGTGTCGATTATACTATCCTAGTTTTAGTGTTACAGTCATATTGTGATTGTTATATTTTACTATTGCTTTATGATTTGGAAATTTTGGAAGTCCAAAGACACCCACCTTACTGTTTTTCTTAATCATTCATAATCGGGAGTAAAAGCTATTCCCTATAGAATGTGGGGTTTATGGACTGATAGTTCTGCAGGAGACCATACACTGGCACCTAATCTTGAAGCCCAACTTCTCCATTTGGTATTGTTCCATTAAAATATCTGGCCATACCAAAAATTTTATCCATGTGAAACGCCAAGTGATGGAGTAACCAAATGATCAAATGAGCAAAGTGTCTTTTTCCTTTATGCCAATGCCACTACTATTATTATTAATCTCATATATCACCCTCTTGATCTAAATAAGCCATGATTTGGTGTTTATAATAATGAATCATTACATAGATAATTAGTCAATAAAACATGAGCATGGAAGTTTTATTTATGCTGTTCTCTCTTTTTTAAATAATAAACGAATCCCATATTCACAAGTGTTATTTCTGTAAGGTCAAATGTACACAAATATTATTTCTGCAATAAATAATAAAGCATTAACTCAGCTCAAATTGTTACTCGCCCTCATGTAAATATTTTAAAGATTTCTTTTCAAGGCCACCACTTAAAGCATGTTAATTTCTTTTGTTATAAATAACCAATATAACATGAAATCTATTAATGCACCAACACTCCTTGGCAAAATATAGAATCGCCACATATATTGTAATATGTTATTCAACTCTATCACGATCATTTTAAACATCCATATTGTTATTATAAAATATGTACCCATCTGAAAATTGTCATATTAAGCCACATGAGCTATAACCTCTTACTGTAACCCACCTATAATGATGTAATTTGTTTAATGGGATAGCATTGTAACAAAATCCCCACTTTATAATAAATACTATAATTAACAAGCATGAAATAATTGTGTAATATATATATATATATTGTACCTATATTGATATAGGCACATATAATTTTATCTAAAATTATATTATTAAAATAATCTTTCGTTAAAGAAAAACATACCAATCTCTTTTCATTAAAGAAAAAATAATGTTAAAACTAAATAGTAAATTGTATTAAAAATATATGTGCGTATATATGTGCGATTTGTAAATAAATAAAATGTATGCGAAATAAAAGAAGATTATCATTAAAAACACGGCAATGGCTATTAATAAAATAAAACAACACGTTTTATTGCATGGCTATTACTAATTAAGCAATCTTCCAAAACACGTTTATCAAATGATTATCACTGGAATTTGACAACAGATCTTTGCCGGAGATATTAGAAAGACAACAAGGCGCAGGTATAAATAGACTTTTTTTTATCGGACAGTAGCATTCCACAAATTAATTGAGTGAGTTCAGTTCATTCCACAAATTAATTGAGTGAGATCAGTTCACAAAGTAATTGAGTAGTGCAGTGCAGAAATTAATTGAGCAGTTAACAAACAAAATGCAGTGTTGAGAAGATCTTGGGAACGCACGTTTATCTCCAGCCCAGATGTCCTAGAAAACAGCAGATCTGCCCGTGAAATAATGTCAGCTTAACATCTTAGAAAATCTCCGTCAGTATCTATTTGTCTCCGATAGTAATAATCGTGAAAATCAGGAAACTCAGCAAGGAAACGTCCCAGCCGGTTGGTAAGCATTCATAATGGAAACATTTTCACCGAAAGCAGCCTCCAAAGAACAAAATTCTACGTCAACATTCAAAAGCCTAGGTAAAACATTTGCTTATTTCATTTATACTGTAATAGCCATTGCATTGCATTAATTCATACAAATCTTTCAAGAGTCTAATTATATGAACTCTATATCATACATAAAGGAACTATTGATGTGTGTGATTAAATTTCAAATGCTATGTAGTCCTTTATTATCATTATTATGTGTGTGCATGAGTTAATATGTGCGTGATCCTTATATCAATATTATTAGTCAAAGTAGATAAATTCCCAGTGTTCTGTTATGAAAATATTCAAGAATATTTAAACTATTTAGAATGTTAATTTAAAATATGCGTGTGTTTTATTAGAAGTATAAAATGTTTAAATTTAGTAAATAAATGTTAGTTAATAAATTATCTTTAAAATTAAACTTTATTTGTCGGTCAATTCTTTTTAACAAATTCTTTTATCAATTCTTTTAATCACTAATTTATTAGTGATTACAAATAGCTGAGCTAGTCGTGGATTTAGGCATTGAGTTAGTTGACCACTGTTCAAAGTGCGTTGTCTATTCTTTTAGAATAAGCAGCTGGCGCCCTTGGTTATACACAAACAAAAAAGTGATTTGGACGTGGTGTTCAACTCAACAGCTGAGAAGAAGCTATGTCCTGGAAATGTAATGTTAGTTATATACTTTATAGCTATCGTTTGGGCATACATACTCTCCGAGTATGTTCTTCTCTGCCTAAGAGGCCGGTGTTTCGAATGGACATATTCGAACTCGGTTCAATATATATATATGAATTTCTCATTTGGTTATATTAAATTACTATATTTAAAATATTTCCTTAGTTTGAATCTTTAATTATTAATCAAATATTTATGACAAAGAATCTGAGTAATAAACATTGGGCTATTGTTAGTTGTCATCATCATCATTATTTATGGTTTCATGTTTTTCTCTGTACTACCGGGCTGGGATTTAAGATAATCATGCTGTATCACCGGGATTGTTGTTCATAGGGTCAAAAGACTTGAAGAATAGGCAATAGATTAGAATCCAGGGCTACTCCTGACCCATGTATCTTGAGCATAATTGGATTAGAGGTACTGTTGCTTGGACTTTTGGTCTTGTTGTACGAGCATACAATTTTGACCTGTACAATATATTCTTCTAAATGACTAGAAAACTAAGTACTTTTATCTCAATTTAGTTTAAATTATTAAAGTATCATATAAATACTATGTATATTTTTTTATATTACCACCAAAGAAATTGTCATGAACATTTTAAATTAACGTTAAATAGATTAGTCACATTTGGAAAGGGCACCAAAGCAGGTGCTGAAAAAAAAGCTTTTTAATGTATAAAATTATTATTTGATTATATAGCTGTTGTAAAGAATTATTTTTTTTTTTTTATTATTTTGTGGAAGAGAGCATAAGGATTTTGTATTCCTTTCCAATTTTAATAATATCTTTTAATATTTTTTGAGTTAAATTATTTAAAGAGTATTAATAATATGCAGAAAGATTAAAAAACGTTGGTATCATCTTATTGAGATAATAAAACATTGTACTCAAAGATTTAAATGAACCAATATTAGATATATACTTGAATTCAATAGAGGAAACTAGATAAACTTTTAAAAGAAAAACATTGTTGTCTAATGATATAGTATACTCATGAAATTATATTGACCACAGCAGTGATTACATAACCCTAAGCAATAATTTTATTATTAGTCTCTAAAGTAGTTTTTTAAAAAAATTTTTCCTTGGAATGGAATGGCAATACTCATTTACAAATGACTATTTATGATTTATGTCATTTACTTACTATAACAAACTTATTTTTAAACAAGAAAAAATATATTTGGATTATCTTTTTTTTTCTTTCTATATATGTATAATAAATAAATAAGTATTTGCATTAAATATGTTTGTGTTATATATATATATATAATTGTAAACTAGATATTGATGAATGTTCACGCACAAGTGGCATTTGTTCAAATGGATACTGTGAAAATATGATGGGGACATATCAGTGTGTTTGTAATCCTGGTTACAAACCTTCTCCATTAAAAACAAGTTGTGAAGGTAAGCTTAATGGATATTTTTATTATTTAATATGAATCTTCTTCTTAGTTAAAATATTTTGTGTATGGGTGTTTGACAAAACATCATTATTAATATAAAATATGATTATTTATAATAGTTGTGTATATATGTGCAATGTATTTAAAGAGAAAAATTTTAGAATAAATTACAGTATATTAAAATAATGAAAAGCAATGGTTAACAATTACTAATAATAATCAATATTTTTAATTCTTCCATAAACCAATAAAACATTACATAATAAGCAAATCAACACATGACCATAGTTTACACATTGCTATTCATTAACAAGTTCTTTTATTTTCATTACATTTATGCCATAAACTAGAAACTAGTATGAGGATATTTGGATAGTATATCACTGGATAATGATTTATTAATTATTGTTATCAGGCGTCTATTGATTATTAAAGCTTACAGTAAACCTCATAAAAGTAATGAGAATAAAAGCAAAATTAAAGTGATGTTCTATTGGTCATTGATGTCCTATTGTTTGTACCAATTCTGACTAAAGAATAAAGGAGACTAAATATGTAGAAATTAAATTGGCTTCAGATCTATATAACCACACAAATGAATAGGTTTTGATTAAAATTAGTTAAGGATTTATTAAGCACTACCATGTGGCTTCTATTGATTATTAAAGCTTACACTTGATGGCAGAAAATGGGGTGAATAGAAGAATTTGCCAATACTTGCATATCGATTGCTATGTTTGTGTTAACAAATAATTTGATGCGGGAACACACACACACAGAGTATGGATTTATTTGAAAAATCTTCTGCCATAATGATTAATCTATCTACTTATTTTTACCAGATTTTTTTTTTCAATTTCCAAACAAATTCTGGAGTCTTTTGAGAGTTAGCATGCTTATATTTAATCCAGCAAAGCATCTAACTGATAATCAAATTAACATATAATTATTCTTTACTGAAAAATACAGCAATACAACAAACTGTAAACCTTTACTATCATGTGGTTTAGTAGTATAAAGATGTTTTTGCCCTGTAGTAAACTATTTAAAGACTATCTTTATTAAACACATACACATATATACATAATTTTTAAACAGTCTAGAATTAATAAAACAAGGTGTGTTATTTCTTAATTATTATACATATGGAGATCACTATTTTTATATGATAATAAAGATAACTAGAAGATTTTGGCGTTTAGAAAATTGTTTTAATATTATATGAATTCTAAAAATTAATTGTTCCAATTCAGAGATTATGAAATATTCTGTACTTATAGATATTGCCACAAATTAATAGATTGCTTTAAATATTGGAGTAATTGTTAATAATAAAATCAGATTTAGTCTAAAACCATAAAACCAACTATTGGAATATGACATTGACAGTGTTAATTAAAGTACAAAATGACCTTATATGAAAAATCTTTATAATTTATTTTGAAAATTGTAATCCTTTTTTTTTTTTTTTTTGGTTATCTTTAAAAGGAAAAAGAATAATGAAAAATTTTAAAGTTATTTAAAGATGCAATAAAAATGTTAGTTGTGCCTAACTTTCAAATTCTACATTATTTGAATGATAGAAAAGATCCCCCATCATTGATATATAATCAACTCTCCTCTCTTCCCTCTCATTGGCTCAGAATGAACAAATCTGAAAAACTATAGTTTTTACTACACTGCCCAAATGGAATAGATAAAAAGTAATAATCTTTTGCATACAAATATATTAAAAATGTCAACATCAGGATACTCATTTCAACAAGGTTATAAAAGATCTAGATGTCTTCCCAGTTATAATTGCTTTGACAAAGTTTGCAATATCACTCCTGGCATCCATTTCTTTTTTCAAAATTTTATGTATCCATACACTGCCTCTAATTTTAAATTTTTCACAATCAAAACTATCCTTAAATTTTTCAATTGTAGTTGGCAACATATGAGAGAGAAAATGTTGGCACATTAATAACTTGGCTGGTATCTTGTTAGTTGCTGAGCATAAAGTAAACAGTTGATAGAACACAGTATCAACTAGGACTTCTGGTATATCCTTGTAACAAGGCTTCCAATGTTGAACTGCTTTCTCAGCTAAGACATTAATCTAAGGATGGTAAGATAGTGTAAAAATGTATCATATTTCTTTATCATCTAAATAATTCATAAATTACTGAGGAGTGAAACTAGTCCCATTATCGATTACAATAATCTCTGGATAACTGTGCATAACAAAAATTTCTCTAAGCATTTTAATTGTACATTTGCACTTGTATTTTTTATTATTGTATATTCAACTCAATGGGAAAACATATCAACAAGTATTAAAATTATACATCCATGCACTGATCTTGCATGGTATAAATGTAAATATTTCCAAGGCTGCTTAAACATGGGCTATGCTTTAAGTTTTTTAGATGGTGATTTAGCAGTTGACTGACAACCATTTGTTCTATTTTGCCATTTAGACTTGGACATCAGACATATGATCTAATTAAAGTTTTTGTAGGCACAACTCCAGGATAATATTGATGAAGAAAATTAAGTTCTTAGTTTGGGCCTTCTGATAGTATGAGTACATATTTGGTTATTGATAAAAAACTGTAGCAAGATGATAAGCTGTCCTATACATTCCAAATGAACTTACAACTTCAGTTGGACATCTTTTTGGTCAGCCATATTTTATCCATTCCAATAACTGGATGTAACCTTGCTCTTGTTTAATCCATTTAACAATTATTGAACTATTAAGTAAATTTGAATTCATAGTGTCTGTATAATTTATCTCTCTAACACCATATGTTTTTCATTATTTTAAGGTAGACATGTTAAAGTATCCATGTGTCCAATCTGCTTTCATGGCTTATATATTAGAGTTTATAATCATATCCAGAGAATATATTTATCCAGTGCAGCATGTGTTAGCTTATGTATCAGGGATTTTTTTTCAGTACCACATTCATTGAAGTGGATGATTATCTGTGTGGATTTGAAATTTTCATCAATAAATATATTGATGTAATGAAAATAACTGTTAACACTTCTTTGTCAATGGCTGTATTTTTTCAGTACCAATTATGTTCTCAAGCACTAATGGGAAATTATGACTCCAGTCCAAATTGTGATGCATTTGTAATAATAATATCCATATCATTATGATAGTGTATTGAGAGTTAATTTGAAATTAAGAGATCCTTGGCTTTTATGGAAAGCTAAATCTTATTCGTTAGTTCATTTCCAATGTTATTTCTTTTTTGACAATTGATTCAATGGTTTTATCAAATGTGACCTCCTTTAAAGAAGCTCTTGTAAAAATTTAACAGGTCTAAAAATACTTGTAATTCTTTTACATTTCTTAGTCTCACAACAATTTTTATGACCTTCACCTTATCTGGAATTGGATACTTTACATTTTTATTTATAATGTGTCCAAGAAACTTTAGCTCATTTGTAGCCAGATATATTTTGATTTATTTAACTTAATTTCTATTTTATTTATTTTGTCAATGTTTATTTGTCTTTTTAATTTCAGCTTCAATTCTGTGATGAGAAAAATATCATCAAAGTATGGAATGATACCATTCATGGCAAGAAAAAGATTATTCATTTTTACTTAGAAAATATTTGGTGCTACCATAATTGCATATTGCAATTTATTATACTATATGGATATTTATTACACGTGTAAAGTTCCATATATGTGGTCAATGATAATTCCACAGTTTTTTTCTGACATGGAGATTTAATGGATTGCAGATTTTAGGTCACAAAGCTTTATGCAATAATGCCAATTTTTTTATGTATGCTAGAACCTGGATAGACACCTTTATTAATAAATTTATTCAATGTAATATTAAAATTTCCAGACAGTCTAAGACTTTTATCTAGTTTTATAATAATAACTAAAGGCATTGCTCAGGATAAATCTTATACTGTATCATCTCATTAATTGCTTTTTTCTACTTTCTTTTTCAGGGCAAATGAAACTTTACATAGGTTACAGATAATGGGTTACACATTTATCAATCCAATGTCAACCAATTACTTAACTAGTTCAGACTTAAACAATTTTAGAATATTTCTTTTACACTACAATTTCCAATTAAATTCTCTTTATGATATTTATAGGGTTCCCTAAAGAATGGAACCAGTTCCATTTAGATAGCAGACTAAAATCTTTGTTAACAATATAATTTTGCAGGTACTATTACTCTTCAACGCATGTCAATTTTATTGCTGTTAACATCTGTTGCGATAATATCCATTTTTGCAAGTACTATTTTTTTACAATACCTTCTGATTTTCAACCAATCTTTATATGATATCAACAGTAGACCTGCATCACTATCCACTTTCATTGTTAATTTTTGATTACAGATGTCTATACCAAGGAGCATGTTGTCCTTGCTTATGTCATGAAATTTCTTCACATTATAATTACTACTCACTCTCACTTCTCCAGATTTATAGTGTGCTGTTTACTTAATTCTGACACTGTGCGCCAGATGCATGCTAAATGCCTTTTTTTCTTGCAAATAGTATATGTTTTCCTTTTGGGTTTGCAGTTTTTATTTAATTGGTCAGTTTTACCACAATAGTAGCACATTACAATGTATTTCATTCTATTGGGGTCCAATGTATTTGTATTGGTTTTTTGTACTGAGAGAAATTGTATCCAATTGTTGTGATAATAAAAATTTTGAAGTATTGTCAAGTATGATATCTTTTGTGATGCATTTCTCTATAGTAGCTTTTATTTGAAGTCAGGTTTGCTCAACATTTTCCTGAAATTTGAATCCAACATATCATACAGAAGTTGGTCTAACAATATTTCATTAATTGCCAGGCCTAAATCACAATTCTTTACCAAATTCTTCAATGCTATATCATAATCTACATATTTTTACAAGATAATTGTTTTCTATTTCTTAGCGCCAATAATACTACCTATTTTATTATTTTCAGAATGAAATATTCATTTAATTTTTTTAGTCAATTCATGGTAAAGAAGTTTATCAAGTATTTTAGGGTCACACAATTTATTTGATAGTTGTACAACATCTTGTACTGCAAGTTATAAGAATTTAGTAGATACTTCCAATTGTTCATCATCTATTTTTTATAAGAGTATGCTATTCATATTTTCTACATAATTTTTCCAAGAAGCAGCATTCTTTATACCAAATATTTTTATATTATTACATAATGATGCCATTATTTTTATTTTGGAGGTAATGATATTATACTCATACACAAATGCTATTTCCAGTAAAGACTGTTATTGTTTATACAGCTAAGGTAGAACTATCAACTGCATTATTTTGCTCTAGTTTGCACAAGTTCTTCTTGAACTGTCGACTGCATCCATTTTCCTATGTCCTGAGGGTATGAATTAGATACCAGTCAGGAAATCATAAATAACTTTAAATAAATTAACATAAGTTTAGTAACAAAATTTATTTGACAGTAATATGAATAAATAAGAAATAAATAATTTGGAATTCCATAAGAAATAAATACAGTCTAATATTAATCCTCTAGTTGCTTGTTGTGCTTCTGACACATTATAAGCAACATTAAACTCTTTTTACACACATGCTTATTATTATTATATATATATTGTAACAGGAGCACGACGATCGAAAGCTTAACTTTCCTTTTTATTTAAGTATAATGGGGAATTCTTAAAATTCAAGATCGTTCATCTCCCGCTACTGCAAGCAAAGAGAACATACGGACATAAACGAGTCTATATCCGTACTTGACCGAACCTGTAACTATACGGGTATAGCCCCAGATTATCTTTCTCAGTCATCTCTGTAAGATTTGAAGAGTTACAGCATTTGGATATTTATAAATTTTAATGGGATCAAAATTCTGCACCATCAGCCTCACGTGTTAATTCAATGCCCACAAGGAATTAT
This sequence comes from Epiperipatus broadwayi, assembly GCA_028023455.1. Classification (NCBI taxonomy): domain Eukaryota; kingdom Metazoa; phylum Onychophora; class Udeonychophora; order Euonychophora; family Peripatidae; genus Epiperipatus; species Epiperipatus broadwayi. The sequence goes on along the minus strand of JAQFVV010012537.1, from coordinate 1,041,098 downwards.
AATTATCCTCCAACCCCTACGAATATATTACTGTTTGGAGTGGTGAAGAACGAGACGAAACAGACTTAAATCAATAAGAAATATATTTAATAGAATAAATTAAACAACAACAAAAAAATACTTTAAATCATTTACACACAATAAAATAAATTATCTGCTATAATGCTACGATTACAATATAAAAAAAAGATCCTATAAATGATTGTACATTTATAGTCGTCACTCCATGTATATAAAAAAAAAAGTTAAAGAATGTCTGTATCATTCAAAGTAAGAATTTGGCCATTGTCTAAATTAAAGGTATGTGCACATGTAAATATAAAAGGTAATATTTATTATTATAAGATATAAAATATCTATATATACAACAAAAAACATGAAAAAAATAAATTTTCAATAGAAAAACTTTTTTCGATACATACAATTTGTATCTTTTTCAATATGTCTGCTGACGATTACCGTTAAATACATATAGCGACATATTTTACCTAGGTTTAGTGAGTCTCTGAAGTAACTTGAAGTCTTGCTGATCGTCCCGTGGAATTTCTCCACTTCTTTAGCAGGGAACGATCACTCTTTGGTTAGATTTGGTTGTGGGAACTCCTCCATATTTAGGACATCAAGGACAAGGCATAATGAACTCTCTGGCAGGTGCTATGTTGGCAGTTGTTACATGTAGACGGGAACCTTTAGAGCACGGGGAGTTTGAATCAGCCGGCGATCACAACGGCCCTTAGCCAGCCATTTTTGATGAGTCACCGATGTTATAAATCATATCTTGTTCATTTAATTTATTTCTTCTTACATTGGAGTCCTTCCACCATGTATCTGGGTTTTCTCTTAGGTTTGCGTTTCTCCTGATTATATCTACTTATTTTCTAGAGCAGTGCTTCCACCAACATCTCGACAAAAAGTCTTTAGCTCTCCTAATAATTTTTTTAATTAAAAAAAATTTCACAGTCCTTTATTCTTTCGATCCTTTGTTTTTAGCTTTTCTTCACACCTTTCCTTTTTCTGAATACGACATTGGCCATTTATATAGATTTGCTTTTACACAATCTCATAGCACTATTGCATTTCTTTCTTTTTTTTTTTCTTTTAATTATGCAGATTTTTTTTTTAATAAAATTTTTATTTTGACAAGCATTAATAATTGTTGCTGTCTTTGCCATACTTCGTACATACTCCATACATACATTTCATTTTATTGTCAAATGTGTACTTTTATGACCCAGATCCTTATCTTTTGGTCATGTTTTAAATTTCTATTTTACTTTGACTTAAACCCTTCAAACTTTCTTTACCTTTTCTTCTAGATCATATTTTAGTTTGTATTTCATTTATATTTCATTCTCACTATTAATTTTACTAATATACAATTTCAGTATTTCTAACTTTAATTATTTTTTTATTTTTCAAAATCTTGACTTTGGAGGATAAAAGATAAGAATCTTTTCGATTCTAATTCCCTCTCTTATTAATTAAAACATTCTTTTTTCATAAATTTAAATTCTTTTGCTAGTGTTCCCAAAACATAATATTTAATATTATTTAAATGTTAAATATCTATATGTGTGGTCGCAGTCTGTGCGATCATCACAATATATGTGTGTGTGCTTTCTGGAATAATTATGCTTCTATTAGTTCAATGTTTTACTTTAGCTAACAATGCTTTATTTTAGCCAACAATCTGTTATTAAAACTAAAATGGATTATACTTTTTTGCAAATTTTCTTTGTGCTTACTTAGCACGCCCACTTTTTATGCATTAATTAACATCTCTCTTCCCTTCTTAGTTTTAGACTAGGGATTTTATATGTGTCCAATCTGTTGCATATAAGTGATCCATTTACATGATAGTCTGGTTATTATATTTGCAAATTATTAATATTAGTGTATGTAGGTTTTTTTTTAGAATATATTTAAATTAAGATAATTAATTCAGAAACAATCTATATATTTACATAATTATGAGATCTATTTTACTTACAATCTATACAATACATGCACAAACAAAATTAAATAATATTATCTATATAATGCTAAAAAGAAAAAGTGTGATCATTTTTATAGTTTAATTAAATAAATAGTAGGATTTATGGTGCAATGATAGTGAACCATTTGCTATGCCTGCAAACCTGAGTTCAAATCCAGGGTTGTGTAAAACTTTTTGCTTTGTCAATTTTTGTGCAGATTCAAGATTTAAAACTTTTTATATTGAAACTCAATTTGTTGTCATTTCTGGTGTTCAAATGTCATATGATCTTTTGAATGATTCAACATTTTATCCTTGTTCATTAAATAAATAAGACATATTTAAGTTGATTTTTTTTTTTCTATGGTACTATAATCACTATTACAATACTAACCAAAAAAAAAAAAATTAATTATTAAAATTCCTCCACAACCATGGTTTTATCTATTAATAAATAGACTTTTTCAAATGAAATTCAAAAAAACATTCATCATATATATACAAAACAAAATAGTCTTCCCATTATTCACTTCAAAAACCAATTTCATTTAACATCAAAGGATGTCTTCATGAGAATGATGACCTTAAAAAGTTTTATCATCAGAGTTTCTTTTCTTTTCAATACCACATTTTTTCATAAAAGATTAACCTCTGCATTGTCAAATATTATTTTATGACTAGTATTAAGTTTATAAAACTTTTTGAAGGTGAGACCATCAATCTCATAAAGACATTCTTTGTATATATATGTTATATGTTCTTTTATTGAATTTCACTTGAAAAGGTCTATTTGTTAATAAATGAAAAACTATCTTAGTGGAAAAATTTTAGTAAAAATTTGTTTTTTGGCTAGTATTGTAATGTTATATGAATTTCTATTTTATTTATAATCACTGTGTATAAAAAAAATTTCCAAAGGCATATTGATTAATATACAGTATATGTGAAAAGATTTCACTTATATTAGAAATATTTTTTAGCTAAACCTAGATATAACCATTGTGTTATATCCAAGTCTTTGTTTTGTCTAATAGTTTAACTTCTGATTCTTTGTTTTTGTTTTTTTTTAACTTAAAAAAAAAAAAAACCATATTCAGAAGGAAAAAAAACATCTTGTTTTAGATAAAAGCAAATTTGTTTTTAAATTAGTTTTTGAAAAAATATAAAACTGATCATGTAACATCTCAAAAACAAAAAAAAATTAATTGAAAGTAAAATATTTATATTAAAAATTTAACAATTAAAAAAATGATACATATAGAAGTGATTAAAAATTTGCTCTAAAAAATCATTTCTTCTATAAAATTGAGATTAACTATTTAAATGACTTTTTTATTGTGTGACCAACAAAATATCATATGATTTTAACTTATACATATTGCAATTCCTTAGCAAATTCTTTTTTTCTTCTCACTATTATTATGCCACCAGTTTTAGGGCTTAATAATGCTAGTATGATACTTATTAAGTTCTTATTCAGTGTTGTGCTATCAAAATATCCCCAGATTAGTTTTTAGCTTAAAGCTTTCATTAGTGAGGAGTTTTGTGTATTTTTTTTTAACAATGCACATGGACTTTTTGTATTTAATGCATCTTTGCTCTAGCAGCTGTTTTTACTGTACTTTCATGCTACCAGGTTAACTAATCAAGCAAATAGATTTGGATTGAAAAAAATAAAAAAGTTTTTCAATTTGGGCTTATAGCTTTATAGTATAATAAAAACTTAAATATTGACTGCTAGAGGAAAGATGTATTAGAACTAAATACAATTTAAAAATAATTCCAAAAGTTCCTCACTGATGAAACCCATAAGCTAAAAACTGTTTTAGAAATATTTGGATAGGACAGCACCTGGATAGGGATTTATTAAGCATTATTATCTTGCATCTTTTGATTGCTAAAGCTTAGACAATATATCAAAAGAGTAGATAACATGTGTGGGTGTTGAAATGTTTTGCCAAAATTATAATAAAAGCTAGATAGTTAAATAATTGATGTATGTGTTTATAACAGATAAATAATTAATGTATGTGCTTTATTACAGTTAAATATATATTTGGTTAAATATTTGATTAATATAGTGATAGAATAGAAAGCATTATTTGATAATGTTTAATATTTTATTGCTGATTTATTTGTTGTTGTTTTTTTTAGATATTGATGAATGTTCTATAAATAATGGTGGCTGTCAATCAACGTGTACAAATACACCTGGAAGCTTTTTTTGTACTTGTACTCCTGGTTATATGCTCTTAAAAGATTTGATTAGTTGTGGAGGTAAAATCTGTTTTATCTTCTTTAAATGAAATGCTTTCTTTTTTTTATTTTTATACTAGATAGTATATTTTTAATTGTTATCATAAAGCATTTGATTATTTTAAATAAATTATTTAATGATCAACAATCATCATTAATCATTATCAATCCACTGCAGGATGAAAGTCTCTCCAAGCTCAATCCATCTTCTCCGATCTTTAGCTTCTCTTCTACACATCACTCTTGCACACTTTTTTATTTTATCCAACCATCTCACATGTGGTCTCTTTCTGGGTCTTTTACAATCTCTTGGAATCCAGTTTAAGATTTCAATTGTCCATCTATTATCATCTCTTCTAGTAATATGTCCAGCCCAACTCCAGTTCAGTCTTTTAATTTTTTCAATGAAATCAGTAACACCTGTTTGTTTTCTTACCCACTGTGTTTTCGATCTCTTTTTGTTACTCCCAACATGCATCTCTCCATACTTCTTTGAGTGGTCTGAAGTCTCTGTATTTCTCTTCTATTAAATGTCCAAGTCTCAGATCCATTCTCTGTATTTCTCTTCTATTAAATGTCCAAGTCTCAGATCCATAAGTAAGAACTGATAAAACACATTTATTAAAAATCTTCCTTTTCAAACCCATAGGCATATTTCCTTTTAGTATAAAGTTATTTCTACCAAAAGCATTCCAATTAAATTTAATTCTATGATTAATTTCATCCATTATGTTTCCATCTGTATTGATAATCTGACCAAGGGATTTGTAGCTGTTAACTTCTTCTAACTCATCATAATCAATACATCACCAATTCTGGCCAAAGAATAAAGATGACTAAGATTATTAAAAAATAGTCACCATATGTAGAAATTGAACAAGTTTCAGATATATATATAACTATGCAAGCAAATAAGTTTGGATTAAAAAAATTTTTAAATTTTCAATTTGGCCCATAGTTTGATAGTATAACAAAAAATAAAAAGCAGCTGCTAGAAAAAAGGTACATTATACAAGAGATCCAAGTACATGATTCAAAAAAATTCAAAAAGCTCCTCACAAATATTCTACAAATTTTTGTATAGTACAACATTGAATAATAATATATTCAGTAGTATCATCTGGCATCTAATGAATTATTATAAATTTATTATTTTAAAGAGCAATCTGATATTATGTAAAGGATGTATCTTGTTCAGAGAACTACGTAGCATTAACAAATCTTTTATCTACTAATGTCCCCCCCCCCCATTTTATAAATATAAAACCACTAAACATCATATGATCACCATTTCTTATACTTTATGATCACCATTTCTTATACTTTCTCATAACTGTTATTAAAACAGGCAAAACTCTCCATACAGTAGTGCCACTCAGTGCAAGTCTTCTGGCATCTATTGATTACCCTGGTTTGCACTGAGTAGCACTACTGTATGAAGAGTTTTGCCTGTTTTATAAATATTTTTGATTCCAGGGAAAATATGTTAGTATTCATTCTTTTATTTCCATTTGAAAATAAAGATTAAATCAGACTTTTTCTCCTAATATTTTAGTGATCTTTTAAGACTTGTCATATGACAAAACATTTTTCTAAGTACAAAAATATTCAATTATTATTTATGATTCTATAATCTCAGTTTCTCTCTGACTAAATTTTTAAATACTATGTAGATATTTGATCTACTGAAGCTTTGCATATATATTGTAACAGCTTTTGTTATATTTAATTATTCAATATTTACTGTTACGTCAAGCAATAAGCAAATACAAACCTAATTAGCTTTTAAGTTTATATTCCTGACTGAACCCTGAAAAAATATGTGCATATTATTCCAATGTTATATTTCCCGGTCAGATGCCCCTTGGCTGCTGGACATAATTATTCATAAGGAATGCTTTATTAGACATCCAGCGCTTAAATATTTATAAATTTTTCTCGGAAATTATCATGGTAACAGAAGAATATAAGTATATAGCCCTTCTCCTCCTTCTTTGTTTTTCCACCTTTCTTCTCTTATTTGTCCCCTTATTTTGTTTAAATCTAAAGTTAACCACATAAGTTTTAATACCTAGATTTAATTTGCTACTGTTATTCATTCACTTGGTGAAAAAAGAATTAAGCAAGACAATTATTTTTTTAGCAGTGATAAAGTTTAATTAAGAAAGAAAAAAATATCAAGTTAAATGACATAATAAGTTAAAACATCTAAAATAATAAATAAATCTATAAGTATGGAAATAATATCATTATATTACAAAATAAGTCCAGCGTAAAGTAATTGTTACTTTATCTAACAAAATATACTTCTCTAGTAATAGTTTTTTTTTCCTTTTTTTAAATATTGTACAATTTTAAACTAGTCTATTTCCTTTTTGATATGAACTAAATCAATAGATGCATGTTTGATAGAAAAATGTTTACCTAGGTTATTAGACATCCAGCACTTTATAGACCGTCCGGTGGGAAGTATCCACTTCTTTTGCAGAGACGATTTATTCTTCACTAGACACTCTGGCTGGCTGGGTTATTATATTGTGATCCGTTGCAGTTGGTTTAGTCTCCTTCTTTCTTGCTTTCCTGTTTCTTAGCAGCATTCATTCTTTTCTTCAGGCATAGCACAGTTAATAAGGCAATCTATATAGCAGGCAAGGCAGCACATGTTCTTTCATGGGTGAGTTCAAATTCAGATGGGTAAAGACCGAGCAAACACCTATTTAGGGCCACTAGCCATACATATTAACAGACATAAGCCCACTAATATTGCTCAAAAATGCTCGTCTCCATGCTTTAGTTCTTTAAACAAATCTGATAACAGAAAAATCCAAAATCAACTGATTAATAATCTTGATCTGCCTTATTTATAGATTTGCCGGCTATTGTTTACTGGAATGCCACTAATTAGAAAATATGTCCTTACACACATTTATTTTTTTATCTTATACAGATCTATGATGAAAAATTTGTACAAGTTTCACATTTTAATAAAATTTACATTTAAATTTACTTTTTTTACAATGTTTTTAATATCATAACTTTCTAATATCTTTTTATTTGCCTATACGTTTCTAATAACTTTTATTTACCTTTTTTTTTTCAAATAAGTGATTTTGAAGAGAAAAAGAGACATATTTTGTTATACACCCCCTTCCCCTTCTTTTTTGTCTTTCAATCTTTATTCATTATTACCTTTCTTTTACATTCTTTTTAAAAATAAAAGTCTTTACAGCCTTTTAACTAATTTTCAACTAATTATTAACCATTTCATGAGTTATATATATATTTTTTCCCTTTATTTTTTTAAAAAAATATTGATGACCTAATTCTTTTAATTTCTTTGTTTCACTTTTACCCTTTAACTTACTTCTTTTTTTTTTTATTAATAATAATAATAATAATTCAATTCAATTCAATATCAATTTATTATGTGCATTTCAACATTTACACTTTAACAGAAATACACAATAAAGAAAACAAAAAAAAAAACAATAATAATAATAAAAAAAAAACAACTATAAGCAAATACAAACTACATAAATAAGATTAAATACACATACATGTTAATAACTATAAATTTAGTTGTTTTCTAACATTCATAACAAATTGATCACAAAAAATATCAATATTATTAAAGGTTACATTATATACCATTTGCAATCTATTAATAACTGACTTACTAAAGAAATTATTTTTACATATACTAACCTTGAAAGTTTGCATTTCTCTTAATAAATGACTAGGTACTTTCAATTCTATTTTTGATATACAGTTAGTGACATCAATTTCCCCATCAATCAACTTTTTCAACAATAACATATCTTTCAATATTCTTCTTTCTTTTAATACTGTTTTAATAATTTGACCTTCTCCCATTATTAATTTATTAAATCTTTTTTCAACATTATATATTCTTGATTGAATATTAATCAGATTGAAGTTCCATACACAAGAATTATTTGACAAAGTTTCTTATATTAGACTATTGTATAAACTTAAAATGTTGAGTTAGTCCTCATTTAGTTGAGTGGTTTTCCAATTATTTGAGGGGTCGTAAATCTTATGTGCATATGGAAAAAACCAATTCTCTTTTTTTTGATAATATGATAGGTGTTCCTCAGGGTGGAATATTAGCACCATTACTTTTTAATATTTATGTGTGATCTTGATCATAGTATAAAAAATAGTATGATACTTACTTATGCTGATGATTGTAAGTTTTTTAAAAGAATTATTACTTATAGTGATCATATTGAGCTTCAAAAGGATATAATTTTATTATATGGTGTAAGTATAACAATATGGAGATTAATATTAATAAAACATGCATTGTTTCCTATACTAATAAAACTGAAAAATCTGTTTATCAATATAAAATTGAGAATAGGGTTATTAAATATAAAGAGATGGTATCTGATTTGGGAGTTATATTTTGTAATAATTTTACTTTTAATGCACATATTAAATATATTATTAATAAAGCATACAGAAAGATGGGCTGTATTTTGAGATATGGGAGAGATTTATCTATTTCCACAAAATATAGGTTATTTTTTTCTCTTGTTGTTACACTTTTATTGTATTAGTAGTAAATATTTATTATAACACATAAGAATTTAAACAGCTATAATAATAACATTTATAATATTGGAAAGAAACATATGTACACTCAGATAGTTATTTTAACCATTTGAATTCAAATATCTTATTTTGAAGTAATAGATAACTAATAGTTTATTATTTAAAATTCAGTTTGCAAATCTTTTATGTAGAAAGAAGTTATGGCCATTAACTTACTGGTAAGCTTCAATTGTTTACGTAGGTGATTAATCTCCTTAGTAGTCTGATTCCTTTCGATGGATAGTCCGCAGTACTATTATTTATGTTTTCATTTCTGTTATTTATGGTTTCATTTCTTCCATATCTCTGATCAGGATTGGGGCAAGGTAAGAAAAGGTGTCAGTGAATGATCTGGTTCTACTCGTACATGGAGAATAGGTTCAGTTTAGATCTAAGTGGAAACATTTTATTCTTAATTCAAAATTAAATGCTGCACATGTGAAAATGCCCAAAACACAGGTGAAAAAAGATTCTTTCCCAAGTTGTCCACTCTTTTTGCACATATTTTCTTTATTCTTTGTTTTATTATTCTATAATCTTTCACATTATTTCTTTTTTTTCCAGCTACAAAGTTTTTTTTTCCATGGATTATTTCTGCCATCTTTAATTAGTGTTAGAAAGTGTTTCTGATCATAATATTTTATGTTTGGAATTTCTTTTCGCTATTTGGATTAATTAACCTGAATGTATTTTCCAATATGAACATTATTTTGATTAAATTACATAGATAAATAAGAAACAAAGATTAACTTTCAATGTACATTTTTTTTTCTAAAAAAAATTTATAATACTTAAAAATATCGTCTTTTAAATGATCTTTGCATTTTATTCTCTTTGAAGTTTTTTTTTAAATATTACACAATGCCAAATATAGATTTGTACCATATATAAATAAACAGTACAATACCACCGGGGCCAGGGGAAGAGAATAAAATAGAGGTTTGAACTTATTTTATTCTTCATACATCAATCTTTATAGAGACCTTTTATACCATGTCCTGGTCTTATACGGTTTCAGGGACCTAGCATTATAGATACCCCTTTCTCCACTTTTTTCTAAAGTGAAAGCATTTAGACCATCCTTTCGGATGATCTGATAAGATCCATCATATAAGTTTTGGAACTTTTTGAAAATGTATTTTTCAGTTTGCCTCATGGGGTTCACTTTGACCCATATGGTATCTCCTTTTCTAAACTTATCAGTCCCGACTCCTTTTCTCACTCTGTTCCATATCTCTTCTTGATCTTTTAATTAAATATTTTCTGGAGTAGTGGGTAATGTGGATTTATATAATCAAGGTACTGCTTCTCTAAATTAAAGTCTTATAGCCAGTGGATTCATTACAAGTCCAATTTATAAAATTTAATACATGAGGAAACTGTTTCAGCCATCTTCTCTGGTTGAAAGCAGTATATACTCTGAAGAGGCTCATATGGGTTGGACTGTGGATTCCATATGTATAACAATACGTGTTTTAGATCCATCTATCAACTCTTGCCATTCTTACAATGTGAAAGGTGTACCATGGTCTGACAAAATAACTCTAGGTCTACCTATTTTCTCAAAGTATTATGTCTCAAGGACTCGTGTGGCATTCCTGATATTTGCCTGAGACACTGTATATGCTGAAATTGATTTTGGAAAAAAAAATCATGTACCACTAGGACATATTTCATTTTTTTAAAAGCTGATAATGGCCCATAAAAATCAACAGCTATAAGGTCACTTGGCTTGTTAGCAATTATAGGACTGAAAGAGCCCTGATATGACTCATTTGCTGGTTTTATCTTCTGACAGATTTTGCATGCGCTGACAACCTGGGCACTCATATTCAGCCAGTGGAACCCATGTTCCAATAAGCCTTCCAATTTATTAACACCATAATGTCCATACAAATGGTAGGTGTAAATAATAAGTCCTTCTTGTGAACTCTAGTGTGATCATTTTCCACTGATCTCTTTGTAGGTCAGTGATATACCATAGGACCCCTTCTTTAACTTGGTATCTCTTTCTGGTGTTAATTTCAAACATTTCTCCTATTTCATATTTGACTCCTAGTTGGTCAACAATTTTTTTGTAGGTGGGGCTTTGCCATTGCACTTTTCCCAGGTGTCTCAATCATTCTTCCACTATAGCATCCTCTTCTAATTCTATATTCTCCAAGCAGATATCTTCCATCTGCAGATGATTTTGAGCCCTAGGATCAATATTCTGGCTCAGTGTGTCAGCCACCACATTTTTGGTCCCTCTGCAATACTGTATGGAATAATTGAACTTTTGGGGGAAAGGGCTCCACCAGATAAGCCTCCTATTTGTTAAATAACCATGGTTTAGGAATTCCAGGCTTTTATAGTCTGTCCTAATGATTGCTTCTGATCCTATTAAGAATTGGCAGAACCTCCAAAATGCTCACACCACAGCCAAGGCTTCTTTCTTCATGATGCAGAAATTAATCTTGGCAACTGTCAATTGTCTGCTGACAAAGTAAATTACATCCATGGTATCATTTTCCTGAGATTTCATAATAACTGCACCCAACCCATACCCACTACTGTCTACCTGGACAATAAACAGTTTTGTTAGGTCAGGATAAACCAACATCACTTGGTTAAAGAACTTTTCTTTAATAATTCTGAAGTTGGTTTCATGCTCTTCCATCCATTTTCATGATGTCGCTTTACGTAATAGTTGCAGAAGTGGTCTATGTTGAAAGCGAAGTTTTTGTAAAAAATTTATTGTAGAATATATACAGCCCCCAAAATGACCTAACTTGTATTGGTATGTGAAAGGTTGGGAACTCTCTGATTGCCTGAATTCTGCCAGAGTAAGGCCTGATTCCATTCACATTAACCTAGTGCCTTAAGAAATTTCATTTCTTCTGTTGCTAAACAGATTTTTTTTAGAATAATTCAGGTACCATTCATTAAGCACTCTTGTAAAAAACATCTTGAAATGTTGTAAGTGTTCATGTGGGTTATTAGATGCAATAATCACATCATCCATGTAGGTGATTAACTTTTTGATCTCAGGGGACACTATCCAGTCAAGACATTTTAAGAGGCCTGACCCACTATTCTTTAGAATGAAAGGCATGCTGTTGAATCGGTATGATATACCATTACATCAAAATGCCATGTACTTCCGGTCATCAGGGTACAACTTGATCTGCAATAGCTAGCTTGCAGTCAGATTCAATGTGGAAAATATTTTTCCCCAAAATTTATTTACTAATTCATTAATTGGTGGTAGAACATTTTGATCAAGCTATGTGATATTATTGTTTAATTGCTTGGCTCCCAAGCACAATCTTATGGCTCCGTCTTTTTTTTTTTACAACCACTAATGGGCTATTAAATGATGATGAATCCTTAATGTTAATAACCCACTCCTCAGTTTTAGTTAATTCTCTCTCTACCTCAGCTCTATATTGGTGTGGCACCGGGTATGATCTTGCCTGGTATGGTGTACTGTCAGCAACCTTGATTCTATAGTCATACCCTTTAATAATTCTAGGTTTATCTGAAAAAATTGATTTATATTTAATTAGAACTTCTTTTAGGGCCCCTTCTTTGTTCACTTCATTTATTAGTTCATCAATCCACACCTCTATTAAAGGTCTTTACATCTCAAGCTCTATGTTACATATCTTTTGCTAATTCGTTCTCATTTGCAACCCAAACTCTACTTCTCTCTCTTTGCAGATAACCCCTTTCATCTTTATAATTGATCACACATCCAGCTTTGTGCATAAAGTCAGACCCCAATATGGCTTCATGCATCAAACCTTTTAGAATTAATAATATGTGGTGTATAATTGTATTCCTTATTTTAATTTGCATCCAAACTTGTTTCGAGCCTAATTGTGCTTTTTTGTTATTTGCCAACATTATTTGCATGTGTCTCACTAATACAGTTAGTATCTCTATGGGTTGTCTCCACATACATTCATATATTGTCTCCAACATTACCAATATCTGGCTGCCAGTGTCCCACAACATCTTTACCTTAATATCGTTTATTCCCAAAACAATCTTTTGGCATTCTTGAGATATGTAATTAATTGATTCGCTGTTCCACACAAATAAGTTTATCTACCCTCTTTTCATCTGTTGTTCTACTATTTTCAATTCCCATGAGGTTCTTTTGCAACGAATGCTCGCTGTTCTCATGCAACGAATGCTCTGTTGTTCTCTTGCAACGAATGATCTACTGTTCTCTTGCAATGAATGCTCTGCTGTTCTCTTGCAACGAATGCTCTGCTGTTCTCTTGCAACGAATGCTCTGCTGTTCCCTTGCAATGAATGCTCTGCTGTTCTCTTGCAACGAATGCTCTGCTGTTCTCTTGCAATGAATGCTCTGCTGTTCTCTTGCAACGAATGCTCTGCTGTTCTCTTGCAACGAATGCTTTCAATATCTTCACTGCAGTCTCCCCATCTCTGTGGGCTCTTTCAGTTACACCCGTGGACTACATTTCCACTGGGCGCTGGTCATTAACCGCAAGCACTGACACGAGATATCTCTACTCAAATACTGCACCGCAAGCACTGACACGAGATATCTCTACTCAAATACTGCTATAACTGCTTATTCAAATAACTGCCTTCACGTAGTTGTTACACAGTCTTTTATAGCTTTCTGATAACTGCAGCAATCACTATCCAATAAGGTAACGACTCTTCTCTAGAAATATTTGCAATCAGCAAATACTTCTTGGAATTGTTGATCGCCATTACGTCAATGCCTTAATTAAATTCCTCAGTTATCAGAGCGTGATCTAAAAACAACTACTCGAATAAATTCTAGTTTTTCCAGAGTGCACAAACTTGTCTGCCATTTTTACAAAATACTACATCTCCCTCCACTCCAGAAAAACCCTTGTTGCTATTCCTTGATGTTTAGTTGCTGTTTTTTTTTACTACTTGGAGGAAACATATTTCCAGTTATTTCATTCAGAAATATTCCATTCCAAACTGCTGCCGAAATTCTTCGCCAGTTACATTCAATGGTGACTGTGCAAGCATTTTATTTCCAAACTTTCAACTTCCGTTGTTAACGTTATACTAACTGGGATTTCCATTTTCACCAGGTTTCTCCATCTATAGCTAAACTTGTTGTTCAAAACTTATTCGCTACTCACAGGTTCCAAATGTGACTGCGCCAATGTTATATCAGCAAGTGTGACTCTGCGGCCAGCAATTAAATATATACTATGAAAGACTCATAATATTTCATGTAATCAGAATAACGAATAGTCCACAACAACTATTTTCAATTCCCATGATGTTCTCTTGCAACGAATGCTCTGCTGTTCTCACGCAACGAATGCTCTGCTGTTCTCTTGCAACAAATGCTCTGCTGTTCTCTTGCAATGAATGCTCTGCTGTTCTCTTGCAATGAATGCTCTGCTGTTCTCTTGCAATGAATGCTCTCAATATCTCCTCTGTGGTCTCCCCATCTCTGTGGGCTCTTTCAGTTACACCCATGGACTACATTTCCACTGGGCACTGGTCATTAACTGCAAGCACTGATGCAAGATATCTCTACTCAAATACTGCTATAACTGCTTACTCAAATAACTGCCTTCACGTAGTTGTTACAGTCTTTTATAGCTTTCTGATAACTGCAGCAATTAATACACTGTCCAATAAGGTAACGACTCTTATCTAGAAATATTTGCAATCAGCAAATACTTCTTGGAATTGTCGATCACCATTACGTCAATGCTTTAATTAAATTCCTCAGTTATCAGAGCGCAATCTAAAAACAAATTCTCGAATAAATTCTAGTTTTTCCGGAGTGCACAAACTTGTCTGCCATTTTTACAAAATACTACAATAATATCAGTGTTTGTTATTAAATATTATTATTCTTAAAGGTTATCTATACTTTCTTTATTCTCCTGTCACCAAGCTATGGGGGAGAAATCTGCCAAATTTGTGGGTTAAAGATTAATGATTTATTTGAAAAAAATGAATAAATAAAGGGGACGTACATATTCGTTGTGCTTCTTGTATTGTGGTAATCTAAAAATTTAAAAATAAATTTCTAAGCACTGGATATTTGTTAACTTATTCTTAGGAATAGTTTTTTTTTTGTTCAGCAATCAAGAATTCTTAATTGGGAAAGATAACGTCGAGGTAATACGTTCATATTGCTTCGGGATTCGATCAAATGTACAGATATAAAATTAAATTCATATTGTATTTGCTCTCTGATTGAATTGTAATGAAAAAAAAAAATCCCTAAAATTTACCATATCCATTATAATACATAACATTTCTCTCTCTACTCCAGAAATATGCAGAATTTTATTAACCACTCTTTTAGTTTTTCTTTATACATAATACAATCTATTTTATTTACAACAGTCTTATAGTTTTGTCAGTCTCTTCTGTACTCAGGTAGGCCTTATTGAGGTTCTATTTTCTTCTTCTGGCTCTATAGACTTTTCTTCTTCTAGTTCATTTATTATTTTAATAGTTTCTTTTTAAATGGGACAGCTAACCTGAGTTGTAAACTCAGTTTCATCAGAAATATCAGTCTGATTTCTCTTCTCCATGTTCAGAATAACCACTTTGTTTTCTAACAGTTCTATTCTCTGTTTTTTTTAATATGGTTAATATGATATTTAAATACTTTTCCATCTTCGAACCTTATTAATGTATTTATTCAGATACTATTTTTGTAATTATTTCTGGTAGCTATTTCTTCTTTATTATATCTTTAATCAATGTACTTTTGTTTACAGCAAATTTTACATTTTTAAAAAAAGTCATTTTTCTTCTACTTTTATTTGGGAGTAATATGGACAAATGTGTTCTCAAGTTTCATCTTAATAATAAATCCGCTGGAGATTTCTTTGTGATCAAACTAGATGTTAAATGCTAATAAAACATAGAAGCAGTAATTGCTTCTTGTATGTCAGCATATTCCTGCTTGTTTAATGCATTTTTAAGCTGTTATACTGCCTTTTTTCAGATTCAGAATAGCCACTACATCTAACTGTTTGTTCTCCATTCTTTAATATTATGTTTAAATACTCTGCCATTTTTTAACCTTATGTCGTGTATTTGTTTAGATACTATTTTCATAAGTATTCCCAGTAGCTATTACCTTTTTATTATATCTTTAATCTATATGCCTTGGTTTACAGTAAATTTTACATTTTCCAAACAGTCATTTTTCCCTCTACTTTTATTTGAAATAGTTTTGCTATTAACTATTTTGGGCTTTAAAAACTTATAAGCAGTGGAAATTTTTTTTAGTCATTTATTTTCCCAACATTTACATTTGTGACATTATTCACCACTCCTTCCCTTGATTTACTATTTGATGATAAATCAATTTAAGAGATGAGACATTTGTTCTTGCAGATTTTTGACAAATGACCCGTCAATCTGCAAAACACTTATCCAAGTTTAATTCTATTATTAATATCATCCAATATGTTTCCATCTTTAATATTTGAAGTTAATTTCTTCTAGTTTATCATTATCAATCTTTATCATCTGAGAAAATCCACTGAATATTAGTTTAGTCTTTTTAGTATTTGTTTTTAAATCTTTTTTACTTTTATCTGATAACACTTGCAACATTTCCTGAAGCTCTGAAGCATTAAATAAAACCAAACACAACATCTTTAACATCTAGATAGGTTAATTTAAATAATCTCCATTTATTTTTACTCCCTTTTAAAACTGGTGTAAATTTTTTTAAAGATGTCATAGACTTTTCTCATTGTTAATCTTTCTATTATTACCATGTAATCTAACCACTGCTGTTGTATTTTGAGAAACATTCTTCAGAATATGGCAGTAACCTGGTCTATATTTCGATGGTCCAAAGATATTTATAAAATCAAATGCCTTTTCATAATCTACAAATTCAAAGTATAATGACAATTTAGATTCATTGGTCTTTTTTATATTTTCTTTTAATATTTGGATATGATCCACTTTTAAATTCATTTTTAAATCCAGCTTCTTGTACTTTTAGTTTGAATCCAAAATTCATTGTAGATGATTTGTAATTATCTTGACAAAGATTGTACAGAACTGATAAAAGGCTAATAGTTATATGATTTATATCTTCTTTATCAATTTTCTTAAATATCAGTGTTACTATAGCAATCTTCCAGCAAAATTTTTATTCTTTTATCTGATTTTTTAAAGTATTAATAATAATTTCATTATTTTGGGGATTTTCTCTGTATAGATTTAATTGTATGTCTCACTCTTTTATTTATAGTGCTTTTGGTAATTTAGAAGAAATAATAACTGTAGGGTACACATTTTTTCTTTATTAATGTATAAGTCATAGTAGAACTCTTTTATATGTTTCATATCATCTCTTTTTAGTAACAATTCTACTTTTTTTCTTATTGCTGAAATAACTTTATCTATAATATCAAGATGTTTTATACTTTTAAAACTTTTATTTTCTTCTATAGTTTTCCTTATCAATTTACAATTATAACTTCTTATGCCATCATTTTCATACTACTTTACAGAATTTTAGATATTTGTTTCATTTTAATGGATCATTTTTAAATATTTTCATATTCCTTCTTTTCTTTGCAAATTCTTTTATCTCATCTGAGAATTTATTTGTCAATTACTGCTTTTTTGTATTAGATATCTTTGTGCAGTTCTCAATAGAATATCAAATTAAGTCTGAATCATTTTCAAAATCTGTTAATATTTTAAACTGATTTCCATATTTTAATAAAAATTTATTCGAGTATTTCTGAAACTTAGAAATATCTATTGATAATATTGCCTTTTTAAATAGATTTCATCTGTAATTTTGCATTATATATATATATCTTATATTTCACTAATTGATAACTATCTGTATTTTAAATCTATTATAAGTATCACAGTCTTGAAATATATATTTACTGTAAGTCAAAAATGTAATCCAATTTTGTCATAGTATCATTTGTATATTTTCATGTCAATTTTCATTTAACATTTTTCTCAACAAAAAAACAACAAACAAACAAGGATTCTAAATATATATTTTTTTTTCTGTGCCTTTACAAGTGTGTCTTTTCTCATTTTTATTACCATAATCAAATTTTCTTACAGCATTTTTATCTTTTAAACATTTACTAATTCTAACATTAAAGTCTTCAATGAAATTTTTAACATACTATGTGGTCTGCTAAAAGCATTTTGTATATTATAACAAAAATTCTTTACTTTTTGACCACAAGAAAAACTTATTGGGGCACAAATCTGAATTATCTGTATTTGTTATCTTCCATTAATATAAATAATGTTGCTACTTTGTCTGATATATCATTAATTTTCATTTTTTATATACAATTCCATTTCACTTTTTTTTTTTCAATATTTGTGCCTTTGCAATAAAGTACATGTCCACTTTTAAATGAGTTAGTTGTCTCTTCACCATTTTTTCTAATTATACAAAGTCCAACAATTTTCCACTTAATATTGCACAATTATTCTTCCAAGTCATGCAAACTTCCTTAACTTGAAAGTGATTTGAAGTTGTAAATACCTAAATAAAAAGTCATCCATCGAATGTCTAAGTCCATTATTAGTGGATTTAATGGATTTTTAGCCCCTTCACATTACATCGTCCTGAAAACAAGAGTCATAATTTAATTTTATCTATCATGATTGTAAATATTTATTTTAAAAAGGTTATTTACATACACATTTATTCTGTCTTCAAGAAAACTCAACTGATATTTTAATAAGAATTATCAGGCAACTGAGAAGAAAGAGCAGAAAGACCATAGTATCCTAAAGTCACAGGTAAAAATTCAATAAACTTACCATGCTGGTGGATACATGCTGATAAGAAGCTCATCCATGTTTGCTCACTGCAGCTGCAATTACGAAAACATATGGAGTGGTTATTACAAATTTGTCATGCTTTGTTTCTTTAAGATTTCAAAGAGGAAGCAAAAAGTCTTCTTTTACTTGACAGCAAACCCTTTTCTCTAATCTGCATATATATGTAAATTGCATCCCAACAGTTCTTATGCTTAAATGTAAACTAATAAATATTTTAGCAATACATATCCTACCCTTGTTTATAATTTTTAAAACATTATAGCAACTAGAAAATGAAGTGAATTTAAAAACCAAGATGTATAAATAAACTTTATGTAAATTGTATTAGTTGGTTTAAATATATATATATATATATTGGATTTATCTATGCATGTATTTTCTTGATATTACTACAACAGTGTATTGACATTTTGATTGGAATAAATTTATTATCATCATCCATGTAATTGAAATGATGTAAAGTTATATTGACATTTGTGCAGCATTCTTGAATATTACTCCATTAATGATGTGATCTATTTCAGATGTTGGTATAATTTGAATATAAATAAGCAAATACATACAAACCCAATAATATATTACACAAATCTATTCAGTAATAAATATTTTTCTTACCATAGTTATGCTCTCTAGTGTAAGTTTTAGCAATCAAACTCTTTTTATAATTTCAAAGAGAAAAATTATATGGATTTAAAAAAATGTTTTAAAAGAAAATATTATATTAATGAAATTATTCACAATTCTCAATTTTTATTTTTATAAAATTATTTTATAAAAAAAATCTTTTTTAAGCTATAAATGAAAATACAGTGTGCACATAAAAAAATATCTTTAACCATGGTTTTAAATTTCTGTGAAGTCCTTCTTTGCAGTTATAATTTCCAAATTTTTTTATGTAAGTTTTTTTCTTGAAGGCTTCTTACACAATGTATATGATTAATTTGTCCTTTTCTTGGTATGCAATATTTTCAAGATAACAAACAGGAAACATCCATTTTCTTTCCAATAAAATTTCAGGTGAGGCTAACACATAGAGACTCATGCCCTTGGTTGAAAACAAGGTTGCTATTAATTCAGAGGTAACTTCTTTACATTTTTCTAGAGAGGCAAGCCACATGGAAGAAGATGATGTCTAGCTTTTAGCTAACCTAGCACATAGTTTTCATTGTAGAAAACATTTTTAAAATTAAACTTATAGTGTTCTTTACAGCTTGTTTAAAACTTCTGCTATTCTATGCAACAGCTTGGATGAAGACTTTTTATTTTCTTCTTTAGAAGCTAAGTCGGGAATTTCTTTTCTCCTACTGTCTTCTTTAGCAGTTTGATCAAGACTTTTTTCTTCATACTGTCCTCTTCAACAGTTGGGTGAAGACTGATTGCCTCTCACAAGACACTTGCATGTCTTCACTAACTCACACCCCTTTAATTTTTTTTTTGGAACAACCTGTTCATGCATGACAAAATTTTATAATAACCAATGAGATCAATTTTTACAAACACAGTTATTCAGCTATTTACTTCCTTCAACATTGACATTGAAAAACAAATCAAAAATTTAAATTAGAATCATAAATTTTTGTCATTCCTTTCTAATTAAAATTTTCTTGCAAAAATGACACTAAGATGGTAATCAGTTAATTACACTAATTTGATAAAAAAATTACCTTTTTTTGGAGAGAAAGAAAAGAACAACTCTAATTATTTTAAAACAAAATTCAACAAAATATTAAACTTTCATTTATTTATTTATTCTTTTAAAACTATTTATTTCTTTTTTTAAAAGTTAGAATTAAAATTTATAAAATAATTTATCAAAGAGAAAAATTTCTTCTCTTAATACATTTTCAAAGTTAAAAATTAAAACTAGTAATTAATTATAATTACTGAAGAGAGAGAACAAAAGAAATTGTTTATCTGATCTTATATTTTCAATATGCTAAAAAAATGTTTGAAAATTATGTTATGAAAATTATATAGAATCTTCATATTATCATTTGGGGAGAAAAGTAAAACATTTAATTGAATCAAGTACTACCCATTATTATTATACAAAACATGTATGGGAAAATTAAATATTTCCCAAGTAATTAAATAATTCTAAATTAAACTTAAGGAATATACTACCAACTATCTATTTATTTTTAATGCAGGAATGTAACCAAATGGCTACAGTATATAACTTCACATATAAAATAAATTGTTCAAAGTTTGCAGTCTCAGTGTATACACTGACACACATAATTTTTATATTATATATGAACCAGCTCTGTTCTCAACTTGCTCTTGCAGTTTTGTTAAGCTTTGCTTGTAATAATCTTTTCAATATGGAAACAAATAACAGCTTCATGTTTGCTACTTCCATTATAGACTTAATCACTGCTAGTCGATTTTCTAGTATATCGTTGCCCATTCTTTACTGTTGATCTATTATCACTTCAAATCAACACTAACTTTAATCCAGTGTATTCATTTTAGTTGCTCCCTGCATACAAATTCTATTTTAATTTAATCTATAAATTTGGGGTGATCTCTCAAATGAATTTCTGGAGTAATTTTCTTCATTAAAGGGAATGTTATAAAAGTGAACAAATCCGTGCTTATTTACAAAAATAAATAATCTTTTATTTGGATATATGGTTTTATATGCATAGACATTTCACTACTCTCCTTCCCCTCTACTCTAGAAATACTGACAATTTATTACTATATCTTTAAATTTCTCAGGTGGTTTACTTTTGTGTTTACATGGAGTTTTAGGGATAATTTTCTTCTTTTTTTTTGTTTATCATCAATTAATTTAACTTGGTCTGAATCAGTAATTAAATCCTCCAATAAAAAATCTTTTGTTAATTCTTTTTCTAAGGATTTATTTAATTTACAAGAATATTTGACAAGGTATCTTCATAACAATGGTGAAGGTGTTTAACATGTTTTTTTCAATTTGCTCCCATTCTGTAATTTCACTATTCTTATTGTACCGGTCAAAAAACGTTCACCACCTAAACTTCAAATCGGATCCAAATGCAGCTGAACCAAACCGAATTCAAACCCAACTCACCAGCTCAGATCAATGGTTGATCTAAATCGACGGCACAGTGCTATGCGCCAAGAAACTAGCTCAATGGTTGGTGAGGATTAGAAATCCCTGAACTGACACTAATATCGGATAATAAATTAACTAAAGATAATTTTAAATCGAATCATATGTATATGTTCGGGTTGCCAACACAGACAGCGAGCCTTAACATTTAATAATTATCGAATAAAAAAAACTTAA
Source organism: Epiperipatus broadwayi (assembly GCA_028023455.1). Lineage (NCBI taxonomy): Eukaryota > Metazoa > Onychophora > Udeonychophora > Euonychophora > Peripatidae > Epiperipatus > Epiperipatus broadwayi. The sequence continues at coordinate 1,019,145 of JAQFVV010012537.1, read as the reverse complement.
GAAACCAAGTGTGTTTATAAAATATTTAATAATACTAGTAATAGATTTGTTCAATTTTAAATGATGATTATATTGATTAATTCTAGTCCTTAAACAAAGTTTATAATTATAATAAGAGTGGCAGTTCTTATTATATGCCAATGAGTATTACACAATATTATGGAATTCTACGTCTATGCCCCCAATAAGAAATTAAAGTCAGATAAAGGTATTCAGTTGTAAAAGAAATTATTACTCTAATTCTATATGAAAGAATGTGAGATTTATTTTCACATTCTTTAATCCATTCATGAAGAGCAAGATACGTATTTAGGGCATAACTTTAACCTCCACTAGAAAACTAATTTAATTTGAAATAACTGAGAAGTTGTTCGACTTTAATTGAAATCACCATCACGAATTACGAGCATCAGAGCGGGCTTTACTGGAACAGAAAGGTAATGTACTGACGAATTATGAGCTATGAAATGAACATGGAAGATAATAGCTGGTCGGTGATTTAAGTATTATGGCAGCTCGTATTTCACAAGTCTTATTGCCCTTTAAGAAGACTGGAACACGGGGAAAGCCAGGCCAAGTTATAACTACGAACCTTTGGTGTTCTGAATATAAGCGGGGGAGGAAGTGCTTTCTTCCTCTATAATTTAAAATAACAGTAATATTACCACTGACAAGCCTAATGGAGTGGAAGATTGCCCTATGTCAGCAACGTTTGAAGATGATGACTTGAGAGTCACTGTTTGAATAATAAAACCCAATTATAGAATGCTCTACGTGATGACTTGATCAAATTAATTAAAGTCAAACGAGCTTTTAACTAAAACTATTTTAAAGCTTTTAGAAAATCATATTAATTATGCCCCTCCAAACATTGTGCCCTTCCTGAATCTTAATAGAAAGTAAAAACAATTTGAATTAGAATGTATTCATTTGATTCCTTTATCAACCCTTTTGCAAAAAACATTTTAACATTATATGTGAATAACTAAATATTGGTGAATACGAGAAAATAGCTGGGGCATAGATTAAAAACAGAGCTAATAATTTATTATTAGCCAATTATAAAAACAACAAACACTTAATAATTTCTTTCGACTTGATGTTTAATAGAACGGTATAAATTTAGTTCTAATGGGCAAGAATTACTATTAGACTTAATGTTATATTATTTGCACAAAGCAAATGGAACAAAGGAGCTCATCGAGTCGAAGGATTGTTGGCATATAATTAAAAATACATGACATTTATAAATCACACAATAAATATATATAATATAATAAATGAACCGCCATCGTAAGAAAGGAAAGTTAAATTTAAAGACTAGAAGTTGAGAGAATTACAATATATTTACAATAGCATAAATAAAAAGGTTTTATAAAGATTATTACAGTAAAGAATAAAAAGAGCTCTTAAAGGGAGTGTAAAATAAAGTTCGGAAACTGGCCAGAAAGTTAAGGTTCATTATGGAAGTATATTACCCATTTCTTCTGGGACTCGTTCCTTAGTTTACACATCCGAGTTGATGGAAACGTAGGCACACATTTAGTCGATTACTTGAATAGCATTTTAAGTGATTTTGGCAGCATGATTGGTCCGGAAAGGATTTAGCACCTTCATTGAAGATTTTCAGGGAACTTCAGAAACAGTAGTCAGATTCCTGACATTTAACCCCTTACTATGATAGGAACACTATTTGAATTCATGATTTTAAAATGCCCAGAATTTAATGGCACTTTTCTGCAACAAAGATGGCTTCTCTCTCTCCAAACTTTTCACAGCTATTTATACTGTATCTGATGCCTTCGAGCTAACGCTTCTTTCATTTCAATGTTACAAAATTTACTAATCAATTTTAGATACATTCCTTCGATAAGACTTTCAAACTCATTAACTTGAATTCATTTTCTAATTAGAAAATGAATTTTTAAAATCAGAAAATGATTTTAATTGGGAAATCCTTACATTTTAAATACTTATTTTTTTCTCTAATTAATAAAACTTTACCCATTGTTTTTGGAAAGGGAAAATCTGAAAGCTTATCGAAAGAATGCAGCTTTTAATCACTAAAATTTTAACAAATTATTTAAAAGTAAAATCAAACATTCCCGACGCAATGAAACTTTCGAACAATTATATATATTTAAATATTTACAAATATATACACACAATCCACACAGTTATAATATATATATAAATTCATGAATAATTCTATCATGAATTTATTAATAGAATTGATCAATTTAAACCTGAAACTAGATAATTTTAATACACATTTATAAAATAGTTTTTCTTGAAGAAAACTAGCATGGATTGACCATATAAAGCCCCATTGCATCGGAAATTTAAGGTTAGTACTAGGGGTTTGTTATGGGCTTATGGCTAGATATCATGAAGCTAGGATCGAACTCAGATCCGACTGCTTCATTATATTCTTTAATATTCCTCTCATTATTTTGACGGGTGTCCATTTACAATAAAGTAAGGCACATATCCAAGTTTTTTCTTCTACTAAGAACTTTTTCCAATTTAAAACTATCATTTTTGCAAATGGGTGGTACTAACTTTGTTAAATGAGTGTGAGGAGTCCTAGATATTTCCTCATCCAATTTGCTATAGCTGTGCTAAAAGTTCTAGTGTTTAACAAGTTATTATTCACATTTACATAAATACCCAGTGGTTGGAACCCAATTTATTTCTAACAATGAACTAAAATTTTTATTAACTACATAAAGTATCGGTCATTTCACAGTAGAAATTAATTTTACAGGCACTACCACTTTTTCCTGAATATCAATTTTATTGCCATTTATATCAATAGCAATCACATCTGTATCTCAAAGTGTTATCTTCCTTTTACATTTTCCATTAATTTTAATCCAACCTCTGTAAGTTATTGATGGCTTTGTTGTCTACTTATATTTTTATTGTTTTACCACAAATAACTGTGTCTAAAAATATATGATCCATTTCTCTATCATTCATCGTCTTTATACTAACATTCTCATAATTTAATCTTCTTTCAAATTTATAGTTTGTTTTTATGAAATTAGTAGCTCTACTGTCCCCAAAATGACAGATAGCTATTAAATGACCTTTTTTACCACAGTTTCTACAATTTTTATTACTATGTTTATGCTTATTTTTAAAATGTTCAGGTTTATTACAACAACAGCACTTTTGCTCTTTTCTATTACTACATGGATCTGTAATAAACTTGCTACATTTTGTTTTGTTAGTGAAGGTTTCCTCAACTTCTTTTGTAAAGCTTCTTGTACAACACATTTTCCCATAGCTCTTTTATAGCTTAGGTCAATGTCGCTGAGCAATATTTTTCAGAATTTTTCACCCTCTATGCCATATAGGAATTGTTTCAATAATGTCATTTATTTCCAGACCAAAAGCATAGTGTTTAGCCAGCTTTCTTAGAGTTAATTCATAGTCCACATATTTTTGTTGTGGTATTTGTTTTTGGTTTCTCAATCTCAGCTGTTTTACCTATTTAGAAATTCTTGGAGTGAAATATTCATTTAAAATTTCTACAACTTTTTTATATGGAAGTTTTTCTGGACATTTGGGATCAGTAAGTCTATTTTCAGGCTGTATAACATCTTGATCTTCAAAATAACAAAGGACTGACACTTTTGAGATGTATCAACATATAATAATCTACAAGTTCTACATAATGTTTCCATGAGTCCATGCTGGTTATGTTAAATTCACAGATTGCAGAACTTAGGGCAGGCATATTTTATTATTCATAGTAGAAGTTATCCTGTATCATCAGCTATTTTTACCCTTTATCTTCTCTGGATCCAACAACTCTCAACTCTCACCACTCTATGTATTGCAAGTTCTCTCCTGTCTAATCCAGTCATTACTGTTTCACCTGTTGTCTCCTGAGGTTGAAGATCAGTTAGGGATCTAAATAAATAAATAATCACTTTACCTACAAAATGTATATGTAATAAGATTTATTTAGTAACAAATAATATTGTGGTAAAGCAACTTAAAAAGGTATAAATCCATTAATATTCATACACTACTTAGTTTTCTCGGGTGAAAATAATTTTCTTTCATACCATGAGTAATTCAATTATTATATTTGTGCTTTCAAATGAATCATCTCTTAAAACACAAATGAGCATATAGAATAAACTATTAAATTTCACAATCTCAGTCTTACATGACATATACAATTTATAGATTATGTATCTCTGTTCCCAACTTGTCTCTTGTGATTTGGTTAAGCTTCATTTAATTATTCTTCACTGATAATAACCTTTTCAATATACAAACAAGTAACTGCTTCACTGCTAGTCGATCTACTAGTCTATTATTGTTCATTCTTTACTGCTGATCTGTTATCACTTTAAATCAGCACCAACTTTAATACAGTCTAACCATTTTAGTTGCTTCCTCTTTCTTCTTCTTTTATCCGAGGGATAAATATATATATCATCTAATTTGTATGCAACTAGTTTAAGTTGCATAGAAATTCTATTTTAATTTAATCTATAATTTTGGGTCAATCTCGCATGCAAATTTTTAGAATAACTTTTCCAATAAAAGGAATGTTATTACAGTAAGAAATCCATGCATATTTACAAAAATAAATAATCTTTCCTTTATGATAGGTGTAAATTATTCACTATACAGACTGTGGTGGTGCTGTTTCGATTTAAAAACATAGCGATATAACATTACCAGGCCTCTAGATTTTTTTTTTTTTTTTTGCTCTAATATATCGTATTTTGACATATGGCTATTTTTGCTTTTTAATATATTGTTGTTTTTTTGGTTGACATAATTATTTTTCTTTTTTTTTTCATTTGATAAATTTAAAACTATAATGGACACTTTTACTTTTTTTTTGGATCTCAAAAGTACACAATTTTTACATACGACTTTTTTTGGGGGGGATTTCGATTCTAAATATACTGTTTTTTTATAGTCTTTTTTTTTTTTTTGGATTTGATTCATTTAAAAGTATAAGGGACACTTGTAATTTTTTTTGGATCTCAAATATACACACATTTTTACATACAACTTTCTTCTTTTTTTTTTTGCTTTTAATATACTGTTTTTTTGAACAGACGTCTTTTTTTTTCATTTAGAATCGACACTTTCCTTTTACAATTTTTAAAAATGGGGGTTGCTGTTGATTGATTTAGAAAAAAATTAATCAAAGCTGTCAAGCTCCGCCTCAGATGTGTATTTGCTTATAAACGAAAAAAAAAAAACTTTTTGGTATTTTGACTAAGATATCGATCAAGAGAGTCGATTCTCCTCCGACCAAAAGAAGCGTGTTGTTGATTGATTTGAGAAGAATTCGAAGCTGTCAAACCAACTAGCCACACTCAGCTGTAAAGCCCTATCCTTTTAACAATGACATTCTGGGTGTGAATTAATTGACTTACAGATCAAAATAATCACAAACAAAACACAGATTCTTTTCAATCAAAGAAATTTATTTGGGAAATACAGAAAATCATAAACATCAACAAACAAACAGTTGGAAAACATTCCACTGCACATGCTCTCAGATTCAATTCGAGCGAGAATACAAATTGGGTCACTATGCATAGGAATTCACGCCACGATGAAAAAGCGGCAAACTATACGATCGTATAGTGTTGTTAGTTTAGACGTAGGGTTAGTGACCGCGGATTCTAACTACTACATCTATTGTCTCTTAAGCGGCTAATAAGATCACTAGTCATGTATTAGCTGTAAGGTTTGGCCGCAAAAGTGGTATTATTCTGTGTTTTATACAGAAACAGCGCCACCACAGGTTGTACAGTGAATACTTTATAAATATCTCTTTTATTTACATATACGATTTTATGTGTGAACATTTCACTAATAAAAGCCATTAACTAGAAATTAGTCTGGGAATATTGGATAGAAGAGAACTGGGCAGGGATTTATGAAGCATTATTATCTGGCATATATTAGTTATTAAAGCTTATAGTAGGTGGTTTAACTTAGTTAAGAATAAGCAAATATATATATGTGACCGAATCTAATATATATGTTTATATCTTTTACTGATGAAATTCTTCATTTTAAGTTACAATCTATTAACATTTTAAAAACAAATGTAATATATATATTGTAGATATAAATGAGTGCTTAGAAACTCCTGGCATTTGTAATGGTGGGGAATGCACAAATTTTCCTGGATCCTATCGGTGTTCTTGTACTGGTGGATTAATGCTTTCATCTGATGGAAAAAATTGTGTTGGTATGGTACTTTTTATAATTATAATACTATTAGAGTATTTTTGTTTGTCTATATAATATGCATATTAAAATAGGAAATGTAATATTTGCTTTTAGAAAAAAAAATTAAGAAGAGATTATTGAAATTTATAATCCAAAGTTATTCATGTTCTAATAGTTTAAATTTTAATCTGTTTTTTTTTTATATTTAATTTTGTCTTCTCATTTATGTTGTCCTATATATTTTTTGTCATTCTTTTAATTTTAGATTTTTTTAAAAAGAAATATTTTGCTCAACCAATTGCTAAAGCAATAATAACATAATTTTTCAAACTCAGAATCATGTTCTGCTTGATTTGTCTAATCTTTTTTTAAAAGAAATATTCCCTACTTAATAAATACATGTTAATCATTAATATTTTGATCTTATGCAATTAAAAACTTTTATTATATGTGACTACAGTATTAATTCTGTGTTGAGATTCATTATTTATTTTATTACCAAATAGATGCTAATTGAAAATATTGAAGAAGACATGTATGAAATTTGCACCATATCTTTGAATTATAGTACTTCCATCTTCATTTGGAGATATATTTAATTTTTAAAGTGTTTCTATTTAAGGTGTTAATTGTGTTTGTGTAATTGTTCTACGTGAAGGTTAATTATATAACAAAAATAGCAAAAGATAGGATAATTTCCGACTGCTTTGCTATTTCCCAATTGATCTATGTATAATAAAATTAAATAATTTTAATGTGATTCTAACTGAAGTTTCAGCTTAATATAGTGCTCAAAAAAAAAAAAATGGGTATGAGTTCTCATTGTTGCAATCAATTATTGCATCTGAGAAACTTCATCATATCAGCTCTTTTTTATTACAAGAAATTTATCAGTTAATCAATAAAATCTTTATCTAATATATCCAAAGCTTTTTACTGACTTTGTTTTAGCAAGTCTATAGACACATTAAGCAATGTACAATCTAAACCAATTCTTCTGCCCATAAGCATTTTGCATTACTATCATATGCAGAATGGATTTATTTTATAGATCGTGATATAATTTAGATTTACAGTCAATCATGTTTAAAAGAATACTATTTTATCACATGAAAAAGTCTCAAAAATTATTCTATGAATGTTTTATCTAGTTTCAAAAACTTTGAATCATATCTAAAGTGTTTGTGCCTAACGGGCTTAGAAAAAAATCAAATTCTCTTCCATTCTCTATGGTTTTATATTAAGTATACCATTTTGTAAAAAATTATAATGAGTGTTTTCATTTATATTAAAAGAAAATATTACAAAGTAAATATAATAATTCACAGATTGCTGTATTTGACACTACTGCCAATGCTGAATTAGATAGGAAACTTTGGTAATGGATTGCTCTTCAAATTAACTATGTTTTCTGATTACTGAATTTATCCAGTGGAAAAGTTGTCTACATGTGGACTCATTATAACAATAGGCAATAGGACTTTTAATACTAACTTTTAATAACATTGCCTTTAAAAAATAATGATTATTTTTATTTACTAGATTTGTGTCATCTAAATAAATAATAAATTACCAAATTTGTTTATATATAATTTTATTTAAATCTGAAGTCAATTACATGTATTAGCCTGTGCATAAAAAAACTTATAATTTGTTATAATTATTTATTATAATATTCCTGTCAATGATTAACATTTTACTTAAAAAACAAAAAGCTGTTAATAAGATGAAATTAACATAACCAAAAGTATTCTTAAACAATTTCAGTTTCAGAATATGATTTTTTTTTTTTTTTCCTACTTTGTGATCAGATTGTAAAATTAATTTCTGCAAGAGTTTCAAAAAAATTATTGTTATTTAATTATTTAACATATGGATTTAAACAGTTTAGTTGTTAACAAGATATTGTAAATAAATTTATAGACATCCCAACCAGGAAATAGATTTTCTAATGACTTTAGTAATTCCTTCAATTCTTCCACTGAAGCTATAAATCTGGCAATTATTAATTATGTGTCATCATCATCATCATTATTACTATTATTATTATTTGAATATAGAGCAGTGTACAGTTGGTATTAATTATATTTATTTTGCAGATGATATTAAATTATATAAAACTATTACTAATTGTGATGATCAGAAAATTCTACAATCTGATATCTAATTATATTTATTTTGCAGATGATATTAAATTATATAAAACTATTACTAATTGTGATGATCAGAAAATTCTACAATCTGATATCTAAAAATGTCAAGATTTATGTTTAAGAAACTATATGAAAAAATAGTGTGCCATGTCATTCTCTAAAAAATCATCCACAAGTATGTTTAATTACACATTAAATTAAAAAAGTATCTCATGATTTAGGTATTATCTTTAAGAATAATGGAAGAAATAATAACAATTATTGCAAAAAGTTACAAAATAATGGAGTTGGTTTTCAGAAACTGTATAATGTTTTTAAAAAATCCATGTATATACTTATTTAATATATTGATTTTACCCATTTTAAATTACAAACCTGATCTGGAACTCCTGTAAATTAAGTCATAGATTAGCAATGGAAAACATTTTTAAAAATTTTCTAAGATATATTAACTATGAAATAATATATGATGCCAATGTTCTCTACAAAATCTTTACTGATAGAATATATTTTAAAAAATTACATTAGGTATAATAAATGTAAAAATTGCCAAACAATAATATCTTTTAAGATAAAGGATGCAATATCAACAGATGTATATAACATCTCAAAGTTTAAAATAAAACCTTAAAAAATTCATCACTAGTAAGATTACCTAGACTATATAATAAATACTTTAGAGCTGGTAATATATTTGAATCAAATGATGGAACATTTAGGACTACTGTATAAAAACCTCTGTAAATGTTTGGTAAACAATGTTAGCTATGCATTTTTGTTTGAATATAAAATATATTAAATGGATTAAATTAAATTATTATTATTATCGTCATCATCATAGACAAATGAATAGATTATTTTTATGTATAATATTTTTAATATATTAGATCATATCCATAAATGAATCTATTGATCTGCAATACTCTACTCAATATGTCAATAGAATATAGTTTATGTTAATAGGTGAGCTATAACATTTAATATTTACTAAAATTGATGACACAATATTTACTAAAATTGATGAGAACTATAGAAACACCAAAGATGATTTTTATCACTGACTGCATTGGTATTTTATTATTGTATTTATATTTCACTGGTTAAACATAAGCGCAATGAAGTATGATAAAAAAATATATATTTTATGACATATCCTATTCAAAAAATAAGTATACCCTAAATAATATGATAATATAAGTATGGATGTGTGTTAAATAATTAAGTGCATTTATTTACAATGAATTTTTTTTTTGGGGTGGAGGGAATTGTTATATCTAACAAAAAAATGTATTCATGCAGTGACTAGTAAATGAAACATTGAAATATGTGGGGAAAAAGAAGTATAAGATGCATGAGCACTTAAAAAACAAACAGATAATTAGATAGGGAAAATGTATAAAATGAATTAGTAGCCCAAAAAATTTTGATTAAAATGTTTTATAGAAACTTTTTAAACGTGTTATTATTTTCATTTGTTTATAACATATAATTGGGAAAAATAGTATGATGATATTGTATTTTTTTGCATTTTTATATTAATAATGTGTAGACTTGTAAATATATGTATATGTTTTAATTAGATGTTGACGAATGTAATTTAAATCGTAATCTCTGTTTAAATGGACGTTGTGAAAATACACATGGATCTTTTAAGTGCATATGTGAAAATGGTTATTCTGTTAAAGTTTCACCTGCAAGTCCTGGATGTACAGGTAAAACCTTTTTCTGAATTATTTTTATATGAAAAAGTAAGAGTATTAATTTCTGAATTTATAATGATATTTTTTATGAAATTGGAAATAAATGATCTATGTAAATATGTTTGATATTAATAAACTGTGAGTTGTTATCATATAGAAGAAATATTTGTTTGGAATATTTTTGTTTTCTTTTTTGTATTTGGACATAATATTAAACAATTAATTAATATTTCATTATTGATTCCATTATTAATAAGAATTTCATCGTTTTCCAAATATGGCCATTAATTTCAATATATAAAAAATAAAACAAGATTTTAAAAAAAAATGGGTAAAATTGGTTAATTTTTTATATATAGTAATAATTAATTAGTGCAAATTAAAGACTAAATTGTTTTATTATGAAAAATTTTTTTTGATAATCTATAGTTGCATATTACTTGTCAATCTTGAGAATATGATTATTCATAAAATCACTCAAAAAATAGTAGTTGCTGAAGTAAAAATTTATTCATTTTTAATTTTCAGTTTAAACTTAAATTAAACTCCACCAAAATTTCAATATAAATTAATATCCTGAAAATTATCATTTAATAATACATATCTTATGTTTTTAGATGATTTAAATTTTATCTATCTAAGAATATATAAATTAAGAAAAATTGATATTATTTTACATTGTTTAATAGTTATTGTTACCTCTGAAGTGCTTTTAAAAATTAATAGATTAAGTTCATTCAAAATTAATACAAATATTTTAAGCCTGAATATAAAACACACTTAACATTCTACATTAAAATTATTAATAATTTTCTAAGTTTACATAAATAACATGCTAGTTATCACTAGAGGATGATCCTCATATCATTAAAACATGAATTATGTTCTCATAAATATATGGATTCTATATATTGATGGAGTTTTTAGCTTGACAGATTTTCGAATATTCCAACTGCAAATTAATTATAAAAATTGGTGAGTGAACATTGCGAAGTCATCATATAAGAACTAAAATGAGAATTCTAAATTGAAAAGTTATAACTCCTTAATATACCATATCTAAATTAACTTTAATTTAAAAAATTATTTTCTCATCTCTGTGAAAAGAATTTTCAAATCTCATTTCATGCAAAATATTTATAATGCCTAAAAATATTCTCCTGGGACAAATAGACCACAAACTATTCACCCAGTATATTGATATCAAACCATTTTTAAAAAAATAGATGAAAAGTATATTGATTGAATACATTCTCTAATAAGATAACATAAATAGAGCTAACATAAGAAAAAAATTTTTTTTATTAGAATGGCAACTGCATACATTAATATTATTGGACAGCTTAAAGAAAGAAACATAATTAGAATGAAGTAAAATAAGATAGGAAAACATGATTTCCATTCTTCTAAATTAATGTAAATGCTGTAAGATTTATATGAAGATATAAACTATATGGGAAGTATAATTGAATACCTGTTATGATAGTCTCCTGTTTTTTCTATAATCATATAATGATAACTTTTATATATGAAATATAAAAACAAACTAAGCTAATTCCTAATATCACAATTTGTTATTGGAAACAAGAAAGTAATAAGTTTTTTGAATTTACTAAATAACCAACTGCTTTGATGCTCAGGAAGTCATATGACATTTAAACACTAGAAATAATAGATTTCCTTCAGTGATTCTGCCACTTTATCATTGCATTAACCTAAAATTACTTAAATTATAGACTTCTATCAAGAATTAAACAGTAATAAAGAACAGGTATCTCCTATAACTATTACATCTTTGGTATTGCCCAAAATTTTAAATGAAGAAGTGAGACATGCAATTAAATGTATAAAGAAAAGAAAGGCTCCAGATAATGATGGAATTATAATTGATATATTAAAAGAAGCAGGTGAAGAAATATAATTTTTTTTAGCAAAGTTATACACCAAATGTCTAAATGATAAAGATGTACCAGATGATTGGAAGAATGCAGTATTAATATTAATATTTTAAAAAAAGCGATAAAGAAGATATTAGAAATTACAGACTTATCAGCCTTTTATCAAAATTTTTACCAAGATAATTAATTACAACTCATCTACAGAAAACATTGGATTTCCACCAACCAAGAGAACAAACTGGATTTAAAAGTGGTTTTAGTACAGTAGATCATATCCAGGTATTGAGAGAAGTTATAGAAAGGACAAATGAATATGAGTTGCCATTATGCTTTGGATTTGTAGATTATGAAAAGACATTTGATTTTATAAACATTTTTTCAGTGATTAAAGCATTGGGTCATCAAGGTATAGATCCAGGATATTGTCATATTTTAAAGATTATTTATAAAAATGGAACAGCAAAAATTAGATTACATAATGATACTTGGAAAGTCAACATTGAGAAGGGTGTAGGACAGGGTGACTCCATATCTGCAAAATTTTTTACAGCATTGCCGCAAAAAGTATTTTGTGGGTTAAAATGGGAAGCTAAAGGAGTGAAAGTAAATGGCGATTATTTAAGTCATTTAGATTTCGCAGATGATATAATTATTTTTACAAGTAATGTTTTAGAGCTGCAGGAAATGTTGCAGGAGTTATCAGATGAAAATAGGACTAAAGATAAATGTTAAAAAGACTAAAGTAATGTTTGATGGATTTTCTCAAAATATGAAAATAAAGATTGATTATGATGAGTTAGAAGAAGTTAACAGTTACAAATATTTTGGTCAGATTATTAATACAGATGGAAACATAATAGATGAAATTAAACTTGGTTGGAGTACTTTTGGTAGAAAAAACTTGATACTAAAAGAAAATATGCTTATGTGTTTGAAAAGGAAGGTTTTTAATAAATATGTTTTACCAGTTTTTACTTATGGATCTGAGTCTTGGACACTTAATAGAAGAGCAATACAGAGACTTCAGACCACTCAAAGAAGTATGGAGAGATGCATGTTGGGAGTAACAAGAAGAGATCAAAAACATAATGTATAGGTAAGAGAACAAACAGGTGTTACCGACCTCATTGAAAAAATTAAAGACTGAAGTGGAGTTGGGCTGGACATATTGCTAGAAGAGATGATAATAGATGGACAATTGAAATCTTAAACTGGATTCCAATAGATTATAAAAGATCCAGAAACATACCACATGTGAGATAGATGGATGAAATAAGAAAGTGTGCAGGGGTGATATGGAGAAGAGAAGCTAAAGATCAGAGAAGATGGATTGAACTTGGAGAGACCTTCATCCTGCAGTGGATTGATAATGGTTGACGATGATGATGATGTCTCTTTATCTAGTATTCAGAATTATTTTTTGTGTTTGTTTGTTATACAATATATTGTAATTGTTTGAAGCTTAATTATTATTTTATAATATTTCATTCTGAGAAAATGAATCTTTTTTTTTCATTTAAGCAAATGATTTTATTAAAGTAAACTAAACTAATTACAGATCTAGAAGATATTTACAAATAATATACTCTATGAAGAATTATAATTTTATGTTTCTTACTGCATTGCCAAATTCATATAATATTGATATCATTTACTTTATTGCTTTTACAATGCTTCATATAATTATAACTGACAATTGATGTTTCCAATTGCTCCAGCAATCTTCAGAACTTTAACAAACACAATACAAATACATGGACACAAATATACATGCACATATAATTTTACATTTTATATATACATATATTCCATCTTGTAATCAATATTTATATACATACGTATATCTTTATATACCTCTTTCTATATAATTATTACTTCTTTATATATAATACATTTTAACCTTTTTTATATTCATCAATCAATACTTCCTATAATCACATATATATATTTTTATTTTATTTATTTTTTATTTTATTCTTTTTTTTTTTAAATATTTAACTCTAACATTACACTTATATACATTACAAACAGAGCATGAGTTTGGAAAGGATTGTATAAAAATAATATGATTTACAAATAATAAAAGGGATAGAAAATTAAAATAAGCTATTCATATTAATATTAAGCCAGTATTAAATAGAGATTTGGGCCTGAAAAAATTGTTGACAGTAATAAAAAAGTAATATTAATAATAATATTAGGGATTAAAAATAAGAATTGATTTAATTATATAAAAAATAGAAAAGTGAGCTACTAAGTATAACTGGAAAATTTCAAAGTTTGAATAGTTAACAGCAGGTAAGCTTTGAAAATATAAGTAGAAGATAGGTATAAAATATGTTAAAAAATTATAAACAAAATAGATTAAAATAATTAATAATAAAAATATAAAAAGAAATAATATTATAGGTTAAAGAAAATTATACATATTCAATGTTAATATAATGAATAATACTGTGAAATATAAAAATATGAATATATAATGTTAAGAGTTAAATATTTTTTTAAAAAATAATTAATAAGAATAAAATAATAAAAAATAAACAAAATAAATATATATATGTGATTATAGGAAGTACACCTGGGTGTTGTTTTATGCAAATTATTTTAATGCGATTTTGAAGTTATGCGATTCCTGTTTCTTCTTAATATCTTTTTTATTTCACTATATTTCTTAGATATCAAAAAATTTAAATTATTAATAACTTATTTTGACTTGAAATACTTTTTTTTTAAAAAATATAATGTTATATTAGCAGCTAATGTGAATATGGCCTGAAGCTATATTTAGAATCTTATCATCTATGTAAATAACCTACTTATACTAATGAGTAAATAATAGATTTATACTTACATATAAAAATATCGCAATAAATATTAAAAAATTTTAAACTTTTAAAATGTATTTTGTTAGGTATAACAGAAATAAATAATTTTTTAGATTTTTAAAATAAATAATAATGAAGATTTTATTGATTTTGTAAACTGAAAATAATCTTTCTAATGATAATGTGTAATCTTTTGGTTTTGACTGCGATTTCATTTTTTTAGTATAGAAAGAGAAAACCATTAACACAGCATGAGACTGAAAGTGGCGCTAGTTGTACATCACATCACGAATCTGATTTCTTACCAGTTCACAAACGCATACTGTCAAATAGTGGTAATGATTAAAATATGTATGAAAAAATGTAAAATTAAATACTGTAATTAATATAAAAAAGTTTGTCTTGTATTAATTTTTTTCAAATATTTGAAATTTTTTATTAGTCATACTTTATTTCCTTATTTTTTTAATGTGAATTTTAAAGTAATTTTTCCTTGTTACTTTGCTTTTATGTAATTTCTGAACATTTCAGAACCTATAACCCATTTTTCAAGGTAAGTTAAATCTATTTTTGTGCGATTTCTTTTGTGCGCATTTTCTGAGGAACCTATCTACCACATAAAACGAGACCCAGATGTATTGTTTGATAAACATAAAATATAAAAAATGTTAAAATGTATTATACATAAAATGCTAATAATTATATATAGAGAGATTTATAAAGATATATGTAGGTATGTGAATATTGATTATAAGATAGAATATATATATATAATGTAAAATTATATGCTCATATGTGTGTATTTATACTGTGTTTGTTATAGTTCTGAAGAAGATTGCTGGGGCAATCGAAACCATCAATAATGAGTTATAATTACATGAAGCATTGTAAAAGTAATAAGGAAAGTGAATGATATCAATATTATACAAATAATATACTAAGAAGCCAGAGCAATTTACATTTTTGCAACTTACTATTTATATTGTTTAGTAAGTTTATATTATATATCTATGTTTAGGTAATTTTATTAATTCAGCATTTTGGATTGGTTTATTGCAAATATAATCTCAGTTTTTAATGTTAATACTTTAATAACAAAAGTATTTACATGATTGTTTCTAATATTGCTAATAACTATTTGCATTTTATTATACAGATGATGATGAATGTGAACTAGGAACACATACTTGCAACTCTAATGCTGAATGTTCAAATACTCAAGGATCATTTAACTGTAGATGTTCTTCTGGTTATAGAGGTGATGGAATGAATTGTAAAGGTATGATATTGCATTTACATACAGAAATAAAAATGATTTTTTTATGTATCAATTTAATTTTTTACTTTTGTTTATTTGATCATATTTATTTTTATTATTAAATACTTTTATTTAACTTAGAAACTCTATTTGCTTGTTTGAGTCAAATTTTGTTAATGTGTTAGGCATCAATGACAATGCAATATAACACTGAAATATTTTAGGGTTGCCCAGTTTAGGAGGCCAAATTTGAAAACACTTTTGTAAAAAGAAAAATAGGATAAAATCTTAATTTCTCTTGATTGTTTAATTAAAACTTTCTTTTTTAAAAAAAAAAAAAAAAAAATTGCTGTAAAAATCCTGTAAATGATTTTTAATGATGTGAATTTAATTTCAAATACTAGAAATATAGTGATATAGTTTGATTTTTTCTGTTTTACATTTGAAAATAAATAGTTACAAAAAGTCCATTGCAAAATAATATATCTATAAAATATTTTATAAAAAATGCTTTTATTTAATTTGATAAGTAATGCACTAAAAACTAAAAAAAATTTTTTTTTCTTCATGCACAGTTTGGTAGGATATGTAATTTAAAATAAAAACATTTTTTGTTTTTTTAGTGCATTATTCATCAAATTAATTAAAAGCAGTTTTAAAAATATTTATATGTAAATATTATTTTTTTATCATCATCGTCATCAATCATTATCAATCCACTGCAGAATGAAGGTCTTTCCAAATTTAATCCATCTTCTCTAATCTCTAACCTCTCCTCTCCACATCACCCCTGCACATTTTCTTATTTCATCCATTCATTTTACACGTAGTCTCTCTCTAAGTCTTTTTCAATTTCTTGGAATCCCATTTAAGATTTCAATTGTCCATTTATTATTATCTCTTCTAGCAATATGTCCACTACAACCCCATTTCAGTCTTTTAGTTATTTCAATGATGTCAGTAAATTCTCTTACCCGTGTATTGTGTTTTTGATCTCTTTTTATCCCTATCATGCATCTCTTCATACTTTGAATGGTCTGAATTATTTGTATTGCTCTTCTATTAAGTGTCCAAGTCTCAGATCCATAAGTAAGAACTGGTAAAACACATTTATTAAAAAGCTTCCTTTTTAAACACATAGGTATATTTCCTTTAAATATTAAGTTATTTCCCAAAAGCACTCCAACCAAGTTTAATTCTATGATTAATTTCATCCATTATGTTTCCATCTGTAATAATAATCTGACCAAGGTATTTGTAATTGTTAATTTTTCTAACTTATCATAATCAATCTTTATTTTCATCTTTTGAGAAAATCCATTGAACTTTACTTTAATCTTTTTAACATTTTCCTTTAGTCCTATGTCCTTACTTTCCTCTGATAACTCTTGCAACATTTCCTGAAACTGTAAAGCATTATTTGCAAAAACAACTACATCATCTGCAAAATCTAAATAACTTAAATAATCTCCATTTGCTTTTTTTTTCTTTAGCTTCCCATTTTAATCCACAAAATACTTCTTGCAGCACTGCTGTAAAAAGTTTTGAAGGTATGGAAATACTCTGTCTTACACCCTTCTCAATATCATTATATAATCTAATTGTTACTGTTGCATTTTTATAAATATTCTTCAAAATATGACAATATTCTGGGTCTATACCTTGATGATCCAATGCTTTAATCACTGAAGAAATGCTTATAGAATCAAATATCTTTTCATAATCTACAAATCTAAATCATAATGGCAACTCATATTAATTGGTCCTTTCTATAATTTTTCTCTATACTTGGATATAATGTACTGTATTAACACTACTTTTAAATCCAGTTTGTTCTTTGGTTTGTTGAAATCTGATATTCTCTGTAAATAAGTTTTAATTATCTTAGTAAAAATTTTCTATAAAACTGATAAAAGACTGATAGGTTTGTAATTCCTAATATCTTCTTTATCATCTTTTTTATATATTAGTACTGCATTCTTCCAATCATCTGGTACACCTTTATCATTTAGACCCTTGGTATATAACTTTGGCAAAAAAAATTCTATTTTTTCAACTGCTTCTTTTAATATATCACTTATAATTCCATCATTACCTGGAGCTTTTCCTTTCTTCATCAATATCCATTTATGTATATAAAAATGTATAGAATTAATTTTTTAGAGAAAAATAAGCTAAAGACTTTTTTTTTTCTAATATTATTTTACTCCAAAATCTAAGACAATTGTTAAGTTGGTCATTAAAATTGTTGCTTAAATAAAAACAAAAAAATAAAACACACTCAAACTTAAAGTATAAATTAGCATAAGTTTTGTAAATCTTATATTTTATATTTAATTATTCTCTATTTAAATAACTAACAATAATTATAAATTGGAAAATATACAATTGTTTTTCATATTAAATTAAGATGTAATATTTTTTTAATTAATTATCAGATAAAAAAGTGGAGAAACAGATTTTTGAAAGGTTGAGAAAAGTTGGCTTTATATGTAGATTATTTGTGCTAAAAATGGAAATTGGATTTTTATGACCTATACAGACCTATCTAGTGTACATTATGATTTTAGGATGCCTCGAGGCTAAATTAGTGAAGGAAAATATAGGTACAGTTAATAATTAATATATTACAGAATGACATGATTAAAATCATTTATTTAATTTTCAAAATATGTAGTTGTATAATATTTTTTAAAAATTTTAGCAAAATTTGAGAGATATCCATTCATAATATTAAGAAATTGTTATATTTGGTCTGGATTACAGACTCAACTTACAGAAAATAATACTAAGACAAGTATTACAATTAATATATGTAATACAATATACAGTATATATACAAGAGAATATTTACAATGTTGAATATTGTAGCTTAACATAAACTCTGGGTTCTGCCTACTGCTTCCAGCTACACCTGATAGCTTGCCTTATGGGTAGGGTGTATGACTCTTCCAGCTGTACAAGACAGCTTGCTTCGAACCAACAGTAGTCTTAGCAGCATCCGGTCTCTGTGGGACTTGCCTAGCTGTATAGACTAAATAGCATAGTGCTATCAATGGGAATACTTGCTGCTGTTCAGGTTACAGAGCTTCCCAGGGAGAATGCGAAGGGTCTTTTCTGGTTAGACAGACATTCTTCCCTGATTCTCACAAAAGGCTAACTATTTATAGTCAGATCCCTGATCTTATTGAAAACCTTCAGATTCAGCAAGCATCATTGCTTATTGGCCTGTAATAATCATTGGCTATATTTTATCTATATATCAGCCTATTGGCCTGTAGCAAACAATGCTTAATCCGATCAGATAAGGAGGCATCTGGAATAGTCCACTTCTGAGAGAAGGGAAGACTATAACATCCCTCCCCCTGGCAAAAATTTAGCCCTAGAGAACATAGTCATGCAGGAGTGTTTGCTGCCATCTTTGGTTTGTTGGTCCTCCTTGCTTGTACTGCATGTTTCTGGAGTTTCATTCCTAGTGACTGCATCAGTATAATCCAGCCTAAGTTGTTTCGATGGCGATGATATTGACATCCATCTGCTGTTTCAACTACAATTGTGTGGAGTCTTTTTTGTTGGATTACAACTGCTGGGATCCACTTAGTGGGTGTGGGTCCTCTATACATCCTGCATAGCACTTTAGTCTGCAAAGCTAGTGGTGTTCTGGAAATCCTGGTGTTCCAATTTCCCATATCCATTTTTGTTATAGCTTTTTGTTGACTTCTGAGTAATCAGGTTTTAATTTAGTTAATGTTGTGATCTGGTTCACCTTTGTCACTGCAAAGTCTAAATGACTGAACCAGTCATGGCCTAATAAGTTGCTGTGATCATCTGTTGCCACTACCAGTGGTAATTGTCTAGTTTTGTTAGGCATCATAATTTTAACTCTTGTCTGACCCAAGAGTTTTATTTTTTTACCCTGATAATCTGTTATAGTCCTAGTGCTAGGATGCAGGCTATATTTATTATTTTTATTAATGATAGCCCAAGTCTTTTTTGAAACAATAGACCCTGCAGACCCTGTGTCCAGTTCCATTCTCACTGGTGTATTATTAATTATAATATTCTGTATAAATCCAGACTGATTGTCCTTAATGTGATTTATACTGGCAACTTGTTTATATTTCTTATAGTTGCCCTTGTTGTTTTTGGAATGGATTTTTCCATTCTCATATTGGCTGTTTGTCTTTTTAAGTTTAGACATGCTGCTTTTATACGACTGACTCACTTGCAAAATGAGCACACAGTATGGAGGTGTGAACATTCTGTTTGCACGTGCATTGGTTCATCACACCTATAACCACACTTAACACTCGTTGTTGAACTGACTTAATGCTTGTCAGACTCAGCCTCTGTTCAACTTTTTGAGCGGTAAAATTTATTTTTTTTAATGGCCTTTCTTGACACACTATAGATTCTGCCAGTGTGGCTTGAGCTACAGCCTTTCAAAGTCTATATCGGGTGTCATTAATAGTTTGTCTTAAATTATGATTGTTCATCCCAGAAATGAAACAATCACGTAGTATTTCATTTAAGAACTCTTTAAAATCGCACGTGAGTGCTAATGTCCGGATTCACATTGCGAATTCTCTAGCTTGTTCGCCCTCCACTTGAGTACAGAGATTGAAATAATATCTCTGCATTATTGTTAGCAGTTTTGGGGAAAAATATTCTGTGAGAATCGACAACGCCTTCTCAAAATTCAAATCAGCCAGTGTTTCTAACCCAATTTGAGATTTTAAAAATCTTATACATCAGCGACCTAATTATTGTCATCAGCGTCGCTAATTTTATTTCAGAGTTTTTGATCTGATTAGCCTGCATATAAAAAATCAGATGCTCTTCGTAGCTTGACCAGTTCTCATGAAACGCTGGGTCAAAAGCTTCCATCGAGCCAATTATATTAGCCACTTTTTTCTCTGTTATAACGTGAGAAAAATATTTATTTTGTATATTTGTGAGTAACCACTTGATATGGTTATTTTTAACAGACTTTTTACTCTGTTAGGGCGAGCTTCTGTCTTTTTTAGAAAGGCCAATTTTGATTGGTTTATGAACCACCAATTGTGTTTGTGATCACTTTATTTTTTCCTCCCATAAAACAAGTGATTTTGACAATGGCTGTTTAGTAAATACAACAAATGTCTTATGTTTTTTATTCGCCTATTTTACTTTTTATTTTGCCAGAAATAAGTGATTTTAATAATCACTGTTTAGTAAATACTAATTTGTGTATTTTACTTGGTCAGTATTTATGTTGTGATTTAGTAATCACAGATTCATAACTTACGAGTGTCTATATAATTGCACACTCGCGTATTTACATTTCCAATTGTTGTTTTTTTCCAGGCATGGGGGCAAAAAAAAATCTTTTGTCAACTACGCCAAATCTGTTAGCCTATTGACTGCATCAAAATCTGTTATGTTTGGTCTGGGTTACAGACCCAACCTACAGAAAATAATACTAAGACAAGTATTACAATTAATATATTTATTATATCTACAAATATATATAATACAATATACAGTATATATACAAGAGAATATTTAGAATGTTGAATATTGTAGCTTAACGTAAACTCTGGGTTCTGCCTACTACTTCCAGCTACACCTGATAGCTTGCCTCATGGGTAGGGTGTATGACTCTTCCAGCTGTACAAGAGAGCTTGCCTCAAGCCGACAGTAGTCTTAGCAGCATCCGGTCTCTGTAGGACTTGCCTAGCTGCGTAGACTAAATAGCGTAGTGCTATCAATGCGAATACTGGCTGCTGTTCAGGTTAGCAGAGCTTCCCAGAGAGAATGCAAAGAGTTTTTTTCAGGTTAGACAGACATTCTTCCCTGATTCTCACAAAAGGCTGACTATTTATAGCCAGATCCCTGACCTTATTGAAAACCTTCGGATTCAGCAAGCATTGTTGCTTATTGGCCTGTAATAATCATTGGCTAGGTTTTTATCTAGACATCAGCCTATTGGTCTGTAGCAAACAATGCTTAATCCGATCAGATAAGGAGGCATCTGGAATAGTCCACTTCTGAGAGAAGGGAGGACTATAACAGAAATAATAATACAAAAATATTTACATTAATAAGAAAAGAATAAGAAAAGATTGGATCTGATCTCAGAATTCTATGAATAGTGTATTTTTTTGTAATAAAATATTTAAATAAATAGATTGACATATTAATAGTATTGTCTGTGCACTTAGGTCTTATATACTGATATTGTAAATAAAGATTACTATTAATTATAAATTTTCCTAGTTATTATTTAATATTTTAGAAGATTTATGTAAGTCACATGCACTCTGAATGCTATTAATATTAATATATACTAATAAGGATATACTTATGCAGGATCAGATTAGTATAAAAAAGCTTGCAGAGATTTACATGTGTCTGTGTGTGTGGTTCAATCAGTCAAAGTGTAGAATCATTAGGTGTAGCAGTTGTCTATATTATACATGTATAAGAAATCAAATAAACAGTAATACAAGTAAACAAGGATTTGTTAAATTTGTAGTACATGTTGAATAGCAAATCACCAAAGAAAAGTTAATTGTGGATTGTAGACATTACAATGTTATTTTTAAGAACTGTTAATACTTATATATATATATATTGTGCCCTCACTTCCAGAAATATATATATTATAATAAAATGTGACTAGCTCAGATAAATGGTTATGCTTGGCTAAAATGTGTATAATTATTATTAAAGATATTCTACAATTCTGCATCTTATCAAATTTATTCTAACTAACAGAAAAATTAATATGGTTCAATATCATGCACTAAGTAAATAAGTATTTATTAAATCATGAGACTATGAAGTGAAGTTACAAGTGGTAATATGAATTTACATTGAGCCCATGTCCCACAAGACACTACCTCAATGGCATAAGAATACTATTACTTCTTTATTACCTCAACTAATACATCTATAGCACTCCTATGGCTTTTATAAAAATTAACTAAATAAAATAATAATAATAAATAGATTTTAATCTTTTATCAAAGGAATATAACTAAAATAATCTCAGGTTCTTTTAATTAACTGAAAGTAATTATAATTCCTGCAGATAGGCATGATAAGGGATTTAATATCAAACCTAACTACACCTAATTTACAATAATAATAAATAACTAATAATAACAATCTCCAGTGTATAAGTTAACCTTATCTATTTTTATTATGCTACTAATCATTAAGAAATAAGTAAATAATCTACATGTCTTTCATCTTCATATAGTATCTTAATTAAGAATATGATAAAATCTTATAATTTAATATGTGGCAATAAATAATATTATACTCTTATGTAGTGCATTATAATTATTTTATGACCATCGTAACAATAATATGTTAATGTCAATGAATTTCTGTAAAATCATATTAAGAACATACTGTACTTCTTTTAAAAAATGATTTAATTCATACTGTGTAAATATTATGTTTTAATTCAATTATCTGTTGTCATATGTTGCGGTGTAAAATAACTGATTCGACACAATTTTATAAACAAGTTTAACAAATTTTATTACATTAACTTATACACTATTTACATCCCAAGAGGAAAATAAAAATAAAAAATAAAAATTTTATTACATTATTTCCATTACCCCAAATTACTCAACTATTCTAGACATTTATTAAAATTTTTGAAAAATCACAGTTAATAGTATTTAGGAATCTGCATTTTTTAAAAAAATCATTTAATATCAAATATTACTATGGTATGCTTTCATCAAAAAAAAAAATATACATCATTTGTGTAAAAAATATAAAAAAAAATTAACAACTAAAATGTTTATTCCAGTTAAATATACCATAGATATTTTCCATTATAATATAGTTATCATATATTATATCTCCTAATTAGTATCAATTTAATATCAATTAAATGTATACGCTGGTGTAACTCCTTAATATTGAGTAATATTTATCGATTATATAATTATTTATTTCATTCCGATGTTATTCTATTATAATATATTACTAATTAAAATATGCAATACATGTAGGTATTTTTTTTTTTAAAAAAAAAAAAAAATACTTAAAGTTGTTCAACAATTTTTCAAAACAAACTTTACTTATAAATTACACATCTTCATAAAGTTACTAGATTAAAATAAAAAAAATTCTATGATTCTTTTCTTGATTTAACTTTTATTCTCTACTTTACTTGAATTGATCATATTCACATAATTACTAAAATCATATTCTATTCCTATTTCATACTAATAAAATTCTATATTTAAATATCGTTTTAATCTCATTTTAATCTATTTTCAATTCACTATCATTTTTTTTTTAAAATTGCCATACAAACTCATCCCTATACCTCGTCAAAATACTTGCAATATACTCTTAAACCAACAAATAAATTTGTATATAAAATATTAATTTAAACTATCTAATCATACCGAAAAGATTACTTCACTTCTTAATAATTTGTGAACAAAATACAAAAAAAAAAATGACTTGTACCAATATAATAATTAAAGTTCAGTCACGAAAGAATCATACAATTACTTCCCTCATTAAGTTATAATAAATTTATACTATAAAATAAAAGTATGCATATTTTAAAAATAAATTAATTTCTATAAATCTTATGTGTGTACAATGTATTACGTATCCATACATTCATTCAAAATCATATAATATTTGGTTCAGCTAAAGAGAAGGAAAACAAAAATACATTAAAGTTATTAATATTATACAATCATTACCATAAGTGATATTCCAACTTGTTAATCACTTAGACGATGTCTTCTCGAACCATAAATTAACAAAATAACGTAACATTCATACATTACAATCATACTCAAAATATTAAGCTTTTAAGTTATTAAAAAAAAAAAAAAATCTTTTATGAAATTAAGTGTTTATATTAATAAATAATTAATTCTTTTATGTATCTTTCTTATCCCTAACAGATAATAAACAACTTAATATTAATATTAGTGAAATAAATCAAAAAAATATCTACGTTAAAACTCCCATGTTGGTTTCACGCAATAAAATGTTCTTTTTCCTCGGGTAATGAAACTTCCAAACAACAACTGCTTTCTTTTCCTCATAGCGCATATGCTTAAATAGTTTCCATAAAATAAGACGAACGGCAGTTTTTTTTTTTTTTAAAAAATAATAAAAATAAATAAGTTCCACCATAAATAAGTAAGTCGACTTTAAAGGATCTGGATTTATTAACAAAGAAAAATTCTTCAAAAGTTATTACTTTCCTAGGATTAAATGATGTCTCGTAGTGTTTTTCTTTAAATATGATAACATTGATTCGGGCGTCCACATACACTTATCGCGCACTTTCTTAAAAATATTTCAGCAAAACATTTTTAAAATTCTTCAGTATAACCAGCTTACAGAATTTAATACCATAACATTTCTTTTCTGTCTACAGGTATTTATTTGCTATTAAAGTTTCCAAATTATCGGCTTTAAAAAATCATTTACATACGTATAGTCTTTTAAAATAACAAAAGACTTACTATGTCAGGTATTTCAGTAATTATCAGTAATTTTCATTTTTTTTATCCAAAGATAGTTTTAAAATAAACTATTTTAAATACTTTCTTCACAAAGAAGTATTTTCTGCGATTTTTTACAAAAGATCTATTTTTAAAAATTACTACAAGTTTTTAATTTATTTCTTTTACCGTATTATTTTGCCGGTCTTGTATAAATATTGTCTTTTCATATGATGTCCAACATTTTAACTTTACCCATAAATTATTTATTTTAATTAACACGGCTTCAACTATATTTTTAATCAAATATCTCCAATATACTTTATATAAATGTGGTACTTCCATGACTATTTGATACCAAAATTAGGCTTTGACAAAAACGGTTGCTAGGGGATTATGAACAATTAGCACTAGATATTTAATGGTAAACTTTTCTAAATTATTTGAACTACTCTCTTTATAAACTAATAACTATTACGAGAGTGGTTATAATATTTTACTTCGCTATATTTAATAGCACACTTAACAACAGAAGAAAAAGCACCCTAAACAATTGAACCTCGGCTTTTTATACCGGAATAAATTACCCACTTGATTGGTAAATTAAACAATCACCTTGCTAACCTATTTACATATCTCGCCGACAATACAAAATAAATAATGACTCATTAATATTTATTACATTATTTAATTCTTAAATTAACTTTTATCTTTTATTTAAATCCATCAAACATTTTAAAATATATCTTTTACTTTCTTTCAATTTTAGCTTTTATAAATCTATTTTCCTAAACAAACTAAAATCTACTTTTATTCATTTTTTTTTTAAAACAGTATAAAAAAACAAGATTTAATATTTCATACTAATTAATTTTTATCTCGTAGTAGTTCAAATAATATTTTAAATCTTAGAATAGAATTTTTTAAAATAGCTTTATAACTTCACTAAAAAACTCACAAGCATATGTGTACAAATGTCTATTTATCACATGACCTACAACACAGATAGAAATGCTTGTAATTATCTAAAAATAAACTAACAATCCAATTTTTGTAAAATAAAATATTTTTAAATAATAATATACTATAACAACTTTAAAATAATAATTCGATATTATAAAATCAAATATTCATCTTCTATTATATACTATTAATAACAAAAAATATTCTACATTCACTTACTAAATATTAATTTTTTTATCATCAATAAATATCATTTATTTAACTTTTAAGTTATCATTTTTTTAAACTTTAGCTTTAAACATCTATTTACAAAACTTATTAATGCAGTATTGATCATGGCCAGTTTTCCCAACCATATAATATTATCATTTTTCCCCACTGAACCGTCTCTCTCAAATATGATCACAACTTCACACATCAAATATTCATAGTTTACTTTAATTAAACTTTTGAAAGATTATTAATAAAAATCAACATCACACAACTGAAATATATCTTGAATTTAAAATTTTTAATAAAACTAACAGAACAGCTTATGAAGACCCATACAAAAGGGCACAATGTATATATATTGTAACATTTTCATGTTATAGTAGGTCTTCAATTACACACTAGGTGTGCTTGAGTTAATCAAGCTATGAAGAACAAAAATATGTCACTCATATTTCTAAAAAAAAACATAGCTATATTTCCTGATTCACTCGACCTAAGAATTATTACAATTTCAATTGCCAACGTAATCAGTTTTTAATTTATAAAAGAGGGAGCCAAAGTCATCAGACTCACTGACTGTGCATCAAGCATATCATAATTTATAAAGTAAGAATTTAAAGATTGGGTTTTTGCTTTCCCATAGTTTAGTTATTTTAAAAAAAATTTTTTTTTTTTCTTGGACTTTAATTGAAAAAATAAGAATATTGGCAGGGTAATTTATACACTACTCTAAAACTAAACAATAAAAATATAACACTCAAAATTAACAATGTAACTAACTAAAAAATCAGGCACATACAATGAAGGCTTTTTTTATATTAGTAGTAAAGATTTATTATAACACATTAAACATTTAAACATCTATAATAATAAAATTATAATATTGGAAAGCAACACACAAATATTCAGATAATTATCTAACCTTTGGAATTCAAATATTGCACTTTGAAGTAATAGGTAATTAATATCTTTTTTTTTTTGTCCATGGTAACAATTTATTATTAAAAATGCAGTGTGCAAATCTTTTATCTAGATAGAACTTATGGCCATTAACTTACCGGTAAGTTTCAAGTGTCCACATAGGTGATTGATCTCCTTAGTAGTCCGATTCCTTTCGATAGATAGTCTGCAGTACTGTTTTTTATGGTTTCAGTTCTTCCATATCTCTGATCCTGATTGAACCAAGATTAGACGAAGGTTTAGGTGATTTATTCTGAGAGAAGGTGTCAGTGAATGATCTGGTTCTACTAATACATGTGGGATAGACTCACTTTAGATCTAAATGGCAACATTTCATTCTTAATTTTAAAAAAAATGCTGCACACGAGAACTTGACCAAAACATACAGGTGAAAAATATCCCTTTTCAACTTGTCCACTCCTTTTATACTCCAGATTATTTTTGAAGTCCTGCACCTATTTTATTTATCCTTTATTTTATTATTCTATAATCTTCCACATTATTTCTTTTTTTTTTTCAGCTATAAAGTTTTTTTTTTTTTTTATGGATTATCTTTGCCATCTTTAATTAGCTTTGGAAACTTTGATTGTAATCTGTGTGTGGAATGTCTTTTCACTATCTGAATTAATTCATTTGTATGCACTTTCCAGTATCAACATTATTTTGATTAAATTACAGATAAATAAGAAAAACAAAAATTAATTGTATTTTTTTTCTTTTTAAAAAAAAATTATACTATTTAAAAACAAAATTAAATCTTTTAAATGATCTTTGTATTTTACTCTCTTTGAATTTTTTTTTTTTTTTTAAATATTACACAATGCCAAATATATATTTGTAGCATATATAAATAAATGGTACACTACCACTAGGGCCAGGAGATGAGAATAAAATAATGTTTGAACTAAATTTTTATTCTCCATACATCAATCTTCATAGAGACCTATACCATGTCCTGGTCTTGTATGGCTTCAGAGACCTAGCATTATAGGTACCCCTTTCTCCTTCACTATTTTCTAAAGTGAAGGCATTAGAGCCATCCTTTCAGGTGATCTGGTAAGGCCCATCATTACAAGTTTTGAAATTTTTTGAAAATATGCTTCGCAGTTTGACCTACAGGGCTCACTTAAACCCATACCATATCTTCTTTTTTAAACTTGTCAGTCCTGACTCCTTTTCACTGTGTCTGGAGTTTGGCACTGTGTTCCAATTTTGCCCTTGCACCTTCTTGTTCTCTTCTTTTATCAATATTTTCTGAGATAGTGGGTAATGTGGATTTATATAATTGAGGTATTGCTTCTCCAAATTGAAGTCTTATAGGTACAAACCCTGTGGATTCATTCCAAGTCCAATTTATAAAATTTAATACATGAAGAATCTGTTTCAGCCAGCCTCTATGGTTGGAAGCAGTATATATCCTGAAGAGGCATCCCAACTCTCTCATCATCCGCTTGCATCGGTTGGATTGAAGATTTTGTATGGGTGACAATATGTTTTAGCTTCATCCTCACTATCCACTCTTGCCATTCATATGATGTAAAAGGTGTACTGTGGTCTGACAAAATAGCTCTAGGTCTAACTACTTTCTCAAGGACCCCTATGGCCTTCCTAGTATTTTCCTGAGACACTGGATATGCTGAAACCCACTTTGAAAAAATATCATATACCACTACTACATATTTCATTTTTTTAAAAGCATCTGGTAACAGCTTATAAAAATCAACAGCTATCAGGTCATTTGGTTTGTTAGGAATGATAGGACTCAGTGGGCCATGATATGACTCATTTGCTGGTTTTGTCTTTTGACAGATTTCGCATGCACTTACTATTGTGACAACCTATGATCTCATATTCGGCCAGTGGAATCATGTCCTCAATAAGCCTTCCACTTTATTAACTCCATAATGTCCATACAAACAGTGGGAGTATGTGATAAGTTCTTGTGAACTCTGGTATAACCATCTTTCACTGATGTCTTTGTAGATCAGTGACACACCAAAGGACCGTTTCTTTCAGTCAGTATTTATTTTTGGTGTTAAATTTCCAACATTTCTCCTATATCATTTTTGGCTTCCAGTTGATGAATAATTTTTTTGTAAGTGGGACTTTGCCGTTGCACTTTTCTCAGGTGTCTCAGTCCTTGTTTCACTACAGCATCCCCCTCAAATTCTATATTAGCCAAACAGATATCTTCCATCTGCAGATGATTTTGAGCCCCAGAGCTAATATTCTAGCTCAATGTGTCAGCCACCACATTTTTGGTGACTTTACAATACTGGATGGAATAACCGAACTCTTGGAGAAAAAGGCTCCACCAGATTAGCCTACTATTTGTTAAATAACTGTGGTTTAGGATTCCAAGCTCTTATGGTCCATGCTAACGATCACTTTCAATCCTATCAAGAATTGGCAGAACTTCTGTAATGCCCACATCAGAGCCAAGGCCTCTTTTTCCATGACACAGTAATTAATCTCTGCACTTCTCAATGGTCTGCTAACAAAATAAATTATACCCAAAATATCATTCTCCTAAGCTTGCATAAGAGCTACATCTAAACCATACCCACTACTATCTACTTGGACAATAAACGGTTTCCTTAGGTCAGAGTAAACCAGCATCACTTGGTTAAGGAACTTTTCCTTAATAACCCTGAAATTGGTTTCATGCTCTTCTGTCCATTTCCATGATGTCCTCCTACATAATAGTTGCAGCAGAGGCTCCATGTCAGAATCAAAGTTTTTGTAAAATTTATTGTAAAAGTTATACAGCCCCAAAATGATCTCACTTGTCT
Source organism: Epiperipatus broadwayi (assembly GCA_028023455.1). NCBI lineage: Eukaryota > Metazoa > Onychophora > Udeonychophora > Euonychophora > Peripatidae > Epiperipatus > Epiperipatus broadwayi. The sequence continues at coordinate 988,670 of JAQFVV010012537.1, read as the reverse complement.
TGGTGTGCAAGGGGCTGGAAAATCTCTGATTGCCTGGATTTTGTCAGGATGAGGGCTGATTCCATTCACATTAATCATGTGCCCTAAGAAATTTACTTTTTTTGCTGCTAAACAGCTTTTTGGTAGGTTATTGCGGATACCCTTCATTTTGCACTCTTGTATAACATCTTGAGGTGTTGTAAGTGTTCCTGAGGGTTACTAGTAGTTACTAGATGTAATAATCTCATCATCCATGTAGATTGTGATTAACTTTTTTTATTTCAGGGGACAGCACCCAGTCAATACATTTTAACAGACCTGCTCCACTATTCTTTAGACTCAAAAACATTCTGTTAAATTGGTATGATATATCGTATTGAAATGCCATGTATTTCTGGCCAGCAGGGTGTAACTTGATCTGTGAATAGCTGGCAGTCAGATCCAACATGGAAAATTTTTTTCCCATGAAAATTTATTTACCAACTCATTAATTGGAGATGGAACATTTTGATCAGGCCATGTGATTTTGTTCAATTGCCTGGCATTCAAACACAGTCTTATGGCTGCATCTTTTTTACAACCACTAATGGGTTATTATATGATGATGAATTCTTAGTGATAATGTCCCACACTTTCATTTTAGCTAATTTTCTCACTAACTCAGCTCTTATATTGGTGTGGCACTGGGTATTATGATCTTGCCTAATATGGTATACTGTCAGCAACCTTGATTCTGTGCTCATACCCTTTAATAATCCTGGGTTTATCTAAAAAAATCAATTTATATTTCAATTAGAACTTCTTTTAGGCCCCTTTCCATTCTCCTTTCACTTCATTTATTAGTTCATCAATCCTTGCCTCTATTAAAGGACTTTCCATCTCAAGCTCCATATTACATATGTTTTGCTGATTCGTTCTCATCTGCAACCCAAACTCCATTTCTTTCCCTTCACAGATATGGCTTCATGCATTAAACCTTTTAGAATTAATAACATGTGGTGTATAATTTTATCCCCATATTTTAATTTGCCTATGGGTTACCTCTGTATACCTTCATACATTATTTCCGACATTACCGATATCTGGCTGCCAGAGTCCCACAACACCTCTACATTGATATCGTTTATTTGCAAAACAACCTTTGGGCATTCTTGAGACATGTAATTAATTGATTCACCATCCCACATGCAAATAAGGTTATCTACCCTATTTTCCTCTGTTGTTCTACTGATCTCTTTACTCCATTTCTTTTTCCTCTTTTTTTTTATTTTTCTTTTCTTTATATCCTCTTTAAATTCAGTTATTAATTCATATAATAGTTTTTTTACTAAGGTTTTCATGCCCTCTTTTAATTCTTTTTCACCTTCTGCCATATTTTGCATATTCTTACCACTTCTCAATTTTATATATGGCCGTTTGACTTATTTTTGTTATTGTAAAATAAACTCTTAACTTCATTAGCTGTTATAATATAAATTCAATACCTTATTTTGCTTTGCTAATAAATTTGTTCACCCACCCTCGTCTTTTGTCACCTTATAATACTCCATATCGGCCTGTATCTTCATTACTAGATTTTGATCAGTTTTTTTTTATATCTTTTCTTATTATCTAATTTGCACACTATTATTTTATTTTAATATAGCGTCTTACTTAAAATTTTACACTCTCCCTCTATTCTTATGAAGAAAAAGAACCTTTGGAACCGCACACAACTTTTTATTATTATTATTTTTTTTACATGTTAAACTTTCACAAAACTTTTGAATCTTGCGCAATAATTATTTACCAGCTATGAACATTATATTCCCCATTTTATGCCATTATTGTAATGGGTTTTTTTATATACCATTATGATGTATCTCAGATTGTGGTTGTTGTATCAAAGGCTCTCGTTGAGAAGCCATTGTAACATTTTCATATTTTGATAGGCCTTCAATTACACACTAGGGTGCGTGAGTTAATCAAGCTATGAAGAACAAAAATATTTCACTTTTATTTCTAAAAAAACATAGCTATATTTCCTTATTAACTCGACCTAAGAATTATTACGACTTCAATTGCTGGCAGAATCAATTTTTAATTTATAAAAGAGGGTATCAAAGTCATTAGACTCACTGATTCTGCATCAAGCATATTATAACTTATAAAGTAAGAATTTTAAAGACTGGATTTTTGCTTTCCCATAACTTAGTTATTTCAAGAAAAAAAATATTCTTCTTGGACTTAATTAAAAAAATAAAAATATTGGCTAAGTAAAACTAAACAATAAAAATCTAACATTCAAAATTAACGTAACTAACTAAAAAAATTAGGCACGTACAATGAAAGTTTTTTTTATAGTAGCAGTAAAGATTTATTACAACACATTAAACATCTATAATAATAAAATTATAATATTGGAAAGAAACACACGCATACTCAGATAATTATTTTAACCATTGGAATTCAAATATTGCACTTTGAAGTAATAGGTAATTAATGTCTTCTCTTTGTCCAAGGTAACAATTTATTAAAAATTCAGTTCGCAGATCTTTTATCTGGATAGAAATTATGGCCATTAACTTACTGGTAAGGTTCAAATGTCCATGTAGGTGATTGATCTTCTTAGTAGTCCAATTTCTTTTGATGGATAGTCTGCAGTACTGTTTTTATGGTTTCAGTTCTTCCATATCTCTGATTCTGATTGAGGCATAGTTAGAAGAGTGACTTTATTCTGAAAGAAGGTGTTGGCGAATGATCTGGTTCTACTCACACGTGGGATAGACTCACTTTAGATTTAAGTGGCAACATTTTATTTTTAATTTCAAAAATAAATGCTGCACACGAGAACTTGACCAAAACACACAGGTGAAAAAAGCTCCTTTTCAACTTGTCCACTCCTTTTATAGTCCAGATCATTTTTGAGAAGTCTTCCGCATATTTTCTTTAACTTTTGTTTTATTATTCTATAATCTTCCACATTATTTTTTTTTTCAGCTACAAAGTTTTTTTTTTATGGATTATTTTCGCCATCTTTAATTAGTTTTGGAAACTTTGATTGTAATCTGCATGTAGAATGTCTTTTCACTATCTGAATTAATTCATTTGTATGCACTTTCCAACATTATTTTGATTAAATTACAGATGAATAAGAAAAACAAAAATTAACTTTCATTGTACGTTTTTTTTTTTTAAAAAAATTATACTACTCAAAAACAAAATTAAATATTTTTTAAACGATCTTTGCATTTTACTCTCTTTGAAGTTTTTTTTTTAAAATATTACACAATGCCAAATATATATTTGTACTATATGTAAATAAATGGTACAATATATATATATATATTCTTTTGGCAAGTGAATAAACTTGTTTGGTAAGTTTTGACAAGAAGCACAAATTTAATGGAGCATAGCATATTTCTAACCATACCCATGCTATTAACAAAAAAGAAACTTACATTCCCCTATCAAAAATGGTCTATTTAAATTGTCATTTATATCATCTCAAACACTTGAGGATAAATAAGACCACCTTCAGTAGATTATTTATGCTGCAAATATGGCTACAAATAGTCAAAAGCATTGCTTAGCTTTTCAGGATATTATAAATAATAATCTTTTTTTTCAAGTAGAGAAAATGTGCTTTATATTGAATTAATAAAACTTACTGATGGCGGATATTGTTAAAATTATTTCTAGAGACACAGCATAATGATGCAGAATGACAGTGGAAAAAGCTGCAAGCAAATCGAATGTCTCAGTTCAACAGTGGAAAAAACCTGTGTAAGCAAATAATATTGCATAGAATGACAGTGAATCCTTCACAGAAAATAGCATGATAATCTGATTAGGGAGAAAATAATGTATTGACATTAGAATTTCATGTAATCGAGTAAGATGGCATTACTAAATAATAGTGATATTCCTGAATTTGATATTAATAATATGTTGGGTTGGAAATTTTTTGCTGAACATTTTGGAAGATACTTTTTTATTAATAAAATTGACAACAGAAAAGTAACAATGCTTATGTGGTTCTCAGGGAAAGAAATCCTGCAAGTGTCAAACTAACTCTGTGACCCCAAATCCACTGAAGAAATACCAAATGAGGAATTAAAGACAATGTTAACTGCTTATAATAAACAAGCAATATTTAAATGGGTGGCACATCTTAGATTCAGAAATAAATGGCAATTACCTCAAGAAAAATATCAAAACTATGATATGGCATTAAGGGTATTATCTAAAAATGTAATTTTAATTCTGAGCAATGCTTTTGTATCATTTATTATTGTACCAGTCAAAATATTATGCTCACTTAACAAGATTCAAATCCTAAGCAAAAGTACCTCGAATCCGATCATGCTTGAGATACACAGGTCAGGAGCAATCCTGAATTTTAACCTATTTGCCTATTATTCAAGTCTTGGACCCAATGAACAACATTCCTGATGATACAGCCCAATTATTTTAATTGCAGGTCCAGAAGCAAAGCAGTAGAGCATAAGATCAGACTGATGATGATGATCGAGATCAGAGTAGCCCAGGAATTACATTTATGAAAGTTATATTTATTAATGCTAAGTTATTAACTAAAGAAAATAGTTCTAAATATTAATTAGAAAATAATAATTCAACAACAAACCAGGATTTACATGAAATATATATTTAAGAAAATATTAAACAAACCGCATATATATATATATATATTTATTACAAAAATGGTTTCACGCTTGGGGTGACAGTATACATTTACAAACTTGGGATTTCTTTTTACAAAATCCTCTTTATTAATTATTTCATGAATATAATTTTATAGAATGTATTGTAACTTGTGCGGAGTTAATATGCCAATGTACAAATTTTTACAAGTAAAATGCTGTGGATGTATAAAACAAATATAAAAGATCGTAACAGGTTTAGATGATTAATGATATAAAGGATAGTTTGCAATTTAGTAGTAAATGATTTTATAAACAGGCAACAATATACAATATTAATCATTTATCTACCTTACGAACATCATTATATATATACTTTTATTGGCATTGTTTAGAAAAGACGCCTTTGGAACTTATATATAAGAAACAAACAATGTGCTATATTTACGAGAATAAATTATACAATCATTACTACAAATTAGATTTACATCTATGGGAATCGATAACGGTTTTAAACAAAAGCAGCTTAACTCAATGAATTGAATGTATTTTTATGAAATGAATCATTATCTTTAACACATCATTGTGACTTACTAAGGTTAGGCAGGCAGTGATCAACTTAAAGAGTAGAGTAACGGTACTAGCATACAATAAAGAAATCTGGCCTTCTTGAATATTCTATCATTTTAAAATGAATATTTGAAATGAACTCAGGTGTGGTACATCCGCGCGTTCTGGTGAATGGTACCAATGGAAAGACTGGGTTTGAAGGCCCAGAGTCGGATATATTGTCATCCGCAGCACATCAACCTCATAAGCCTCACCTTCCACAGGGAGTATTATCTCTGATTACGAACAATTTTGAAAAGTAGGACAGGAGCTTCAGGCTTCCGACTTCCCCAATGACAAAACATTCAAGAAATGGAAAAGATAAAATATCAGAATAAAGGAAAATCAGCAATGTTTATATAATTTTATAACATAATTTTCATATAATATTATTTTAAAGTTTGGAAAAGGTCTAACCTCTTGTGCAATAACCTGTTTTCAATCCAGAGTCATTTAACAAATTGTAATGAATAATAACTTTTTTCTATAGCATTAAACTAATAAAATTTATATTTAAATTTGATTCTCATATACGGATTACATTAGCCCTTTAGGCAACAGCAGGAAAGGATTGACTAATTATATTAATCAAGGTTCACGATCTTTTAATATGAAATTTTAAAGACAAATTCATAGCAGTAAATTTAGCAGAATTCATCCACAGTAAAAGTTTTTAATTGATTTTAAGAATAACAAATTTAAAATGAAACGAAACTTGCAAGCACTTTTTATTTAATATAAACAAAACTTTATTGATAGGTTTTAAATGAAGCCCCGCTTCTTTCCAAATTAAACAATTATTTTCCCTCTTTTCCAAACTCGCGAGTTTGGGGATTTTTGGCATATTAAAGAAAATAAATTATATCTATACATTAAACAAAATACATAAAATTTTAATGGAGCTTCCCAAAGTTATATATATGAGTTCAAGCATTAAAGGTAAGTTAAAAAAACACTTTATATTACTAAGGGATCACAGAGAGAATTTTAGAGCATAATTAATAGAAACTTATGAATTAATACCCGAATAAAATGTAAGATTTTTATTATATCTTAGATAAACAGATTACCTAAGGACTTTACATTAAAGGCAGCTCCACATAGAATAAGATTACCTCAGAATAGAAGGCAGGTGCATTATTAGCGGTCAGCAGTTGGAACAGCGATTAGGCAGTCATCTTGTACGGCCGATCAAATGGATGGTATTTGATGGCATCGGGTAGACAGTCTTCCGAGAGGCCCGGAGAAAAGTGCTTCTTTTCTATTCACAGTTCATAGCACTGAACTTCTGTTGGCTCCTTAAAATTTATTTCACTGAAAGATGTTCTGAAAGAATTTTCTCACTAACTCAAAGTAACTGAAAGTAATTGACTGAAAGTAACTCAAAGTAACTGATTGAAAAGCAAGTGAAAGTAACTGAAAGTAATTACCTGAAAAAGTAACTAAACTTAAACTCAACTCAATTAAAACTGACTTCTTTTGTTCTATGCCCCTTTTATACACCCTTTAATCCTGCCCAGAATGCAATCTCAGTTGCTCACAGCTATCTCTGTAATCTCTTGATTAAATAAAAAAAGCATTTAATTAGTAAAACATTTTTACAACAGATAAGGCTCGAAATACCATTTGATATATTTTTAAAGATTTGAAAACAACTAACAAAACAATTGCTTATGATTTTAATTAAGATTTATAGTTTTAATTAATGAAAGCAGTCTGAATCTAGATAAAGATTATTTCAGTATTTCGAGCCTTCCCCATTTTTCTTTGTTGTTACATTCCAATACCTTAATTAAATACACATAAAAAGATATTTACAATTATATAAGGAAATGTTTAATTTTCAGCAATAAATATTAATAAAATTATTGCTTTGTTCATATATATATTATAACAATCCGGAGAATGGACTTAATGTGATCTGCACTACAGGGTGCCATCTAGGCATTTGAACCTAGAAAAATTTATAAAGTAGGCAGATACGTAAGTAAAAAAAAAAATTTTTTTTTTTTAAATTTTGATTCCGGTCATTATAACTGGCCCCCTCTGGATCGTTACAACTGGCCACCCAACTTGGGCCGATCTATTAATAAAAACCACGTATACCCTGAGTAAATTTCTTTTTTCAAAATGAAATATTTTATCTGTTTACATAAGTCGTATACTTTAAATCTTATAAAAGTACTGCCAGAAAGAAATTGCGCATATATAACATGAGAAAGTATAAATAATTTTAAAACTAATTTTTGTTAAAAAAAGTCAAAAGGTTGCAATAAATATATTTTTTTTGTTTGTTGATATATATTATGCTTTAACGTGTATAGGCGTGCACAGCCACGTAAGTTTATGATCGAAATGTGGTACCTTACAATGAGTACCGTTGGGAATTTACTTCAGTGTAATCCTATTTAAGCATTTTAATCAGTCATAAATAAGTTGGTGGTATTTATAATTGTGCTGCAAATATACACGTATAAATCCATTATCTTTCAAAACGTATTTAGTTCAATGCAACCTTCTTAAATAAATAATTTAAACAACTTGCTTGTCATGCCGTGTGTAAAAATAAAATGTATAAAAAAAAATAATAGAACTCTTGTGGGGAGGAGGCATAGACGTAAATGGTCCTTAGGAAAGCGATAGTAAACATTTATATATATATATATAGTCTTTATACTAACCGAATGTTTGTAAATTTTGTTAATCGTGTACCGTAATTACTAACCCTAAGTAAAATATTTTTTTTTGTTCATTTTTTTTTAAGCAAGTTTACTGATATGTAACGAGCACAGACGATGTTACATTTTTTTTTTTTATTATTAAACATTAAAATAAAAAGTTCGCATTAAAAATTTTTTTTTTAAGACAGAAAAATTGAAAATAAATTCTACCTTAAATTCGTACATATATAAATTGCACAGAGGAGAAAAATTATTAAAATAAAACTTTATTAAAGAAAAAGTATTTTAAAACTAAATTTTAAAAAGATTTGGAGATAAAATTATATCTTTAAGTTTATCTTTAAATATATCTTTGGATTTGGAAAACAGGTTAATTAATGTTATGGAAATGATTATTTTAATTAGTCCAAGTGAATATAAAAGGAAAAGTTGGTTATTACGAGTGGACAGATATGTGTTAGCGCGGAGTTGAAGGAGAAGGGGTTGAAAAGACGCACTCTTCAATTCCTTCAGTTCTGCTAAGAAAGAAAGAGAAATGAACTATCGTTTTATACATTGAGGACCAACTAAACTAAAAGACCTCTGGATAAATAAAAAAACAACAGCTAACTCAAACAATCTCTTTAGGACGGTGTGGGAATTCACATTCATGGCAAGCAACGGATAAAACTACGGACATGTTAAAACCGTAAGAACTTTATAATTAATGAACATTAAATTAAAAACTTTCCGTATTTAAATAATACAAATAGAATCCTATCTGACCAATGTAAATTAATATTAATAATGTCATTTGATGTTGTTTTTTTTATTTAAAATCATTTCTATTTTTTTTTTTTTTTTGTTCTTTTAAGTTTCTATTATGATTTTTGTTTTTCGTTAGACTAAATTACATAAATGTTAAACTTTAGTCAGGCATGAATGGCTATATAGATTTGTAAAGTTATATTAGGGGAGGGTAATCTTAGGTTATTTGTTTCGTGGTTGATTGGGTCGATGAATTGGATATATTGATGTAGTTTGTAGATGTAATTCGAGATTCGCTATGGGCAGAATCGCTTGTATACGCCGCACACTTCCTCTTGCCTAGGGAATGCGATCGTAAGTCGGCAAAATGACCGCAGTCCATTTCTATGGAGTTTTTTTTTATTGTTCTTCTCGTTAGATGTAATATTCCTATCTGACTGAGTCAGTGTCTTATCTTAACCTATTTTGTGTTGCCATATTTGTATTACATTGAATACATCGATATATCAGATGGATTGACGCCAGGGTGACTGCGAATTTTTAGCCTAAGGTTAAATGGGGATAGAATGTTTTATCTTCAAATGCAAATCTATGTAGTCCATTCATACTCGACACCCATAAATAAAATTGCATTAAATTTAAGTTGGGTATAGATGCTTGCATGGGTTCGTTACCGGTTAATTATCTTTTTGGTTTTCATAGGTGATCAAAATATATAGACATTCGGTAAATACTGATACCTTACGGTGAGTATCTAAGATGTATTTATTCGGATGTCTTTTAAGTTATTGGTGTTAATGCGGTGTCTTATGATGAACACCATTGGGTTTTTTGTATTCCCTATGCAATTGACGGTATCAATGATATTGTATTTTGATCGTTTATGTTTACTTTGAAATGTTTTTAACTGTGTAATCTATATAACCGATCTATACTCAACATTATAAAACAAACTTTCATAAATCCGTCTGCGTGAACTTAATTAAAATGTAAACTTATAATATTATAAAAATTAAAATGTAAATTTAAATTATAAAATCAGATTAAAATCTAAAATAAACATATTAAAATAATAATGTTAAATCTTATATATATATGTGCGTAAATAAATTTTTGTATGTTAATTACTGGCAGTGGCTTATTTTATTTATTTTTAATATTGAAATATAATTAGATAAGATATTATATTATTAAATCTCTGCTACTCCCTGAGCTAGTGACTTGGGCTAACGACCGAAATCAAAATAAAAAAATAAAAAATTTTTTTTACTTACGTATCTGCCTACTTTATAAATTTTTCTAGGTTCAAATGCCTAGATGGCGCCCTGTAGTGCAGATCACGTTAAGCTGCTATTCTCAGGATCGTTACAATATATATATGTGTGTGTGTGCATCACACAAACTACTGTTTCACTTTACTAAATATAATTAATTTTACTAATTTCTCTAATCATTATGCATACAGCGTGTGAGTGAATGGCATATATTTAAGATGAGGTCTGAATTGCAGACCCCACAGGAGGTTAGTGTAGCTGGTGAAGCATGAAGCTCGATGATGATTAGACATCGACTGCTTCATTATGAGGAATGGCAGATAATAGATTCAAGAAAGTTCTATTGAATGAACTGGACCTAAATTATAAACAATCAATTGAAAATGTGTAGTATTGTATTGGAAAATGCTATGAAATTTCAAACTATCATACACTCAGTTAAAATCTCTTTTAGTTGCAAACAAAACATTAACTGACAAACCCAAAGGAGAATGGAAGATATTGTAATGTTATTGTTGTAGTGACAAAGGACACATGAAGAAAAATTGAAAATATAAAAGGAAAAATGTCATATTTATAAATTAATTGGAAATTTAGCATGTGTGTGTTGGAATAAAGACAAAAATATTAAACCAAGCTAAGTTTGGACTGTAAATTGGGAGGAGGGAGTGTAAAAAATAAAAATAATGTTAAGAAGATAAATGATGTAGTTAATAATCATATCTTACTAGATGTTAATATTTGTGAACTGAAAATTAATGTAGAACTAGATCATGAAGCTTTTTTATCCCTTATGTTGCAGAAAGACTGGTCAAAAATGAATGAAAGGTAAAAAGCAAATTGATTCTCAAGAAAACTGACATAGATACAGATGTAAATGGTAATAAAATAGGAGTTCACAGCAAAGTTACTTACCGGTTAAAATGAACTCCAAAGTTAAATTTCTATTGCTTTATATAGTTAAAAGAAGCTTTAGTCCTATATTGGGTAGAAATTAGTTTACACCGTTGGGAATATATATTCTTATTAAAACAGTTTAGCTGGAGTCAGGGGTCTGTAAAAAGTACCCATACTTGTTTAAGTCAGGACCTTCCGAATTTATAAATAGCTTGTTGATATTGAACTTGTAAGGAATACCCATCCAATTGTGTGTAAACTTCATAAAGTCCTGTTTGCTTTGAAGCCTAAGATGGAAGAGATTATTAGTTATTTGGTGAATAGAAGGGTTTTTATACCACAGTTTTAATGAAGTTGGATGGGGCCATTCATCTCTGTGAAGGTTACTGCATGACACTAAATAGATTTATTAATAATGGAGCTTACCTTGTTCCAAGTGTGAGTGAGACATTAGCATCTCTACAGAAGGCCTCTCATTTTTCCAAAATCAATTTAAAGTCTGCTTTTTACAAAATTCCTGTAATCTGATAGAATGATAGAATTATTGATCATTATTACTCATCTGGGATTATTCAAATGCAACAAGTTACCTTATGGAATAACCATTGCACCAAATATACTTCAGGCCAAAATGGATAACTTATTTTTAAGGAAATGGAAGGGGCATTTCTTATTTGGACAATATTTTAATTACTGCCAAAACAGAGCCTGAGTTGGCAATACATGTATTTGAAGTTTGTTCTAAAGTTGAAATAACTGATGCAATGCTAAACACTTCAAAATACATTTGAACCATCTCTAAAATAAAGTTTCTGGGACATATCATTAATCAAAAGGTGAATATCCAAACCCGGAAAATGTCAAAGCAATACAAAATACTGCAAGATGATGTGAAGAGATGACAGGCATTTTTAGGCCTGCTTAATTTTTTCAAAATTTTCTGAAAGGCAAGTCACATAGGGTGGCACCTTTGTACTAATTGCTTAAAGAGATGCAGTGGTGGAGATGGAAGTGCATGATGAAGCCTTTCAGAAAGTGAAAGGCTTGTTAATATCCAGTCAATTATCAGATGGTTGTAACAACAGATTCTTCAGAATATGTAGTAGGGTTATCATTTTACATCAATGCTATAGTGGAGAATGTCTGATAGCATACACATTGAGAATATTGGGCATCATTGAAAAAACTTCAGACAGCATCACAAGGATGTTTTGGCCATAGTCTTCACTATTAAAAAGTTCCATCAATTTGTGTTCAGACATATATTTAAAATTTACATAGCTCATCGTCCAATATTAGGAATATTTGGAAACTGTAAGAAAACTATTCCTGAATATGCAAGCCAGCATATGATTCATTGGATTAGCAGCTTATGACTATAGACTTTAAGCCTGGTAAAGAGTAACAATGAAGACATCCTATAATGTTTGCCAGATATATATGAATTTGGACATAAGTTTGCTGAAAATAAATTACATAGATTCTCTATAATTGTGCTTTACGCACATGTAATGAAGCTATATAGTGTACTAATTAATCATCTGAATGCTTTTGAGAAGTCTTCCCATAATCATAGTTTGTTACTTATTGAGAAGTGCTTGTAATAAAACCTTATATAAATTTATACAAATTGATTATAGCATCCATTTTTTGGAAATTCAGAAGCAAGCCTCTTTTCTGTTTATAGCTGTGAGATCATTTAATATATAGCAGGTTTCTTTAACCTTGCATTTAGCATCATTTCTTTCAGTGCAGATAATCTTGGCATTTGTTGGTTGAGAGGTATAGCCAGCAGTTCTTTTGTAGTCAGCAAATATTGAGCCCCCTTCGGTCTTACTTTTAGTTCTGTTGTATAGATATCTGTGCTGTGTCACTCTAGTGGCAATATTAATCTTAGTTTCTCCATGGTGACAGTTATTATGAGGGCATGTAATTTTATATATGACCTGGGGATGAGTTCAAGAATGATTTTGTCTAGTTGCCAAATGGACTAAAAATTACCCCAGATATAAGCATCTAGAGAAATGGATAAAATATAGTTGGCCAAAAAGTCAACGTAATTATATAATGAGTCCAATTTGGAATGTATGCAAAATCTTGCCAAAGTGTAATGGTTGCATACTTATGACCGACCATATATTTATATCAGTGGAAGGTCAAAGGCATGTTTTTATATTATTTCATAATGGACACCAAGGAATAATCATGATGAAAGTATTGGCATCATCTTAGGTATGAAGCCTAGTTTGAGCAAAGAAATTGAATATACAGTGAAGCATTGTGCAGGATTTTAATTTATAAACCTGCCTCCAAAAAAGTTGGAATCTTTGTCAAAGTCTATACAGCTCTGGAAAAGAATGCACATGGACCATGTTGGTACCATAAATGGCTTCATTTGTGTTCCAATTGGATGGAGTATAAACTCATAAAAAATACCAGTGGAGAGTGTACTATAAGAGCAATAAAGGGAATTTTCACAAATCATTGATACATTGAAACTCTTGTGATTGATAATGAAACTGGTTTTGCATTACAACAGTTTAAAGATTTTTTGCTTGATAAGGGAATACATCAAGTTTTTACACTATCATAGAACCCTGAATCAAATAGTCTAGCTGAAAAAGGAGTTCAACTACTCAATTTAACTTTAAACAAAACTACATATGAGGATATCACTGATGGATTAATGGATAAATTTTTTCAGCATTTCACACCTTACACATCACCAAAGAAGACTTTAGAAGAATTATTAAAAGTTTTTTTCATAACCTGCTAACCCGGGACAACTGTTTGTAAGGCAGCTGTGCTGACCTCTTGACCACCAATGCTTGATGCTTATTTCAGTTTTATTACTAAGTAAAAATGTGTTGGAGAAAACATTATCAATCATGAAAATTTTAGTGTGGATACAGGATATTTTAAAAAAAAAATGATTTAAGGGAATAATATTAACAATATTATCTAGATAAATGAAGTTAATTCAATTGGATAATGGAAAGTGATTGTAAAGGACACATTCACCTTTTATTGACTAACCAGATGGAGTTACCAGGATTAGAGAATGCCAAAATAAAATTAGCGAGTGACAGAAGGAACACTTTTTCTAAAGAAGGATAGCAGTATATCATATTTTCACCTGCTCAAAATGATGAAATACCCACAGATAACCAGGCAGAGGTAATAGATTTGTCTGTAACTGATAATCATGTAAATATAGCTGTGGATGATTTGTTATCTCTTAAAAAATTGAAACACAAAAAAAGAAAACTGAACAAGAAAAAGAAAAACCTGTACCACTGCTGAGATGATAGTTAACAGTATGTAGAAAACGTGTGAAACTAGAAGAGTGCATTGTTACTAAGAGTAGTATTTTTTAGAATGAGGTAGTAATATACTATCTATCCACTCAAGTATTTTATATTGACATTGTAATAAAGTTTACTAGTAAGAGAGTGCATGTATAAATTTCCTAGTTATTATTAACACTCTAGAAAATTTACATACATCATGCACACATTTGAATGTTATTAATATTAACATTCTTATGAGGATAGGTTATACAGAATCAGACTAATATAGAAAAACCTTGCAGAGATGTACAATGTATTTTTGAGTGGCCATCAGTCAGTGATTTTGTCCTGATTTGTCTATAATTTCTAGCAGCACCAAGCAAAGTGTAGAATCATATTATGTAGCAGATGTGCTTATGGTAAGTGTATAAGAAATCCAATTGTAGTCATCATCCCTTTATAGTACCTACATTCATTATGTAGCCTGACAGTATATTTTCAGTATTTTGTGCTAAATATGATAAAATTAATAAATTTAATTATTATTGCATCTTAAATCAGTGATAAATGTTGTAACAATCAATACACCAACTCAATTTTGTTTATTGTTGCATCTGACTTTTCTATTTATTTCCATGCCATGTTTATTTAATGACTTTTATATTGAATCAAAATTTTGAGTTGTAACTTTAAATTGTGCGAGAGAATGACATCTCATCTGACCATAATCATATTCCTTTATTAAGGAGCAATTATTCTTTTTTTTTTGACATCCACAGAATATCGCTTAGCATTAAATTATTCAATTTAAATTTAGAGAAACAATTAGCTTCAATGATATTGGATTCTGCATTTGGAACAACACCTATTAAATTGGTAGTGTAAATATTAATGTATCTTTTTATTCTATACATAATAACACAAGAACATTATCTGCAAGTTTTAATAATGAATAACAAATAATGTTGCAAAAATCTAAATAATTTGACATTTTACATAACTTAAGCATATCCACAATTAATGTATTGTGGCTTAACCATATCAAATAATCTAATTTAATAAATTAATCAATAAATACTGTGTAAATAATCCTATCCATATTCCTTCATTGTAAATTTTATTTTTAAGAAACCAAACTATTTTTCACATTTATATACTATATATTACTGTACATCACATATGTTTCAACCATCTTATCATTCTCAAAAACTATGCCATTAACCAGTTATCTTAAATCTGTCTAATTTAATGAGAATGACTACATGAGATGATCAAAATGTAGATAGAATGTATATAATAATATGTAGTCTACATGAATATGAAAAAAAGTTTGATTCATTAAATAAAACAAATTTATAATGAAAATAAGTATGTGGAGAATTATTTATATATTTTCATAAAATAATACAATAAAAACAATTTTTGAATGCTTATTTTGCTATAATATATTAGCTCATCATAATAGTTTAGTGTCGTCCACATATTGCTAAAAAATTTATAAATAATTATAAACATTTATAATCAGACTTATGTATTATCAATCTCAACTATTCAGGAATTAATAATTTAGATCTCTGAGTTGATTATTGAAACTTATGTAATTTCTTGAATTGATTTAGTCTATGTAGAAGCTATGAACCTCAATGATTTATCACAACTATACAATTAATGTATATGCATGAACAAATGTATAAAAACTTAAGTTTGAAGAAAAAGTGGAATTCATTTTTATAAATATAGCAACTATTAATTATATAATTAGACATTACTTCTATGAGACTTTTCACATTACTTAGATATAGCAGTTTAGAATGTCTTCACTTCATACTTGGTTACATAATATTCACATTGTAAAAGTTTCTTATATATTAAAGAAGAATTTGAATATCCACAATGTTATTAAAAATGACTGCTTAATGATTCTGCCTTGGGAATATAAATTTGAACTGAATTTAATTAAGGATTATTAATATCTACATTCACTTGAATTTTATTCCCATAACTGACATTATCTATATTGGCTTTTTATATAATAGCTTAGGCCACAAGAAAAAGTAGAATTCATTTTTGTCAGCATAGCAATTATATGATGTTACTGCAATTCTTTGTCTATTTAGATATAGTAATTTTAAATGTCTTTGTTTCAAATATAATTACATAATATTTTATATTAACAATAATATTTAAACAGCATTAAACTGTTGCACATGCGCTTTGGATTTTAACCACATGATAAAGTCTTTGGAAAAGATAGAATGGCCATCTATCTTTTCGAACCCAAACGCTTTTGTATGGGCGAATCATTGTAAAAGTATCTGATAAATATATATTATGTGTGTAATATAACTTTTCAATTAAAAAAAATGTTATATAGAAATATGAGATTAAAAATGTATTTATATTATCATGGAAAAGGAAATACTGTAACAGAAATCCTAATCTTTATAGTATATTTTTTCATTAGACAAAGATTTCACGTCTGAAAATGTAAATTTGTGTAATATAGTAAATCCCAGGGGGCCAGAAAGTTATGTTCTGTATGCATATTTGTAATATGAACTTGCACAAAATTAAATTTTCCAACATTGCTATCCATATGAAAACATTACATGAATTAAACAATCAAAAAATAATCAACCAGTGAAAAATAAAAATAATTATGAATCTTTGATTGACATATTTAAAAG
Source organism: Epiperipatus broadwayi (assembly GCA_028023455.1). Taxonomy (NCBI): domain Eukaryota; kingdom Metazoa; phylum Onychophora; class Udeonychophora; order Euonychophora; family Peripatidae; genus Epiperipatus; species Epiperipatus broadwayi. The sequence continues at coordinate 971,863 of JAQFVV010012537.1, read as the reverse complement.
AAAAAATGCACACACATTTATTTAAGTAATGTTTTTAATTTGCTTTAAAAATTCAAACTATAGTACCATGTCTGCAAGCATTTAGTTTAATTAACTAACTTCTATGAAAGATTAGTTCTTAATAAATATATA